>CM042155.1:78509929-78522429 GCA_023376005.1 Doryteuthis pealeii | reverse complement strand
TTTGGGTATTTGACACACAGGAAGCGTTTTCTTTTTACAATAATAAATCACCTCTTCATTTCGCTTCTTAATTCAAGTCTTAATAAAAAAGATTGCTTTTCTAGATAAGTCTGATGACGAAACACGACTGAATGGCCAAGAAACTCGTCACATTTTTCGCTGCTTCAGTTATTTCCATTAGATTATCTTAACGGAAATTTTTTTTCTGCCAGAAAGAAAAAAAAAAAAGAAAAAAAAAGAAGAAAAAAAAGAAAGAAAAAGAAAAAAAGAACCGATGTCTACATGTACAATTACAGACAGGACTCGTCATCGTCGTCGTCGTCGTCGTCATCGCCATCCAGTTAGGTCAGTTGATACTTTCAGCTCTGAACCTCAACGATACTCTACCGTTGAAACAAGACATTTTGATTACTTAGCTAATTAAATGTCATTCAAACTTAAACGCCGACTGATTTTTCAGTCTACTTTCACTTCTTATTATGAAATTGTTTAATTAACTTTCAGGTAATAAACAGAGATGTGATTACCAAACAACGTTTTTGTCCATTTTTGGAGACAGCTTTTAGATACAAGATGAAACATACGTGCAGACCAACATAAAGTAAAGTAAAGTCGTCGGGGTGGCCTAAAGTCAGTATCAGCCAGACAGCGAGGAAGTCTATCTCCTTTTCACTAGCGCTAGACCAAGGAGATTATTTTGGCATCTGACGTGGAGCACCACACCTACCATCAGGCTTCTCTCGTTACCACACAGATCCCTGTGCTACTCATACACTGAGTTGACGAGGGCCGGTATCGAACGCGGAATCTTGTGTTTCCTAGTCGGACGCTCTACCGACTGAACTAAACAGTTCCTATACTCACTTATAATAATAATAATAATATAATAATAATAATAATAATAATATCAAACTATATCAAAGCGAAAATTGATAAGACCCAACAAAATAGTAAATGTAGACTTTGCGGTAATAGAGATGAGACTGTTAACCATATACTCTGCGAATGTAGCAAACTAGCACAACGAGAATACAAAACTAGACACGACTGGGTTGGGAAGGTGATCACTGGGAATTATGCAAAAAATTAAATTTTGACCATACAACAAAATGGTATATGCATAAACCAGAACGAAACGCATAAAATTCTCTGGGACTTTGAAATAAAAACGGATCACCTTATCCCAGCAAGAAGACCAGACCTAGTGTTGATAAACAAAAAGAAAGAACTTGTCAACTGGTGGATTTTGCAGTGCCGACAGATCACAGGGGGAAGCTAAAGGAAAATGAAAAAATGGACAAATATCTGGATCTTGCCAGAGAACGGAAAAAGTTATGGAATATGAAAGTGAAAGTGATACCAATTGTGGTTGGTGCACTCGGAACAGTCCCAAAAGGATTAGAAAAGGGTTTGGAAAGTTTGTAAATCAGAGGAAGGATTGAAACCATTCAGAAGACTGCACTGTTGCAATCTGCCAAAATACTCAGAAGAGTCCTGGAGACCTGAGGAGACTTGCTGACACTCAGATTCCAGTGAAAGACCATTTGCTAATGCTGATGTGAAAACTCAAAAAGAGTAAATAATAATAATAATAATTTGAGATAAAGGGGTACTCCAAATTCCCTAGAGCTCCAGCACTGGAACCTCACCATCAGATAGAGTTTAATGTCATATCCAGGACACCTCTTAACCCATATATGATAAAAATAATCGAAGCTTGCCATAACGGCATTTGTGTTAGGACAATCATATAGGTGCTATGGCTTGATGTGACCATCCGATTGATCGGAGGGGGCTTCTCCGGCCACCCGTCTAGCCTAAATAAGAGCTAAAGTAGAGTGCTGCATGTCATGGGCTGCTCATCCACCAGGATCCAGTCTTTAAGCATCTCGATTCACCATTCATGGTCAACAGGTGGCCCATTGGGGAGGGGGTCTTACCCTTCTGTAGAGATATCGTGGGTAAAGACCAAGCCAAAAGAGCTGGGCCAGTATGGAAGCTGATGTTAAATTCGTCACATTTTATAAATCTTTCGTTGGTTGTCGGTTGGATGTTTTGTTTTACGACATATCAACCCTTACTGGGTCAGTTAATGTTAAATGTTAAAGTTTATTTAAATATTCGGTTTCTTACAGTATCTGATGCTGTCTTATCCCAGCCAGAAGACCAGACCTATTATTGATTAACAAAAAATAATATAAAAATAGAAAATAAAAAATAAAAAATAAGAGAACTTATCAACTGGTAGATTTTGCAGTTCCAGCAGATCACAGGGTAAAGATGAGATAAAACTAAAAGATAGACAAATACTTTGACCTTGCTAGAGAACTGGAAGAACTGTGGAATATGAGGGTGAAAGTGATACCGATAGTAGTTGGGGTATTCGGAACGTTCTCCAAAAAGCTTAGAAAAAAGACTAGAGGAGCTGGAAATCAGAGAAAGAATTGAGACTATCCAGACAACAGCATTGTTGAAATGCACTTGAATATTCAGGAGAGTCCTGGAGACCTGAGGAGACCTGAGGAGACCTGTTGTCTATCAAACTCCAGTGAAAGACCATCAGTGAAAAATTCACGATAGAAAATGATAAATGAAATATAATTGAGTAAATAAATTAACTTTTCATGAAATTAATACAATACAACCATATAAATAACCATGCAGTATACACCTTCTAGTTCTTCCCAGAATACCCCACAACCTAGATCATCCTTCCCTCATCATTTTGCAGGCATACGGCGCCCTCATCATTTTGCAGACATACAGCTTCCTCATCATTTTGCAGGCATACGGCGTCCTCATCACTTTTCAGGCATACGGCTTCGTCCAGGAATTGAACTCAGGTCGACGAGTCTTTTTCCCACGATTCTAACCATTACATCATGCGCCTCCATATGATTTGCTAATATAATTCGATAACCAATACACCACAAAAGGAGACTAAAAATCCAATACAGTGGTACTGTTGTATACTCTCTTTCCTTACTTTCTTACTTCTATTATTCTTCTTCCAGCGTCTCTTCTAGCGTCTGGACTTCGTCTTGGGGACTTCGTGTCTGGTCTTCCATTGGGGATTTCTCTTTATCAGAAGCCCTGTGTCATTGGTAGTTTTTAGATAATAACACAAGACTTCGATTTAACTTGGATAATATTTTATTCTGAAATCCCCACCAGACTACCTGCGCAGATTGAGTCGGCACCGTGCATAACACGACTTACCACAGTCGTGGCTTTGGCCGATCTGACTAAAATCTCTTTCAAATCTAAACCGGAAGAGGGTCTTCTCCACCGATTCTCGCGGTATCCACCGGAAGGATCAGGATGAGGTCAAGCATTGTCATTCAATCCTTCAAGGCCGTGGGCTGCAACTTATAACAGCCATTTTGGTTTCTACACTACTGTACACAAGTATTAGGAATCTGATAATTATGTAACAGTACGTTGACTTATAAATGCCCTTAACTTTTCGAGATATGTGGTGGCACTTTGTCGTTTTTTTAACGTTTTGTCCAGAGCTGCAATTTGAGATTTATTTAACTTGTTTTCTATGTGAGTCTAGAAAGTATTAGTGACATTTCAGTTTATTTCAATGAGAAAAATTGATTTGATATACGATGAAACTGAGTTACGAGCAGAACGAATTAAATCCAGAAATCAAGATATCACTCTATATGTTACATAATCTATGCGGTTGCATAAGATTATTGTCGGTCCCCTGTAATTCTGAGGGGGTGACCCTTTTCATACCATGGCCGGGCCCTTCAATGAAAATTACAGAAGCCCGCCAAAATACGTGAAGTCACGTGGGACCTGTTCGGTCCCCAGTTTGTAGTTTAGACGTCAGGCAGAGCGGTCAGCCATTTTATGCTACGCCTAAAACTGGAACTCACGCTCGCTATGTTAGTCAGATATTTAGTTACGTGAAATGTATAGTTAAGGAAATAAAAGTTTGTATAAGTAATATGTTCTTGTGGTTGATGAATGTCTTGGTAACAAGACTAAGAAATGAATCCAGGACGACCAGCCAGCAGGAACATAGCAATAGAAAACCAGACGTTAGGAGATCCGAGACGCTAGACCAGACCAAGTCAAGATGTTAGAAGATAGAACTAAAGCCGACCAGAAGAAAATACGACCAGAAGTAAGAAGTAAGAACAAGGGTATACAACATATAGCTTGGAAGAAAGACAGAAATATGGGCGTCCAGAAATAATTGAACTCACTAACAATTGTCTGTGAGCACATTACAACACACAAGGCATGCAACAGCATTGGCATGTTAATCAACTCTGCATTTTCTTTGCACACAATCCAGCATGTTTTTTATGTGCAATTGATGCTGTAAACCAATAAGTTTCCTAAATGAAAGAGGGAGGGGGAGAGAGAGAATGTGTGTGTGTGTGTGTGTGTGTGTGTGTGTGTGTGTGTGTGCGTTTCCAAGCAATTATTGCAAGGATTCACTTGGGATTATTTTACGTACTTTTTACCGGGAAGAAGCAATTAAATAATACAAGCATGGAGAGCGATAAACGGTTTATCCTGCTGGGGAAAACACATTACCTCATTCATTACAAAGATGTCGTGAGAATACATACAAATATATATATATATATATATATGCTAACATTTAAAGTTACCCGTATCCAGTTAATTTTTCTTTATTTTAATGTTACTCGATTTCTATTTCTTTTTTGATTAGACAACATGCATACACACATACATACACACACACACATACATGCATACACACATACATACACACACACACATACACACATACATACACACACACATGCACACACGCACACACACACACACACATATATATATATATAGTGCTGTTGCGTTTCTTTTGTGTTCGTGTCTAAATGACGTGCTCGTCATCCACAGACACCGTGTTTCGACGTATCACGTTTCTTAAATGTAGCTAGTGACCCGGAATGGTGGTACCTATTAGGATCAGCATCTATGGGTTAAATATAAAAATGTGCTTATAAAAAAAGATGAGTATCCATTAAGCATGAATTTACTTCAAAACTTTGTCGGAATTAAATGACCCACCAAGCTTGATATGCCGTAAAACAAAACAAATAAACAAACATTAAGACAGGATAAATTCTGATGATTATAAAACTCTCTACTTTAAGACAGGATAAACTCTGATACAACTCAGGGTGGATCAGCGGACAAGGATTAATACTGATGCTACACTTTCTACTTCAAGAAAGGATCAAACTTTATGCCACAAGTGATCTCCACTGTAAAACTGATTCCATCTACAGTCCTAAATTGGCCACACGAATCCTAACAATCCTCTAGCTTAGAGTACATTCTATAAATTTAAGTTATAACTTCAGCACACTTTATATAGTCAAAATATAAATGTTTTTTAATTTATTATATCATTGTTGTATACTCTTCTTTTTACTTTCTTAATTCTATTTTTCTGCTGTTCATCTTTTCTATCTTACGTTCTTCTTCTAGCGTCTGGACTTCGTCTTGGGGACTTCGTGTCTGGTCTTCCATTGGGGATTTCTCTTTATCAGAAGCCCTGTGTCATTGGTAGTTTTTAGATAATAACACAAGACTTCGATTTAACTTAGATCATATTTTATTTCGAAATCCCCACCAGACTACCTGCGCAGATTGAGTCGGCAGTGTGCATAACACGACTTACCACCGTCGTGGTTTTAGCCGATCTAAACTAAAACTCTCTCTAATCTAAACCGGAAGAGGGTCTTCTCGACCGATTCTCACGGTATCCACCGGAAGGAGGATCAGGACTGAGATCAAGCCTTGTCATTCAATCCTTCAAGGTCGCCGGCTGAACTTATAACAGCCATTTTGGTTTCTACACTACAGTACATGAGTATTAGGAATCTAATAATTATGTAACATTATTTATACTAGCAAGAATATGCGCCCTCCAGGTGTAAGTATTCAAGTTTTAATGTAATGAAATATATTGAATTAGAAAGACTAACGAAATTAAATAAAAATACATATAAAAAGATTACACTTATTTTATTTATATTCAAATAGGTTCTATATAAAATCATTTATAGAATTGATTTTAGTATGTTGGAAAAATAAAACAATAATATTTGAGATTAATAACACCAATTTATTAAACCCAGTTTTTTTTAAACCAGTATGCAAATTAACCACAATATATATTAAGTAAATATTTATGTTTAAGTGATATATAAGACACATTTCTGGATATTAAACACACAAATAACATGGACTGTTTTAAGGCAAATCTAACTCAGATTTTCATAGAGACATTGTTAATAAATAAGATTTATTCAATGAATTAAAATTCTGATTTTGACTATGAATTAAATGCTGTTAATTACTCAAATAGAAATCGCGCTATGGTGTGCCGTTTTTACTTGGTTATTGTCACTTTCATATGAACTTAATGGCAAATGTAATGTTCTGTAAACATAAAATGATTCAATATTAATATTATTTTCTAAAATTAAAAAAAAAATAAATATTGAATTATTTTTGTGTATATAAGGCTTGCTGTCATCCAGCGCTTAAACTTATATTCTAACCTAGTTATCCGACCAATCAACTACCATAATACGGGGTTAGTTAACTATTTAATCGCTCATATTGACAGCCGTTTATTTGCACATAATTACACATTGACGGCCGGACATGCAATACTAAGGGACACCAAGGAACAACCAAAGGATCATACCCAACACTTAGAAACACCAAGGAGCAACCAAAGGTTTCTTCACTAAGGATCGTGCTCTGTTTAACATAAGGGATCTCCGCTGGGGAGTGCTCTTGTTCGAATCCAAAGGACGGCCACAAAAATCGTAACATGAATCATTCTATTTTAATATTCATTCGAAATTTGTGTGCTCTTTTCCTTATTTGTCACTTTTCTGTAAGATTTATTTTTGTTTACATTAATTTTCTACTTTTTTCGTATTTTCCTTATCGTATTAGTTCTTTAAGAAGAATATTTCAACGAACGAGGCAGTATGAAGATCTCTTCTTCATCAGATTAGGAGAATTGATGCAAGCAACCAACAACGCTGAGAGCCATAAATATATAGGTAAGACTTTTATTCTGATGATAAGCCCTTTCCAAACGAAATTATAGTTTTCTTCAAAATTAGGGCGTCAAGTAAGAACCTTACAAGAGCCAATCAACACTTCCGCTTTTTTTTTTGTTTCTTTCTTATCACCATATTATTTGGTTGAGGTAAAATTCTTCATTCATCTATGCAAAAAGTTACCGTTCTTGAAGTTTCTGCACGTTAGCTTAGAAAGTGAAATGCAGTCATATATATATATATATATATATATATTATATATATATATATATATATATATATATAATATAATATAAAATAAAGATTTTATTTTTATTTTTATAGTGTATTAGAAGCATTAATTAAAATGTAATAAGATATTTTTTGAAGGCAAAACAATGCAAATTTGTGTTGAAAAACATATTTATTTAATTTTTTTTTCATTTTTTTTTTACTCTAAAAGAGTAAAAACAAGGAAAAAAAATTAAATAAATATATTTTTCAACATAAATTTGCATGTTAGGAACACTTGGAAGTGAGAGAAAACGGGGAAGAGAGGATTTAGAGAGGGGTAAAATGGATATAATTTACCAAATTCCTTATGAAATTTTTAAAAATCACTAAAAATATTTGGCAAATAGAAGCATTGGTATCATCATGGACCACTATTCCAACGAGATCACACGAGACTGATTTGGCGTCTAGTCATGTTTAAGCAGTATTTAATAACCTAATCAGAAAATGGCGTGTTCTCCTGCAATAAATATAGAGAATCTATTTAACCGAATAAATAACGTTTTAATGATTTTGAAATTCATTTTATCTACATAAAACGGCCAATCTTTAAAAACAATCTGATATCAGAGAAAGTACGTTGCATATATATATATATATATATATATATGTGTGTGTGTGTGTGTGTGTGGTGTGTGTGTGTGTGTGTGTGTGTGTGTGTGTGTGTGTATAGTTAATACGAGAAGCAATATTAAATAGATTTTTACAAAAGAATCAATTTTTCTTTTTTTTTATCTATTTTCCATGTCTGTAAACTTGTTCAATGTAGGTAAAGACAGAATTCAATAATATATAACAGAAAAATTTTACTTATTCTAAGTTTTATGTAGGTAAGAAAGTATTTATTGTTACTCTGTTTTTCAATTCAGACATACACGTATCGAATTGAAGTTTGCTGATTGAGTAGACTATGCAAGGTTTGTGTTTCCACGCAAGGATGTCTGTCTATATGTAATGTGTGTGTCGGCTTGATAGATACACAGAATTAAGATTACAATCTCCTCCTCTGTCTCTCTCTCACTCTCTCTCTCTCTCTCTCGATAGTCAATTTTTTTTTATATCGACCACGCGTAAAAACTAAGACTGCATATGTCTGCATGATATTAATATCACTCTTGCAATTCAATACAATCTGATGCATATGGGACTCCATTAGGAATTGAATATTTAAGCGGATTATGTGGCCTAAATATTAGATTCTGAAGGCAGGGGAACTTAATGACGATACATTCTACGTATTGCCTGTTTTTGTGATGGTGGGGTAATCAGTACACGTCATTTACTAAGCTAGGTTTAGGTTGGCACAGGGCCAGCAGATATATTGGGCGCACAGTGGGAATAGAATCAATCCTTGCTTCAAAAACAGTACCGATAAAAGGCAATTTATATACAATGAGCACGTGCTCTAATGATTAGAGTTGTGGGAAATGGACTCGTCGACCCGAGTTCAAATTCAGGACGAGGCTGTTTGCATTTCACGTAGCACTGATGCCCTAGAAAGGTTATGAATCCAAATAATATTTATCCAGCTATGAGTAAATATTAGGGCAGAATGGGCTCTTTAACTTTGACGAGGTAACCAGTTTATGAGAAGGTTAACTCTGAATTCAAACTTGTTAAACTCCGCTTAAGAAATTGGCCGTGTGTTCTGGTCATGCGGAGGGGTTGGTAAATGTATATACAATAAGCGGATGACTGGAGGGAAGACCGCAGTGGTCTCTAACGAAATACAAATTTTACAATACATTGAAGAAGAACAAGAACAAGAACAAAAAGAAGAAGAAGAAGAAGAAGAAGAAGAGGGGACAACAAAGCAAGAAGAAGAAGAAGAAGAAGAAGAAGAAGAAGAAGAAGAAGAAGAAGAACGGTGCAATACAATCTTCCCCTTCTTCTTATCTGCCCTATTTAGCTGAAGATATTCTAGTGAACGTTGCGTGGTACGAATCCAGCTATTCTACCTCCAGCTATAGGTAAATAGTAGGGCAGACAGGGTTCTTTAAAACTTGATATAGCAAACGGTCAAAGAAGGAAAACTCTAAATTCAAACCAAAGAGACTCTCTTGCATTTAGTCAAAACTATTTAGAGAGCTCTTCCTCCATGTTGTTCATCTGTTTCTCTCAATTCATTTAATGTTTCTCTCAGTTCATTTAATGTTTTATTTTCCTCTCTTATTTGATTGTTATAATAAAGAAATTCAAAGAAAATATTTTTATATGTATGACGGAGAACGAGAAAGGAAAAAGAGAAAGACATTGTCTTGCCTGACGGGATCGAACCCGCGTCCTCCTGCATGCAAAAACAAATGCGATTTAGGCACTGGACGGACGCGAGGTTCGACTGATGTGCCCGGATGTTTGGGTAATATGCCCATAAAATAACCAAAGCGAGTGGAGCGTGGCGTGACAAGCAGAGAAGCTTTCGGCTTACGTGAGACGGCAGTCAGAAAATATTATTTTGACGACGGCGACGGATCTTCAGCTGCTGGTCGAAGACTGTGTTGACCTAAAGAAAGTTTGGCCTGCGAGAAGACAGTGAACTCGCTTCTTTTTGGTCCACCCCTCAACAGGAACTTGTTGAAGCAAATATATACCCCCCCCTTCTATAATATATAAGTTTAGACTTTGTTCTTAAAGGGGAAAGTTAGAATAAATGAAAATTTGCAATTATAATTAATTCTTATTATAATGGAGATTGTGTATTTTTCTGTCTGTAACCGAAACTATATCACTCCTCAAGTCACAATTCCCTTTAGTTATTTACGTCACATTCTCCGTGATTTTATTTTTATTTAAATCTCAATTATTAATAAAGTTGTTTTATATTATTAATACGGTTGACTACATCTACATGCGAATAACATGCAATTATATTTATATCTACAACAAAATAGCGGTTTACAGTGTCAACAGGAAGGCTAATTTGCATATTGATATTAAAATTTTAATTTTAGTAAATATGAGCTTAGTATTATTGATTCTAATTCTTAATGAATATGAGCAAAACAAATTTAAGTGATACATATTAAATGAAATCCATTAACAAAAAGAAATAACTGTAATTTTAATCTTTATTTCCTATTTTAACTAAATAGTTAAATTAGGAAAATTTAGCATTTGAAAGGTGGGAATGATGGAAGAGTAAGTTTCAGTTTTTCTACATTTAGATTAAACCCCCCACTGTTTCAAATCGTTTTATCTGCATTCATATTTAATTTCATTAGTGATTCTAATTTAATATATTTTTGTACATTAAAACTTAAATACTTGCACCCGAATGGTGCATATATTAGCTAGTTTTTATAAAATACTTAGAATTGTGAATTTTTATAACATACTTGGAATTGTAAAGTAAAGTTTAAAGAGGTTCTGTCGAGTCGAAATTTTGACCATACCGATTTATAACAACAACCACAGTGTGAAACATGTCAAACACCTTTGACTGTTAAACATTTATTCATGAAATTCAGGTTTTTGCTCACATCAGAAACTGTTATTCTAATGCAAACAATGTGAAAGATCTATTTGAAAATGTCAACATGGAGGACATTCTGTCCTTTTTGAGTGAAATAAAATTATACCATAGAATATAGACATGAACTTAATCAATACGATACAACATGATCCCCAATTGTGCTAACACATTGTTAAAACCAATTACTAAAAAAGTATAAATATAAATACACAACATATATTACTTCCTAACCGTTAGGCATGACATAACCCCAGATGGGTTGATATGCCGTTAAAATCAATCAACCAATCAACCAACCAACTATCCAACCAACCAACAACCGATTTATAAGGCTTCACAAGGAAGCGTGTGGTGTAATGGTTAAAGTTATGGGAAATGGACTCGTCGCCCCGAGTTCAAATCCTTGACGAGGCTGTTTGCATTTCACATAGCGCTAATACCCTTGTGAAAGGTATGCATCCAACTCTCCCCTCCCCCAACTATGGGTAAATAGTAGGGTGGACTGGGCTCTTTAACCTTGGCTAGATAACCAGTCTAGGAGAAGGAAAAACTCGGATTTCCAACCTGTTAAACTCCGCTTAACAAAATGGACCTTGTGTCGCATCCTGCTCGTGCGGAGGGGTTGGTAAATATATATATATAAGGCTTCAATTATTCATATCTAATACAAACAATTTACACATTTCAAAAATTACATCTGGAAATCACACCTGACCATATCATCAATGCTGCGATCCTGGGATCATTATGTGTTCCGTGTATTTCAATATGATACCCTTCCATCCACATTTGTCCTGGCTTATGGCCAGGTAACGAGATCTCCAATAACAATCCAAATATTATAGCCGACCTTGAGGAATCTGTGAGTGGGGACAGCAAAACCTCCAATCAAATACGTCCCCGGGCTATCCGCTCCCCCCTATAAGAAATAGATAATCCAAGCTTGTCTCCCCCTTACCCAAGAGAAGTTGAGAAGCCCAGAAATGTATTTTGGCTCTTAGAATGGATTACTCATATAAATAAAAACACTAACATGCTTTCCATGTCCTTATCTAATACAAATACTTTGCTTGCTATTAATATGCTTTCAATATACCTATTAAATGAAAGTGCGTGGTGCAATGGTTAAAGTCATTGGAATGGACTCGTCCCCCGAGTTCAAATCCTGGACGTAGCAATTGCATTTTCACTTAGGGCTAATACCCTTGGGAAAGATATGAATCCTACTCTCCCTCCAGCTATGGGTAAATATCAGGACATACTGGGCTCTTTCTAGCATGGCTAGGTCACCAGTCTAGGAGAAGGAAAACTCTAAATTCAAACCTGTTAAACTTCGCTTAATAAATTGACCTTGTGTCACATCCTGCTCATACGAAGGGGTTGATAAATATATATTCCTATCAAATAATACTTATTTACCTGTTATTATATGGTTTCAAATATTCTTATCTAGTACTCATAAGTTTCAGGAGAATCGCCGTGGTGTAGTGGTTAACGCGGAGGACTGCAGTATACCAGTTCGAACACCAGTCACGCTATTACGTTCACTTTTAGACTAATATATATATAATATATATATATATATATATATATATATTATATATATACGAGGGTTTGTCAAAAAGTAATGGCATTTTCTTTAAGATAGGTATAATTACCATCAAAGGAACATGTAT
>CM042155.1:78491895-78507329 GCA_023376005.1 Doryteuthis pealeii | reverse complement strand
TAATGGCAAAATAAAATGAATGAAATAAAAATGAATGAGATGAGAGGAATATATGAAAAATCTTTTCCAAGGGACCAATCTCAAAATTTTTAAAAAAATTAAAAATAAAGGATAGAATTATATATATATATATATATATATATATATATATATATATATATATATATATTATATTATATTATATTATATTTTCATTTAAAAAATTTTATTTCAATATCCCCGAGCAGGGCCTCATTATTTTATAGTATTAAAAAAAAAAAATTTATATATGAAATGATTTTCAAAACATCCCGCGAAACACGAACGCCGCACGGATTCTAACGGAATTTGCCGAGCATAACTACATCTTTGCAAAAGAAAAAAATTTCGCATTTACGTTAAACATTCAACGGATTAACAACACAGTTGAGTTTATCAAATACAGATGAAAATTTAAAAAAAAAAATTTCGATCCTCTGAAAGATAGACATTGCCTGAAAATATTAAGGATTCAAAAAAAAAAAAAGAAAAAAAAGAAAGAAATTAAATATGTTTTTTAAACATAAATGTGCATTATTACGCCTTCAAAAATATATTATTACATTTTAATTAATGCTTCGAACTCACTATAAAAAATGATTTAAAAATCTTTATATATATATATATTATATATATATATATATATATATATATATTATGTATGTATGTATATGTATATATATATATGTGTGTGTTTGTGTGTAAGGAGTGAAGGATTGAGTGAATCCGACAAAATGAGTTTGAAAATAAGGAAATAAGTGGATACAAAAACACAACAACTAAGATCAATTGATATTTTACTTCGGTATTTAGCGAAGCTTTGTCAAAATGTTTTCCTGAAGACCAAAAGCTTTTTTACAGTCTGCTTTTATACTGAAAATGTAATTTTTTTTAAAACTTATTTTCAACACACACACACACACACACACACACACACAACACACCACACACATATATATATATATATATATATATATATATATATATATATATATATATATATTATGTATATATATATACTGGGACGTAAGGGTCTCCTTAAAATGGAATGAGCTTTCTTTGGCAGCTTTTACATATGTATTTATTTAACACTAGAATTATCCTCTGATAGCCACGTGATTACAGATTCTGACTGATGATAAATCGGTCGACTTTCAATCCCGACTGGATGTAACTTGCAAAGTCTAAATTGACTGGGTCACAAGCGTGTACAATCTATCAGAACCTTGTTCTTTTAGTTTGTCACGAATATTTTTGTTTTTCTTGCAGTTGGTTATTTTGAAACAAAATATCAGAGAGAATCATCTATTTTTAAGATTGTATCTGGTTCTGCTCATAAAATTATTTAAACTAGCAGGACCTGTGTGATGATTCAGTTTATATCTTGCCTAAATAAGTTGTTTTTTTATTACTGAAGAAACTGCATGGATTATGGAGGCTGCGATATTGAAAATAGCTTTTTACTAGCAGGACATGTGGATATACCACAGTATTGTAATTAAATAATTACAATATTTGATATGTTTACTTAAGAGCTATTAGATTTGTTCAATATGTAAAAAGTATAATACCCTGTTTTAACTCTCTCTAATTTTTTCTTTCTTTCCTTCTTTTCGTCTATTCATTATGTTCCATTGAAATAGGTTAGCGTTATCGCTTTCGGGTGTTCAACCCTCTCTGTATCTTTCCCCTACCTTTTTCTTTTCTTTCTTTCTTAGTATTCTTATTCTGTGTTGCATGTCTTTTTTTCTTTGCTTTCTTTCATTATAATAAAAACGAATGGTCAATTATTTAGCTGATGACGACACTCATAAGATATAAGAATTCGGCGGATAAGCAACCCCAGATAATCAGGATTTATATTCATGCATTTAATCTGGGACAATTTAGACGGTCATATTTTTTTTACCCAGAGGGTATTGTAAGATATTAACGGTCGTAGAATTAACGAACAAACGTATTAATTATATAGATTACAGGAAACAAAGTTTTTTTTTCAGAATTTTCAGCATACCTTTCCAAAAGATATTAGCGCTATGTAAAATGCAAACAGCTTCATCCGGAATTTGAACTCGGATCAACGAGTCCATTTCCTATAACCATTACACGACGCACATGCTACAGGCATTAATGTAAGCCTATGGGCTCTAATGGGAGCACTAATTAGTAGCCCCTATTACCTTGAGGGATGCCCTAAGGGAAATTGTTATCTTGGCATTGTAACAGCGTAATTGATCACTAGAAAGATATATCTATCCAAATTTGTTCCCATCTATTTATCTATGGGGGTCCCCGTGGCGTAGTGGTTAATGCTGCCCTGCGGCATTGTAGTAAGCGGGTTCGATCCCCAGCCATGCTATTACATTCACTTTCCGACTAATACAATAGCGACATTTTTTAACCCTCTCTTTCTCTCTTGCTAAGTGTTGAATAGTACAACTACTTGTATTATTTGGATTAATCGGACTATTGGTCCTCATCTTTATCGTTATATACATAACGTTTCGGTCGATGTGGCTTCAACCCCTCTTCCGGTATATATTTTTTTCATCAGACTCAGGAACCTTCTCTTCGAATTCTGAAACCTTCTTGTCGAACTCTGAAGCCTTCATGTCGTAATCCGGAGACTTGAGTTCAAATTCTGGACAAAGCTGTTTGCATTTTACGTAGCGCTGATATCTTTTGGAAAGATATGCATCCAAGTATTCTCGCACCAGCTATGCGTAAATAGTAGGGCAGACTTGAGTCTTTTACCTTGGTGAGGTAAACAGTCTAGTAAAAGGAAAAATTATAAACTTTTAAATTTCTTATAAGATATTTCCAAGGGCACCTCATTTGGTGTAATGGTTAGCAAGGTAGATTTGCAGACCATTGTTAGTGAGTTCGATTCTCACTGGGTGCCCCATACTTCTGGCCTTGTGCCATATCTAAGCTAAGATTAGTATATCTAACTATAAGATATTGTCAATGTGTTACATCCTGCTCTTTTTTTGGGGGGTGGGTATGATAAATATACACATTAGTGTATATCTATATATTAATACGTTTATCATCTTGCAACAAGCTCTGGTTAACAATCAGACCGTCCTAATCGTCTAAGAGGAAATGCAAAAATGTAAATCCTGAGTATCCGGTGTTGTTTATCTGCAGAATTATTATTTTTTATGAGTGCCGTACAACTCAGCTAAATAACGGATCATTTCCTTGTAATTATATACAAAGAAAGGGAAGAAAAGGACATGCTACACATTGAAAATACAATAAGAAAGAAAGAAAGACAGAAAGAAAGAAAGAAAGAAAGAAAGAAAGAAAGAAAGAGAGAGAGAGGAGGTGGTAGCACTAATTTGTTTTCATTGGACATAATGAAAAGAATGACAGTGAAAGAAAAAGTGAGAGATAGAGATAGAGATAGAAAGAGAGAAAAAGAGAGAAAGAGAGAGAGTTAAATCAAAATTATTATACATTTTTTTACATATTTTACTATATTGCAATAGCTCGTAAGTAAACATATCAAACGTTGAAATAATTAGATTATCATACTATGGTATATACACAGGTCTTGCTAGTATTGATAAATTGTAATAGATATAGAGAGAGATAGACAGATAGATAGATTATGCACACACTTTTAGCATAAAACTCTGAGAGTTCTGAATACATATACGGAATTCCTGCTGGCAAAGAATATACATTTAGTATGTTGTGTTCGTATCTGTGTTTGTGTGTACAACTATTTTCTGATGTGTATACTCATATATGTTGAAAAGATAAATGGGGAGCATATATATATATATATATATATATATATATATATATATATATATATATAAGGTTGCATAAACAGGGAGTCAACGGTGCCTTGTTAAAGATTTTCTCACTTATGCGATCTTCAGACCATACATACATATATATATATATTTACAATCCTATCTAGGAAACACTTGATATCATCCACCTATATATATATATATATATATATATATATATATATATATATATATATATAGGTGGATGGTCTGAAGATCGCATAAGTGAGAATATATATATATATATATATATATATATATATATATATATTATATATATATATATATATATAAAATAATAAAATTCGAAGGCAATACAATGCGTAAAAAAATAAAGACAAAAAGATGTTTTATATGTCTAATCGATTTCAAAGCAAAGCTTTATCATCAGAGTTTTTTTCAGAAAAAAACTTTTTTCTGAAAAAAACTCTGATGATAAAGCTTTGCTTTGAAATCGATTAGACATATAAAACATCTTTTTGTCTTTATTTCTTACGCATTGTATTGCCTTCGAATTTTATTATTTTATAACATACTTAACAATGCTTCAAGCAAATTACCAATTACTTTTATATATATATATATATATATATATATATATATATATATATATATATATATATATATATATATGTGTGTGTTTAAAAAGAACCGTGAAAACATCCCACTACTTTGCACCTGACGATGGCACTATATATATATATATATATAATTTTTCAGAAAGACTTATGAGACTAGACTCATATTTAGTCTCTGGTTGAAAATAAATTTATCCTAGACAAATAACGGTTTCGTAAGTTTTTCTTTCTTTGAAAGTTAAATATTGCTCTGTATGTATTTAATTTATTAGTTATTATACATTGAGCTCTCTTAGGGATTTATAAAAATCCTTGTATGCATCTATAAATCTGTACTTATACGAGCATAGAGTTTGGATGTACAGTGCGATTTTGATGATCCCAAATAGAATCATCCCTTACTTACCAAAATGTTACACGTTCGGCTCCATGAATGAGTAAATCTGTAATAGAAATCTTCATAAATCCAATACGTATCTAAATGATATTATAGGTTCACCACTTGAACATTCTATCAGAATTTTTTTGTAAATTCATGAGAATTTTTCAAGATTGTAAAGAATTAATGTCAGACTTCTGCATGTATAAAAATATCATTCTGTGTGTCCGTACGTCTGTATGTTTGTTTGTGCAAAGACTGAGGGCATGTTCATTTCTAAAGGAACCTTCTTTTCGAACTCGGGAACTTTCTTGTCGTAATCGGGAGCCATCATGGAACTTTGAACCTGATGGCTCCCGATTACGACCAAAAAGTTCCCGAGTTTGAAAAGAAGGTTCCCGAGTCCGAGAAGCTTCCCGAGTCCGGCAAGAAATACACGAAGAAGGCCGGAGGGCATATCGGCCGAAACGTTGTACAAATAACAATGAAGATGGGGACAATTGTCCGAATAATGCAGATAATACTAATCATCAAGCCTCATCCCAAACATTCAGAGAAATAAATATATATATATATATATATATATATATATATATGTGTGTGTGTGTGTGTGTGTGTGTGTGTGTGTGTGTGTGTGTTACACGTTCGACTTTATGAATGAGTGTATGCGTAATAGAAATCTTAATAGATTCAATGCGTATCTGATAGATATTATGGGTTCCAAACTCTAGCATTCTATCAGCACAAACGAGAGAAGATTTACGTGATTTTCTTTGGTTTTCGTGAGTAAAGCAATTATCCCAGTTTCCGGAAGAAGAGAACAAACGAGACCGCCATATTTAAGAACGTTTTGATCATCAGACATCAACACTTATATTTGTCAAACAAGCTTTTCGTGTTAATCACTACAAGTGGCTACAAGTGACACTCAGTGTGAGATATTTAAGACAACAAGGCAACCGCCCTGTCGGCTGGGGCGTTGGAATGCACCGACTGCACCTCTGCAGAGGGGTAAGACTCCCCCAATGGGGCCACCTGTTGGCCGCTGGTGGCGACCCGTGATGCTTAAGGATAGAGCCCAGGTGGATGAGCAGTTCATGACTTGCAATACTCCACTTTGACCCTATCTTGGGCTAGACGGGCGGTCGGAGAGGCCTCCTCCGATCAATCGGCTGGTCACGTCAAGCCCTAGCATCTATATGATTTTCCCAACCCTATTGCCCTTATGGCAAGCCCCAACCCCTTTTTATCATATGGGTGCTAGAAGACGGTGGTTGCGGGTCTACATGTCCTGGGAATGACGTTAAAGTCTATCTGATGGTGAGGTTCCAGTTTTGGAGGTTTGGGGAATGTGGAGCACCCCTTCATCACCATTGCTCCCTGGTCCACTCTGACCCGGAGTGGTAGTACCTGTTAGGGTCCCATCTATGGGTTAAATAGAAAAATGTATTTATAAAAAAATTGTATTATTCATTAAGAATTTATTTATTTCAAACCTTTATCGGCATTAAATGACCCACTGAGGTTGATATGCCGTAAAACAAAACAAACAAATAAACCAAACAACAAGGCAAAACAATGAGTTCACGGCACTTTGTATATTTGAAGCTGTTCACATTACACATGGTTCTAAAGAATTCTCTCTCCATGGGCCGGTTTAGCTCAGTCGGTAAAGCGTCCGCCTAAGAATCATAAGGTTCCCGGTTCTATAGCGCCCCTCGCCAACTCAGCGTATGAGTAGCACTGAGCGGTAAAGTGAGAAACTGATAATAGGTTGGCGCTCCAACTCAGACACTAAAAAATCTCCTTGGGCTAGTGAAAAGAGGACTGTCACGCTGATATCGACATTAGGCTCTCCCGCCTTTAAAAACTTAAATACTTTCAACCGAAACTTTTATGACACATTAACTCTTACTACTAAGCAAATAAGCAATGATCATTTCTCCGGAAATTTGATCTCTCAGTGACTGAAAAATACATTTCTATGTACTTAATAGTTTAAAAACACCAGTCCCCCGCATCAGCAGTAAGTGGGCGAGGGATAAGATATCGGACTACCATGCGGTGTGTCTGAGTTTGACCCTACCCAAGTTGTGTCTAGCCACACTGAAGAGGCTTGAAATGCCGAAACACGTGTCTATGGATGACTTTATTAATATGTATATATATATATATATTTTTCTGTGTGTACATGGAGGGAGAGAATAATATTTTTGATAATATATATTCATCGCTTGATATTTTATCCATGCGATTCCATATAGGTATGTATTAAATTATACACACACACACACACACACATATATATATATATATATATATAATATTATATATGTGTGTGTGTGTGTGTGGGTGTGTGTGTGTGTGTGTGCGTGTGTAAGTATGCTTAATATGCATGTTTGCGTTACATTTTCAGAAGCTGAAAAAAAAACTATAACTTCCTCTTTTTAACACCGATCATAACTGGAATATTTTTTCCGTGTCATTCTTTCTCGCGGTCTTCAGTGGCAATTTTTCCCACGCTTATTCTCTCTCTCTCTCTCTCTCTCTCTCTCTCTCTCTCTCTCTCTCTCTCTCTCTCTCTCTATCCCAATTTCTTGACACGCAGACCTAATTACGTTTCTTACTAACGGTTTACAAATAATAAAAAAGACATACAACAACCTTAGTCGCATCCATCGCTCTTTTTAAGCCCATGATTTTCTCTGTTATTCATCGTGAAATAAACAATATAAAAACGTGTTTATAACGCGGATTATTGGTGGCCTAGTAGCTAACGTGCTGGACTGGAACTTTGCTGTAAGCGAGTTCGAACTCCCGTCGCGCAATGACGATTACTTTTCAGATTACTACCCTTGTAAAAAAGTAGTTAAGAAAACATATCCTCCTATCTGGGGTAAGTAATACAACGGCGGTTCTTCAACAAGTATAGCATTGGCATATATAACCCACGAAGTACGATATGCCATTAAACAAACAAACCGAATGAATAAAATATTAGCACTGTTCAAATGTTCCCAACACTCATTTTTAAAAGTAAAAGGGAGCCTTTATCTAAATTTCGGTTGAAGAAGAATCAGATGGTGGGGGTCATGTGGTGTTATTGGTGGTGAATGATAGGGAGGATGTCGGGAGAGAGTCAAGGGAATCTGTGCTAACAAAATGCCATGATGATGATGGATAGAATTATTTTGATTCAATTTTTACCCTAAAGCAGTTTGGGCAGTTCCCGTATTGTAGTGGCATACGTGCTGGACTGCGACATCGTAGTATACGAGTTCGAATCCAATTACGTTATTAGGTTTACTTTTGGACATATACCCTGGGAAAAGGTATGAACACTCTCATCCCTCAGTTATGTGTTATATAGAGCCAGTTCTGTTCTTCTTCGGCAGTGTATAACCCATTAAGGTTTATATGCCAATAAACAATGACGCCAAATAAATACGAGGATGACTAAAAAAGTAATGCCATTTTATTTATTTCATGTGAAGTTTTTAAATAAAATTAGGGCCTACATTGTGACCCTAACGAGGCTCAGAGCAAAAATCCGAGAAGTAAAACCCAACTTGCCAATCGTCTATGTCTTCCTTCTGCATGACAATGCTCGACCACACACAAGCATCAGGACAAGGGAGAAAATCGCCTCATTCGGGAGGAAAACTTTTCCGCATCCTCCATTCTCACCACATTTAACGCTTTCTGCCTAGCATCTCTCTGTCCCTATGAAAGAGGGTTTGAGTGGCAAACATTATTCTAGTGACGAGGAAGTGAAATCAGTAGTGAAGAGGTGGCTCAAAGAACAGTCAACAGAATTTCACGGGGCAGGGATAAATGCTCTCATTCAAAGGTGAAACAATGCTATAATTATTGGATAAACGGTGATTATGTGGAGAAGTAGGGATGTGATCCACAGAATAACAGTTTCATTTTGATGTATTGTACATGTTCCTGTGTGGTAATTATACCTGTCCTAAACAAAATAGCATTACTTTTTGACTCAACCTCCTAAAATTTATTAAAGGGTGCAAAAGTTTCAAACACTCAGTTTTTAAAAAATCAGAATGAAGCCTGTACGTAAATTTGAATGAACAAATAACAGAGGAAGGAGGGGGGTCCCGTGATGTAGTGGTTAATACTCTTCAGAAAGGAGTGTGATGTCGGTGTAAGCGAGTTCGAACTCCAGTCACGCTAAAATGTTCACTTTCGGACTAATTCCCTGGAAAAGATCGGACTCCCTCATCCCTCAGCAATGTGTTAAATAGTACCAATTCTGTTCTTCTTTGGCATTGTATAACCCACGAAGGTTGATATGCCATTAAACATAGAAACCAAAGAAACAATATACTATCAGGGTGCAACACTTCCCAATGCACATTTTTAACAGCAGAAGGTATGGATCATCATCCACCAGCTATATGTTGAACAGTATCACTACAATTCTGCAATGGCGTCTACGACCATATAATATATATATATATATATATATATATATATATATATATATATATATATATATATATATATATACCCCTCCTCACGAGCAGATTATGACACAATGTTAATTTCTTAAGCGAAGTTTAAGAGTTTTTAAATTCAGAGTTTTCCTTCTCCTCGACTGCTTACCTAGCCACAGTTAAAAGCCCATTCTGCCCTACTATTTACTCATAGGTGAAGGGAGAGTAATTAGATACACATCTTTCCTAAGGATATTAGCACTATTTGAAGTACAAACGGATTCGTCCGGGATTTGAACTCGTGTCGATGAATCCATTTCGCACGACTTTAACCATTACACCACGTGTCTCCATTCCCGTGACCTTATATGACCTTATATGACCTATAAATTTTGACATGCCATTAAAGGACAAGGCAAGGTAAACCTATTTAAGCTCAGAGCATAGACATCTATTTTTCATCTACGTGTATCTCATGTGTTTCTTCGTCTAAAAAATAGAGTAGGGTTTCGGTTGGACTCTCGTCCATCTATTGGCACAAACACTTGTTGTCTATAATCCTTTTTCATTAATGAAGGGTTATTAATACTTAAGCTAAGAGCATAGACATCTATTTTTAATCTACGTGTATCTTATGTGTTTCTTCGTCTAAAAATTAGAATAGGGTTTCGGTTTGACTTTAGTCCATCTATTGGCACAAACACTTGTTGTCTATAATCCTTTGTCATTACTGAAGGGTTATTAATACTTTTATGTCTGATAAAGACCAGGGAAAAACTTTCGGCGAAAAACAAAATCGAAAAATGATGCATAACAACAAAAAAAAAAAAAGAAAACAGCAAGGAAGGAATTGTAAGGAGTATCTATTTCTAGAACATTAATATCGTATTCTGTTTTATGTCTTTCGATAACTAATTCCTGGGAAATATTCAATTCACAGCGCAAGAACATAAGATAACTTTATGACCTTACAGACGCAAGTTAATCAGGTTTTGTTTGATTTCAATTTTATCTACGATTTATTTTCCCAGGAGAAAGAATCGGTTCTGCATTTCTGTCATCATTGCGCCAAAAATCAAACTTCTAGACGGCAGACATCAGCCTTCTGAATTCCGAGTAAATTAAGAAGTATCAGTTATCAGAGTCTGTGGTTATTGATATGTCCGGTCTGCAAAAGGTTACTGTACTCCCACTACTTTTTTTTTATTGTTAAATTCATCAATTGAACAAAATGCATTGCTTGGCGGATAGTATTGTATATTCGTATGTACCCAAATAATACGTCGGGTATATAATATATATATATATATATATATATATATATATATATATATATTTATATTTTTGCTTGAAGGCAATTACAATGCGTACATCGTATAAAATTCGATAATTATAGAAAATAACCATGACAAGTGAATTTTGTCATGGTTATTTTCTATAATTATCGAATTTTATACGATATACGCATTGTAATTGCCTTCAAGCAAAAATATAGATAATAATATATACTTTATTCAACAATGCTTCTAAAAAAACAAACATCCAAAAATCTTATATATATATATATATATATATATATATATATATATATATATAGAGAGAGAGAGAGAGAGAGAGAGAGAGAGAGAGGAGAGAAAGGGGTAGATAGATTGTTTTGGTTTGGTTTGTTTTACGGCATATCAACTTCAGTGGGTCATTTAATGCCGATAGAGTTTTGAAATAAATTCATTCTTAATGGATACTCAATTTTCTTTTATAAACTCATTTTTCTATTTAACCAATAGATCAGACCCTAACAGGTACTACCAGTCCGGGTCACTTTACAGAATTCTAAACTGGTTAATAACATGAGCTGTTTGGGCTAGACTTTAATAGTGACATCGTTAACAAATAAGATAATAATTAAGATTACATAATGACTATTTAATTGATAATATAACGTAAATATCTAAACAAATTGTGACATCAATTGTGACGTAGTTTTGGTTACAGACAGACAGATACATAATCTCCATTATAATAAGATATACCAATTTTAAGGGTATATAATTTTGTTTGATTTGGTTGGTTGATTGCTTGTTTGGTTATTATCTTTTACGGCATATCAACCTTTTCGGGTCATTTAATGCCGACATAATTCATTTTGATATTCGGTTTCTCACAGTGCCTGCTGTTGCTTAATAGTCACCCATCTAAGTATTAAATGGGATTTATCGTAAGCTGTTTGGTTTTATAAGCTGGTAGATATAATTTTTCTTTAATTTCATGCGTATCAATGAATTGGTTTCCTTTTTGTTCTTTGTTCCGTCTTGGTCGGCAAAACATCTAAATCCAGGAAAAGTCCGACACAAAACCTCTTCTGCCTTTCAAGAAAAGGCTAGGGAAGTAAACATCGAAAACAAATCAGGAGCCGGAGTCCTTAAGGTGATGTGATGCTGAAATCCAGTGCTACCCATCAACTACTGCGACACTACCGTTGCCAAACTGCATTGATTCCCTACCTTTCTTTTGGACCACAGCGGCAGTGTGGAGAGAGGTGTTGCTGCATGGGCAACCGCTCAACCTCCATATGAACCCGCCCAGGCTATGTAGTTAAAAAATAAACAACAAAAAAAAACTTGAACACTACTCCATCGCCTCTCGTAGAGGGAAGGCTGCTAACAACAACAATGGTGTATCAACTTTCGGTTTAATGTTATGTTACCAATTTAAGGAGGGACAACTTTAGGCCACCCCGACGACTAAAATGAACACTGAATAAAAAGACAGATTCTTATTATTTATTGACATCCTAACATATTATTAAAAAAAAACTAACATCCAATATGAGTCTAGGTAAAAAAAATCATACATAAGGGAATATCTAGATATTCTAGTACGACAAGAGATACCTGAAGAAGGCCGGCGGGCACATCGGCCAAAACGTTGTACACATAACAATGAAGATGAGGACAATAGTCCGAATAACGCAGATAATACATATCAATTGAAACCATGGTGCGATTAACTTGGGGAGTCACGCACAAACCGAAACTCATACGGTGGTCAGTGTTCAAAATTGCGTCCATCACCTTGACATTGCTCCATTGAGGGTCCTCAGGCACTGGTCAATGAACCCAGCCCTTCTCCTTTTAGACAAGCGGGCATTTGTCACCTGGGGGATGCTCCTCTGATATTATATATCTTACCGGTCATTTTTATAATTATCTCCTTATCCTTGAAGTTCTCCTTGGTAGTATATGTTAGGATACCATCTATAGATTAAGTAGATGCACAATGAAGTTTAAGAAATGTAATTAAAGAAAATGGGTCAAACTATTTTTGTTTGGGTCCCATCTAAATATTCTACAGTTTTTTATTTCAATTCCCCCGCAAGTTCCAGGTATTTGTCTACCTTTTCGTTTTCTTTCATCTTCACCCTTGATCTGCTGGAACTGCAAAGTCTACCAGTTGACTAGTTCCCTTTTGCTATTTTGTTAATCAATACTTTTGACAAGGATGAGGTGATCTATCTTTATCTCAAAGTCCCAGCATGAACCTGCAAGGCTTCCTCATATGTATCCATTCAAGGCTTCCATCTTTTTCCAGTCTTTTCCACTGTTAGCAGAGATAGTTTTCTTGCTAAACTTGGAAATCGGTCGGAAAATTGATTGACCCAGAAAAAACAGAACCGACAAATTTTGCAATAAAACTGTTAATTTTAACTAGAGGGGTTTTAGGGTTAGGTTTAGGGTTAGGGTTAGTGTTTAGGATTAGGGTTATAATTAGGGTTAGGGTTGGGGTTGGGCTTTAGGGTTAGTTTACTGGAAAAATAAATAATTTGGGTTCTGTTTTTTCTGGGTCAGCCTGTATACGGGTGCACCCAGAAAAAACAGAACCCACAAATTTTGTAATAAAACTGTTAATTTTAACTAGGGGGGTAGCGTTAGGGTTTAGGGTTTAGGGTTAGGTTTAGGGTTGGGTTTAGGGTTAGTTTAATGGGAAAAGAAATAAATAATTTGTGTTCTGTTTTTTTCTGGGTCACCCTGTAATATGTTTTAATTTACCGACCGATTTGCAAGTTTAGCCAGTTTTATGACCTTCCTTAGGTCACCCCATTGATTTGGTGGTCATCCCCTGTGTCTTCTGGTGGAAATTCATTCTTGTATGAATCATTAACATATCTGGCATTGTCTTTGAATACCACATCGTTATATAGAAAATGTGTTTCCAGAAAAAGAACTGAGTTTTAAAAATGTTCTTCCAAACTATAGTTACCAATCTTTTAAAACGTTTGCCGTATTAAATAACCCATCGTAGTTGATATGCCGCAAAACAAAACAACAAACAAACAAAACAATTTTTCCACACTCATCCCACGTCAACCAACCGCTGACGTCACACACTGACTTTCGCGTCTCATTATTTGGTAATTTATGAGGAAGTGGGTCCCGGTCTCCTGCCTCAGAAATTGCTACCCGGTGACTATTAAAATAACGTCCCCGGCTATGTCGTCTCGGCGGTGTTACTTGAAAGAAAACAACCAACTTAGGGTGTTAAATTTATTTTAGAGGGGGGCTTCTCTTTTTTGATATGAACAAATGGAGATGAGTGGATAGATATATAAAAACTAAGTAAAAAATAAACAAATTGAGGTAGATAGATAGATAGATAGATAGATATCCATTTTCATATCTAAATAAGAATTACGACAAATTTATATAAATAAACAAGAATTACGACAAATTTCTATAATAAATTTCTAATCAAATTACGATAAATAAATAAGAATTACGACAAAAAAGAGAAGCCCCTCCCCCTCTAAAATCTTATTATAATGGAGATTGTGTGTTTTTCTGTCTGTAACCGAAACTATATTCCTACTCAAGTCACAATTTTCTTAGTTATTGACAACACATCCTCCATGATTTTATTTTTATTTTACCTCAATTATTTAATAAAATTGTCTTACATTATTAATACTGTTAACTATGTCTACATATTGACAACATGCAATTATATTTATATATACAACAAATAGCGGTTTACAGTGTAAAAGGGAAGGCTAATTTGCATATTAATATTAAAAATGTGATTTTTATAAATATGTGCTTAGTATTATTGATTTCTAACTGTTTGGTTTTATTTTAATGAATATAAGCAAAAATCTCTTCAATGAATCTTAAATGAAATCCATTAACAAGATAAAATAACTGTCATGTTATTCTTTACTTCCTCTTATAACTAAATACTTAAATTAGAAAAAATAACAATGAAAGACGAGAGTGATGGAAGAGTAAGTTTCAGTTGTTCCATTTTTTATTATACTCCCTCTGTTTCAAATCTTTTATTATACTCCCTCTGTTTCAAATCTTTTTATCTGTATTCTTATTTAGTTTCATTAGCCTTTCTAATTTAATACAATATTTTATTACATTAAAACTTAAATACTTGCACCCGGAGGGTGCATATATTTGCTAGTACATTTAACGCCCAAAGTTAGTTGTTTTCTTTCAAGTAACACCACTGAGACGACATAGCTGGAGACGTTATTTTGATAGTCACCGGGTAGTAATTTCTGAGGCAGGAGACCGGGACGCACTTCCTCATAAATTATCCATTATTTTACATAACATAGAGCTTTCCATGCCGTTGACTATAGTCTATTGACCTGGTACTATTTATAGTGTAATTAAGCGGTGGATTTTCTGAGTCTTAAGATAAAGATCCTCTTTGGGTTTTTTTTCAATTAGTTTCATATGTGGTATTCGTTTCTCAGCTTGTCCGACTAATCAAGTTATTAGAATCTGTTTTGATTTTTCTTTTCTTCAGAAAAGCAAGTGCGAAGTATAAACAAGTAATTCTTTTCTGGTCGATAATATATGTACGTTGAGATATCCATTGATTAGCAGTAAATTGTCTTTTTTCCTTCGATTTTTGGGTCAGTCAGTGCATTCATCAACTACAGAAAATCTATATTTGACACATTACCCTACCCCCCACCCCTAATCCCCCCTCAACAAAAAGGCGTTTATTAGGATCTCGTTTATAGAAAAAATGGTAATTTATGAGGAAGTGCGTCCCGGTCTCCTGCCTCAAAAATTGCTACCCGGTGACTATCAAAATAACAACCCCAGCTCGTCGTAATTCTTGTTTATTTATCGTAATTTGTCGTAATTCTTGTTTAGCTATATGAAGATGGATATATAGTTTGGAA
>CM042155.1:78434395-78486895 GCA_023376005.1 Doryteuthis pealeii | reverse complement strand
TAATGAATTTAGGCGAGCATATATGTTCAAATGTAAGGCTAAACAAGTTGAGAAAATGTCAATCCCTGAATGTACATTTCGACCTATTAGGTCTCATCAGCAAGGTTATAGACATGGGAGCAATCTCCCTTGGGTTATTTTATGCCGAATACTTCTATTGGTTATTTGGTATTCAAAAATATTTAATGCCGACAAAGTTTTGAAATAATTTCATTTTTAATGGATAATACAATTTTGTTTATAAACTATTTAACGCATAGATGGGACCCTAACAGGTACTATCATTCCGGGTCAGAGTGAACCAGGGAGCAATGGCAATGAAGGGGTGCTCCCCATTCCCCAAACCTCCAAAACTGGACCCTCACCATCAGATAGAGTTTGACGTCGTTCCCAGGACATGTAGACCCTCAGCCACCGCCTTTAGCACCCATATGATAAGAAGGATTAGGGGTTACCATAAGGGCAATAGGGTTGGGGCAATCATATAGGTACTAAGGCTTAACGTGGCCAGCTGATTGATCGGAGGGGGCTTTCCTGACCTCCCGTCTAGCCCAAGAAAAGCATACATACACACACACACACACACACACATATATATATATATATATATATATATATATATATGTGTGTGTGTGTGTGTGTGTGTGTGTTTAGGCAGCATTTTTTCTTGTAGGCATATATTGTTAAATAATGCAGCCATTTTCTGTCTGCAAGTTTTGTCCTTTGTTTTTTCGTATTGCCGGATTATTTTAGTAATATCTGGCGAAAATTGGCTGATGTATTTGCCATATGTCATAGACCAAGTACGTTCTGCCCTACGGGAGGGCAGCTTCAAGGTATTTTGAAACCGTACAACAATGGCTATTCCATTTTCCATTTATATAAGTTGTGTTTATTATTGTTGTTATTGTTATTAGTGTTATTATTATTATTGTCATTATTATTACTACTTTCGCTATTATAATTCTATAGTAATTATAGGCATTTTAGAATGTTGGTGCTATTATCAAAGTTTATTTTGTTTAGTTTTGGATATATATATATATATATATATATATATATATATATATATATAGATAAATCTAATGAGTCAGACGAACCTACTATTAGTTTCGCTTAATGCTCTTCAGGGCTAAGAGTCAGATCTTAGCCCTGAAGAGCATTAAGCGAAACTAATAGTAGGTTCGTCTGATTCATTAGATTTATCTTTATTATTTGCTCTACTTAGGTATTGAGCACTTTTTACTTATTAGCTATTCTCCTAGCGGTTATATGAATATATATATATATATCTTATATACACATATATACATATAAATTTGTTTTTCTTTTGGCCAAATACTGTACTAATAGATTATTTTTGTTGGTACGACAATCTTGGTCTTTTCTTTTTTCCCAAAATTTTTTGTCCCCTGTCGATTTTTGGTAGTATATTTTTACAATCAAACTATTTGCTCGGGTTTTTCTCAGCGCAAGGATTTACCAACATGCTTGGTATATTATATATACTAGCAAATATATGCACCCTCCGGGTGCAAGTATTTTAGTTAAATTTTATAATAAAATATCATATTAAATTAGAAAGGCTAATGAAACTGAATAAGAATGTAGATAAAAAGATTTTGAACAGAAGGAGTATGATTGAAAAATAGAACAACTTTGAAACTAACTCTTCCATCATTTTCCGTTACTCCCGTCTTTCATTGGTAAATTTTCCTAATTAAACTAATTAGTTAAAATAGGAAGTAAAGAATAATATTACAGTTATTTCTTCTTGTTAAGGGATTTCTTTTAAGATTTATTGAAGAGATTGTTGCTCATATTCAATAAGATAAAACCAAACAATTAGAAATCATAATACTAATATATATTTATTAAAATCAATTTTTAAGATCAATATGAAAATTAGCCTTCCCATTCATACTGTAAACCTCTATTTTTTGTATATATAATACAATTGCATGTTATTAGTATGTAGATATGGTCAACAGTGTAAGTAATGTAAAACAATTTTATTAATAATTGAGGTTTAAATAAAAATAAAATCATGGAGAATATGATGTAAATAACTAAAGGAATTGTGACTTGTATAGTAATATAGTTTCGGTTACAGACAGGCAAACCCACAATCTCCATTATAATAAGATATATATATATATATATATATATATATATATATATATATATTAGTTATAACTTTTAAATGTTCTTGTCAGCATTATTTGGTATTAATTTGACCTCCATTGACAAAAAGATGTTTTGTTGTTTTTTGTTTTTTTTTGTTTTTTTTTTTTTCCTCTTGGCGCAAATATACGAATTTGAATGATTAATTGGGTTTATGCAAAAATGTAACTATTCACTCTTGTGTAATTAGTTTATCATTAACTCGTTTTGTTATACGTCTTTAGTTAATTTTCTTCTTTTTCATTTAGTTAACAGATATGAATGAACGCATTAAAAGTGCAGGCACGATTCGATTCAAAAATCAAGCTCCAAATAGAATAAGTTTTAAAAATCATTGGGAAAAAAATATTGCCTCGCAGCAAAGTGCCTATTTACGAAATATTCTCTGCGGCCTAACCAAACAGCAAACATAGCAAAATGTGTTAAGAATCATTTAAAGAAGGCGTTGCGCGTTACAATATCGATTTAAAGTGGGTGGTGTGCCTTAACACCTGTTCATTGGTATGGAATTCACTATGCATATTTTGAGAAAATAATCACGTGACTACATAAATTGCAGCTAATTGGGTTGAGGTCTTTGTTTAATGGCATATTAACGTTCCATGTTGTTTTTTATATGATTACCACGTCATCGCTCTTCGTGCACGAAGGCTCCCATCTATTGGCCCAATAGATCTGTTTGAAAATTATCGTGCCTCGGTATGACACTCCTCTGCATCTGATAGTTAGGCTCCAGTTCTGGAGAGTGTGGCGTACCCTTTCATTGTCATTACTCCCAGGTCCACTCTGATGGTAGTATCTGTTAGGTTCAAATATGTCTGTAAAAGAATATTCATATTCGATGGAACCGTATGCAAAAAAAACCTTAAGAAACAACTACACAAAACATGTAAACATGAACGTAAAATTAACACGATTCCCTAACCTTCTCTAGGCATAAAATAACCCTAGAATCAATGAATCTGATATAACACAACCCAATGCCCTAACAGAAAATTAATATTCTCGTAATTTTCAAAACACAATTTACTGTAAACTAAGCAACTTATTAAAGTAAACGTTGAGGCACGTTGTGTAATGTTTACCGTCGTCGGAAATACTAGAGAATTGTAGGAAAAATTGTAGTACCCTTGGGAAAGGTATGTATCCGACTATTTCCCCCACAGCTACGGGTAAAAAGTAAGACGAACTGGAGTCTTTAACATTAGTTAGGCAATCATGGAAGCACCTCATTTATGAATTTGGAATTAGAAATGGGATTACCTGTAACATAAACGTTTTACACAAACTTTATCAATTCAGGAAAAACTTCAAATTATAATCTATTCAATGAAGATTTAACAGGACTTCGAAGATATTGTTAAATAGTTCAATATGTAAAAAGTCTAATAATCTTCATTTAACTCTCTCTCTCTCTCTCTCCCCCCTCTCTCTCTTCTCTCTCTCTCTCTCTCCTCTCTCTCTCTCTCTCTTGCTCGCTCTTTTCTTTCCAGTGCAAGATGATAACGGTCATACCTTTGAGGAACACAAGTATTAATATATAGATTTTTTCATTCAAGATATCGTTGTATATATTCGAAACAAATTGTCACGGACCAGATTTCTTCAAATTGTTCGTGGAAACCTCATTCCTGGTCGAAAATTAACCATTTCTGTAGCCCCCAAACTTAGAGCGGATAAAACTGGTCCGCGAAATCAAAAGAAAGAAAGAAAGAAACGTAATGTCCGTATCGGCGTTCTTCTTAATTGGCTTCTTAAGAAAGGCCTTCCGAAAACTGTTTCGGACAGTAGATATATTATTTATTGCGGTTGCATTCTATAGAATTCAATGCAGAATATCTAAACTGAAAAAAGACAGGAGTAAAAACGAATTGGCTGACTGTTCAAAGAGTTCGCAAATGCAAAGAACCAAAAATAAAAAATAAATAAATAAACTACTCCAACCTGAATCCGCCGAGAGCTTATCAACTCATGTGAGTCACTCACAAGAGAAAATAGAATCAGTGTAGTTTGTCTTTAGTTTAGTGATATGTTGGCAGTGTAAATAAAAGTAAAAGCAACAAAAAAAAAATCTATTGACCGGATCTTGAGATTCTTATTGCGTTCCTTGGTGCTGTTTTGGAATCGGTAATTCCTTATATTTAGCTTGGCATGGCTAAAAATGTTGCCTAAAGTTCCTGTCTTTGATATCGCAGATCAGAAAATTATTCAATGCTAGGAAAACATGTTTAAAAGAAAAGGAAAAAAAAAAAAAAAAGAAAACCAAAATAGCAAAATTCTTTAGAATTTGTGACAACCCCTCCGCAAAAACAAAAAAACAAAATACGTTCTTTCAAAAAAAAAAAAAAAATGAGAATAGGTAAAAATATTTCATTGCCGGAATTTTAGGCGTATTTGAAATGAAACAAAAGTTTCGTTCGTTGATAAAAATCGCGACAATAGAAACAAAGTTAGTCTACTTTGTTATTCTTCGTTAAAAGTAATCAAAAATATTCATAACAAATACAAATTTATATTTTAGTTATTAATTTCGACATTTTTTAATCATAATTTTTCCGCCAGTTATTTATTGAGACATAAGTATAGAATCCATAAAAAATCATTTATATATATAACAACAATAAATATATATATATATCATAATATATCAATGGTTTGAAGGCAATTACAGTGCGTATAAAAAATAAAAACAAAAAGATGTTATTTTTATCTTATCGATTTCAAAGTAGAAACTTCATCTTCAGAGGTGTATATCAGAAATATATTAATTAATATATTATAACATACTTAACAATGCTTCAAGCAAATTACCAATTAACATATTATATATACATATATATAACTACAAATATATATATATATATATAATATAATATATATATATATATATATATATATATACATAAACGTGTGTCATAAAGAGTATCGAGATTGAAAGCTGTATTTACCAAGATAGAAGAAAAAAATAAATGGAAATTAATTTTTTTCAGAATACAGGATGTGTCAAAAAGTTCCGAGTTTGAAGCTGTATTTACCGAGATAAAAATGAACAATGCATGGAACGTTAATTTTTTCAGAATAAAAGGTGTGTCAAGAAGTACAAAAAATCTCCATACTTTTTTAACACACCTTATATTATATATATATATAAATATATATATATATATGTGTGTGTGTGTGTGTGTGTGTGTGTGTGTGTAGTGTATTATTATATATATATATATATATATATATATAATCATGTCATGCGAGTAGCACGGATATCCATGACAATCTCTTGCCAACCGTCCCTATCATTCATTTCGCTCGGGAGGTCCTCTGCGCAGAATGCAGTATCCACACAGAGTTGGTCAATGTAGGTCTTTGCTGCACGGCCTGCAACTGGCATTTCCATGTGCTGGTTTCCATAGGAGAACGTTGTTTATGAGTTCGTCCTTGCTTCTCCAACAGTGGCGTGTTTTTCCATGGTTTGTTTAAGATTGCATGCAGCATTCTTGCGCTGCTTTCATCTAGGTTATTCTCTAAGCGGTTCATTAGGTTGCAAATGGTGCCGCCAGACAGTAGTACTGATACAACTACGGCTCGGAAATATTGTCGCTTTAACTTGTTAGTGAGATCCGATGTATTTCTCTTTAAGAGACACGAATTCTTTTAGCCTCAAAACATCTTCAACAATCTATCTTCTATCTATCTATCTATCTAATCACGACACAACTCTCCGAATACCAAAAAATAATAAATTAAACTGTTACTTTTTTAGATAAATCTAACACGGAGATATCACCAAACATGGAACATCCTTGTGAATAGGGCTTTAGAATACACCGACTGAAACCTCTGCCAGATGGGTAAAGAACCGCCCAATGGGCTACCTGTAGGCCGTAGGTAGCGACACCGACTGGACCTCTGGCAGATGGGTAAGAACCGCCAATGGGGCTACCTGGTAGGCCGTAGGTAGCGACCCATAATGCTTAAGGGTGGAACTATGGTAAATGAGCAATACATGAGATGCAACCACCCACTTTGGCTCTTAATTAGACTGGACGGGCGATCAGAGAGGCCCGCTCCGATCAATCGGATGGTCATATCAAGCCCTAGCACCTATATGATTGCCCCAACCCTTTATGGCAACCTTTTATCATATATGTGCTTGAAGACGGTCTCTGAGGGTCTTATTGTTCTGAGTATGAAGCTAAACTCTATCTGGTGGTGAGGTTTCCCACTCAACCGATGAATGAGCAAGGTACTTTGAAATATCATACATATCTACATTAATTATACTAGCAAGTAAAAAAACACCTTCGGGCGTTGTAAAAGTAAATTTTTGAAAGATATTGCTTGAGGAGGTGGAAGTTAAAAATTAAATGTCAGAGAGTTTGAACCATAAATCATGAAATCATCAAATTTATTAAAGGAGTAAAAAAAATAAAACAATTTGAAATTGAAACTAAGTTCTATTAACTTTGAATATCTATTAAAATAAAACAAACTATATATAAATGTATGATACTGGGGATGTCTCTATTAAAACTTGTTTTAAAAAACAATAAGGACTGTCTAATATTGCATGCTCAAATTTTGAGCGTATTTATTCTATGTTATGACGATTTCGGGTATAGTGACGTAAGCAGTGACGTAATTTTTTTTTTTTAACATCCAAAAACCGGAAGCGAATGTATATTATTAATAGATATGCCGTTAGTATGACATAAACCCGGGCGGGTTGATACGCCGTTAAAATCAACCAATTAATTTTTCAAATATCTTTATCATGATTCCTCATCTGTGGCCTTAGATAGTAAATTTAATTTTTTCAATACTTTTCTTTTATTACGCCCAGCAGTTGCTTTTCTACGTCTCTATATCTATATTGAAAACCTTTTTAAATATACACATCCCTGCTTACATTGTTAGCAAGCTATCAGTCAATTAACTTTGACACAATTTTCTGTTATAAATAAAGACTCATTTAGAAAACAGACCGTTGACATCATGATATAACACGAAATTACACTTGTAAAATGTCTCCTTACGAATTAGTTATCCGAACGAATCCGGTCTGACTCTCATCAGGTGACCCGGATGATAGGCTTTTCTTTTTGACAAGGTTACTTTGAAATATCGTTTCAAAGCGAACATCTTGCAGTTTTTTTTTTCATAGTTTTAAATTGATTAACAAATTAAAGAACATGTTTTTTGACGACTTCCTTTCGCGTGATTCAATATCAAATTCCTCCTGGAAAAAAGCATTAGAAGAAAAGAAGAAGAAGAAGAAGAGAAGAGAAAATGGAGAGAGATAGAGAAGAAGAAGAAGAAGAAAGAAGAAGAAGAAGAAGAAGAAGAAGAAAAGAAGAAGAAGAAAATGGAGATAGATAGAGATAGAGAGAGAGAGAAGAAGAAGAAAGAAGAAGAAGAAGAAGAAGAAGAAGAAGATTACGGAGAGAGAGAGAGAGAAGAAGAAGAAAACGGACAGGGAGAAAAAGAAGATAATGAAGAAGAAGAAGAAGAAGAAGGAGAAGAAGGAGAAGAAGGAGAAGAAAACGGAGAGAGAGAGAGAAGAAGAAGAAGAAGAAGAAGAAGAAGAAGAAGAAGAAGAAGAAGAAGAAGAAAGAAGAAGAAGAAGAAGAAGAAGAAGAACAGAGAGAGAGAGGAAGAAGAAAAAGAACAAGAACAAGAAAACAGAAAGAGAGAGAGGGAGAAGAAGAAGAAGAAGAAGAAGAAGAAGAAGAAGAAAAGAAGAAGAAGAAGAAGAAGAAGAAGAAAGAGACAGAGAGAGAGAGAGAGGGAAGAAAGAAAAGAACAAGAACAAGAAAACAGAAAGAGAGAGAGGGAAGAAGAAGAAGAAGAAGAAGAAGAAGAAGAAGAAAGAAGAAGAAGAAGAAGAAGAAGAAGAAGAGAAGACAGAGAGAGAGAGAGAGGGAAGAAGAAAAAGAACAAGAACAAGAAAACAGAAAGAGAGAGAGGGAAGAAGAAGAAGAAGAAGAAGAAGAAGAAGAAGAAGAAGAAGATTACGGAGAGAGAGAGAGAGAAGAAGAAGAAAACGGACAGGGAGAAAAAGAAGATAATGAAGAAGAAGAAGAAGAAGAAGAAGAAGAAGGAGAAGAAGGAGAAGAAGGAGAAGAAAACGGGAGAGAGAGAGAGAAGAAGAAGAAGAAGAAGAAGAGAAGAAGAAGAAGAAGAAGAAGAAGAAGAAGAAAGAAGAAGAAGAAGGAGAAGAGGGAAGAAGGAGAAGAACGGAGAGAAGAGAGAGAAGAAGAAGAAGAAGAAGAAGAAGAAGAAGAAGAAGAAGAAGAAGAAGAAGAAGAAGAAGAAGACAGAGAGAGAGAGGGAAGAAGAAAAAGAACAAGAACAAGAAAACAGAAAGAGAGAGAGGGAAGAAGAAGAAGAAGAAGAAGAAGAAGAAGAAGAAGACAGAGAGAGAGAGAGAGGGAAGAAGAAAAGAACAAGAACAAGAAAACAGAAAGAGAGAGAGGGAAGAAGAAGAAGAAGAAGAAGAAGAAGAGAAGAAGAAGAAGAAGAAGAAGAAGAAGAAGAAAGCGTTAAGATTTAAATTAAAACAGACAATTGAACTTAAATCTCATTATATGAAAATGGACAGCGACAAAACACACACTTCTACGCATGCGTGGAAGGAAGTTTCACACTGACCATCTCTCACTTTCACGTCGCCAAAAAAAAAAAAGACAAGAAGAAGAGTTATGGCTTCAATTCACAAATGTCGCTTGTGCTTCGCTCTTTGTTCTGTCATCATTAAAGTTAGGGGAAAACGCGTTGAATGTGTTATAGAAATCGCGCCAATTTTTAAAATCCCCGGGGATGAATGAAGGCTTGTTAATTATAACTGCTTTTTTTCATAGAAATCTGGTGTGCTGCAAATGGAAATGGAAATAATGGCGGGTGTCACGTGATTAATTTGACAAGTTGAAATTTTAGTTTTGATAATTGCAAAATTGGTGATTAATTTAAATATAAGTCTTTGTTATCAAAGATTTTGCAAGGGAAACGTTGAGTAGCAGTTGGAGAGTTGTGTGTTAAAATCATGGTCGCCATTTCTTTTGATTTTAGTTCTTTTGTTGTTCGCAGAATCCAGTTTTAGGTCTCGTAAATATATGGTGACCCAAAACAAACAGAACCGACCGACAAATTTTGTAATAAAACTATTAATTTTCTTTTCTTTTTTCTTATACAGTCAATTTGGTGCTTAAAATATTGTAAACATAATTTTCCCCAATATGTTATGGTCAACCAAGGAAAAAACATTTAGCGTGGAGATCTATTTCACCAAAAAATCATACACTGTAGTACAGGCCAATTTTGTTATATTTTTGAAAACATTTTCTTCACATATTGTCGGATTAATTTCCTCATCGTATTTCCATATATATATATATATATACATATATATATATATATATATATTACTCTGTTTTTTCTGTCATGTCACCTTTTTGTCTGTCTGGACACCCTAGAAATCAACTTTGAGATGTATCTCTTTTTTTCATTCACTTCCTGTGTGTATGGTTACAATCCCACACTGTTAAAAATATATATAATTTTTATTTTTTTATTTTTTGTTTTTGTTTGAATTTATATATATTCAGCTCTTTGGGTTTTTTTGTGATATGCTTGTCCATAAGTGAATTGAGACCCATCTGATGAGACGAAAATTTGGGGAGCCGGTTTAAATCAACTTAGATTTATACGGGCCCCAATTTTCGTCGAAATAAATTTATTATGGGATTACTGTATTGAGTTCTTCCTTCCTTTATTGATAAATATTGCTCTGTATATAATCTAAAAGGTTATCTTACATTGAGCTCTCTTTAGTGATTTAAAGATTCGCTGTATTTATACATACTGGATCATCAATATTAGTACAGTGGATCTTAGAAATCACATATAGAATCATCCCTTACTACCAAGTTTTGGATTAATCTCTTATATATATATATATATTTAAGAAATGGATATAAAGTAACCTACTCGAGTTTCATCATCTGAATCGTCAGGGTTACATCCGCTGAATTAATCGAGTTTTCGATTAATATCAGTTGATACCACGTATGTGTGTTGGAACGGGTCTTATCGTTACAGATAGACGCTTGTTTACGATAAGACCCGTTTCAACAGACATACGTAGTATCAACTGATATTAATCGAAAACTCGATTATTTCAGCGGATGTAACCCTGACGATTCAGATGAAACTCGAGTAGGTTACTTTATATCCATTTCTTAAATAAATTTTGCTCTACACTGTACTGAGCACTTTGTATTTGTTTTTTCGCGGTCTTAATTCCTGGATCCTGTGCGCTCCCAACGATCGTACCCGTACCCACCGGTAAGCCACTACTCATATATATATATATATATATATATATATATATATAATGGAAATACGATGAGGAAATTAATCAGACAATATGTGAAGAAAATGTTTTCAAAAATATAACAGACACAGGATGTTACGATCAAAGGAAAAAAGTTTATATGTCTATACTTAAGTATTTCGGTTTATGATAAACCATCATCAGGACAATGCAAAAGAAATTTTGTAACGGTGAAAAATGAAGTATGTTAAGTGTATGGTGAATGTGTGAATAGAAGCCACAATTACTTTTAGCATATATATATTTTTTTTTGGGGGGGGGTATGTGTTTAATTGAAGTCGTACCTAATTTTGAAAGTCAATTAATTAATAATTAATTAATTAGGCGGGCATAACTATTCAAATGTAAGGCTAAAAAAATCGAGAAAATTCAATCTCTGTATGTACATTTCGGCCTATTAGGCCTCATCAGCAGAGATAGGAAGACCGCCCGATGAGGCCTAACAGGCCGAAATGTACATACAGAGATTGATTTTTCTCGATTTGTTTAGCCTTACATTTAAATAGGTATGCTCGCCTAATTACTTAATTATTAATTATTAATTAATTAACTTTCAAAATTAGGTACGACTTCAATTAAGCACATATTCCCACAAAAATTGTCGGCTAAATAAAAGCCATATCAAAACACATCGTTTGTGTATTTACTTCTCATATATATATATATATATATATATATATATATATATATATATATATATGCTAAAAGTAATTATGGCTTCTCGCCACCTTAGTTTTGTTTCATTACTAACTTTTGTTTATATTTTTTATGAAATAGAAAATACAATCGATGGCTGTAATTTTATTTAGAGGAGACCAATGAATTATACTATAATAATAACAAAACCATTTGGTTTTTATACAATAGAATAAATTACTGTTCAGCACAGGAGCGGAAGTATTAAGGTGAAGGAATCGAGAGAGAGAGAGAGAGAGAGAGAGAGAGAGAAGAGAGAGAGAGAGAGAGAGAGAGAGAGAGAGAAATCCATTTTTGCTGAAAAAATTGTATTGGAAGTAAAGTCAATATGGATTCCTAAAATTAGCAATGGTTGGTCATTAATGAATGATAAAAAATGTCTCATATCAAATTGCTGCAGTATGTAATTAATTATTGTATATACACACACGCACGCACACACATATACACACATACACATATATACAAATATACACACACATGGTATATATATATATATATATATATATATATATATATTTAATATACCAAACTTATTGGTAAATCCTCACGGTGAGAAAAAACCCAGCAAATAGTTTGATTGTAAAAATATACTACCAAACATCAACCAGTAAGAAAAAAAAATTGTAAAAAAGAAAAGACCAAGATAATCGTACCGACAAAAAATAATCTATTAGTACAATATTTTGGCCAAAAGAAAAAACAATTTATATGCATATATATATATATATAAGATATATATATATATATACATACAAACACACAAGACTAAAGCTAATAAGTAAAAAGTGCTCAATACCTAAGTAGAGCAAATAATAAAGATAAATCTAATGAGCTAGACAAACCTACTAAAGGTTTTGCTTAATGCTCTTCAGGGCTAAGATCTGAGTCAGAAACATTTAGTAGGTTCGTCTGACTCATTAGATTTATCTTTATATATATATATATATATATATACCAACCTCTCCGCCCAAGCATTGCTACACAAGCTCAATTTCTTAAACGGAGTTTACCAGATTTTAATTCAGTCTTCGTTTTTGAGACTGGTTACCTAGCCAAGGTTAAATAGCCCGGTCTGTCCTACTATTTACCCATAGCTGGAGGGAGAGTTGTTGCATGAATACCCTTTCCAAGGTTATTAGCCCTATGTGAAATGCAAACAGCGTCGTCCAGTATTTGAACTCTGGTCGACGAATTCTTTTTCCTACGACATTAGCCATTACACACCACTTACTGCCACGATTAGGTGGTGTATAATTAGTAAAGGCCCCATCTTCCCTAATACTTATCCATAGTAAGTAAAGTATTTGGATTCATGCCTTTCCACAGTGCATTAGAGCCAAATAAAACTTAAACACACCCAACTAGAATGGGAAATTGGCTCGCAAAGTTAATTTCCTACGGCAATGACCCAGGGGATATCAGTATCCCCTGGCAACCATAAACTTGTTTTCAAATTGTCAAAAAAATCATTTACTGAAATTAAATAAGATTTAAAGGATTCCATTAGTATGCTTTTGTGGCAAAGCAGAAGTTTCAATGTAAAATATTGGTTTTGGCTCAATCCCTCCCCGTAAATGTATTTTACGGTGAAATCTCTGCTGCGCACAGAAATATACTAATGGAATCATTTAAATCTTATTCAATTTCTATGTACACCAATTTTAACAAAGTGCACGTACTATCGTCGGGGACATCGAGTGTCAATTCCCTCCACGCCTTTTTAAAAAAAAATTATTACTTTCTTTCATCTTATATATTGTTGACTTTTTTATCATATAAGGTGTGTGCCAGTTACCCGCCTGTACTTATAGACTAGGGGAGATCATGTGGTTTATTCCTTAGCCAATCGCTGGCCATACTGCGTGGCTGATTTATTACTTAAGCGCTGATTCTTTCTCAGTCTACTGGCAACATTCTACGAGGGAACCTAGGAATCTCTACCTGAAAGGAACAAATCGGAGGACTCTCTATCTAGAATCAACTGGCCAATTATGGATCTTAAAAACTTGACACACACACACACACACACACACACACACATATATATATATATATATATATATATAATATATATATATAATATATGAGGAAGAATGAATAAAGAAAAGAAAGAACAGAATGGATAATAAAAGATGAATTTAATCAATATCACTTACACATGTGTTTCGGTCAGTTCATCTCTGTGTATACTGTGCGGAATATTTTCACATTTTTCTATTATTATTATTTCATTTCATGTGTTTATTAAATGATAATAATAGTTTGAATCGTGTACATAGAGATGAACTGACCGAAACACATGTGTAATTGATATTGATTAAATTCATCTTTTATTATCCATTCTGTTCTTTCTTTTCTTTATTCATTCTTCCTCATATTGTCGGATTCATTTCCAATTCCATTTTTACACACACATATATATATATAATATATATATATATATATATATATAATATTATGAAAAACTTCTTATGAACGTGTAATGTTTATTTTGCCTACGCTGCAGTGTTTCGAACTGTTTCAATAGATCTTCATCAGGGGTTTCAGGATAATTCAGAATTATCCTGAAGACCCATTCGGGTGAAACCTAGGTTGATACTGTCTGACTGATGTAGGTCCTTTTATATATATATATATATATATATATATATATATATATATATATAATATATATATATGTATGTATATAAATCTTATCTATTAACGATGTCTCAATGAAAATCTGAGTTAGATTTGCCTCAAAATAGACCATGTTATATGTGCGTTTAAAATCCTGCAATGCTTAAGAAAGTAAGGTTTACTTTACATATGGTGTGGTTAATTTGCATACTGGTTTTAACAAAACCGGGTTTAGTAAACATATTCTTACTGGTCTAAATAATACAAATTATCAAGTCTCATCTGAAAAATTCAGACAAATTGAAATGCTCATATTTATATAAATTTAACAAGCAGGTTTGAATTCAGAGTTTTCCTTCTCCTAGACTGGTTAACCAGCCAATGTTAGCGTCCAGTCTGTCCTACTATTTATCCATAGCTGGAGGGGGAATATATGTATTCCTACCTCTCCCAAGGGTGCTAGCAGTATGTGAAATGCAACTAGCCTCGACCAGGATTTGAACTCGGATCGACGAGTCCATTTCCTACGGCGCTAACCATCATACCACGCATTTCCGTGCTCATATTTATAGACTGTCGCTGTATTTAACCATCTTTATTGCATCAGTATATCGTGTCATGGAAACTCGATACGTATCAGATTGCATTAAGGTTTTATGTAGTGAAATGTAAAGCAAAGTCGATGCAAGAATTTCAGTACTCTTGAAGTAGTTTAGCAAAAAAACGTGGCGGAGTCAACTTGGCTGGGAAATTCTGTTTGATGTAAAATAACGGGTAAATAAAGAAATAATATTCAAATCAAGAAAAAAAAAAAAAGATATTAGAAAACAAACTGGGTAACCATTTAAGCAACAGCAGGTACTGTAAAATATCTGAGTCCTTTGTTTATAAAAACAATTACTTTTTTCGTCATTAAATGACCCAAGAAGTGTTTATATGCCATAAAACAGCCAACCAACCTGTTCAACAAATATAACAACTGGTTTTAGGCATTTACATAAAATGAGGGATCATTTTGATATCATAACCGTGTTGTAAACTGATCCCCCATTTCTTGACCACATCAGATTCACAAGGTCATGTTATTTAACAAATTATACAACTCATACTGAAAGCACTGGTTCCTGCTACATCTCTGAAGTTAAGCAGTAATGAGCCTGTTCAATACTTAATTGGGTGACTATTTACGCAACAGTAAGTTACAATTAAAATTAACCTTGTTTTTTTATTTTAAAATGCAAAGTGAATGCTAGAATTCCAATACTGTTGTAGTATTTTAGCAAAAGAACATGGTGGAGTCGACTTGGCTGGGAAATTCTGTGTGATGTGAAATAAAGGGTGAATAAAGAAATAATATTCAAATAAAGAAAGAGTTAAGTAGACCTAGCATAGAAATGAATACAATATGGAAACCCATAATTAAGAAGACCAGATCAGATTGAAAAAAAGATATGAGTCTAGGTAAAAAATCTTACATAAGTAAAATAGGTAGATATTCTAGCCAAATCAAGACATTAGGTTTATAAGTTCCCGAAATTCACACTCAATTGTCCAATTGGACATATGGCCGAGTGGATAAGGCAGTTAGGTTGAGACAGCTCTAAGTGATAGTTATCTTTGGAACCCGAGTTCAATCCTTAGTGAAAGCAGTTAGAAAAATAATTAATTAACACAACTCCTACCCCAGCTATGGTTAGTGGAATAAATAAAGGGTTAGGTTCAAAATTCTGTGATGGCTTCCGAATACGACAAGAAAGTTCCCGAGTTCGAAAAGAAGGTTCCCGAGTCCGAAATGAAATACCCGAAGAAGGCCTGAGGGTATATAGGCCGAAACGTTGTACAAATAACAATGAAGATGGGGACAATAGTCCGAATAACGCAGATAATACTTAATAAAGATAATTGAAATACATTTTTATTTCATAATCCCGTTTGCCTGCTGATCTGTAACACAAGCAGTGCGCATGCGTTGATGTGCCGGTTACTTTACAGTTATTTTCTCTCTCTCCCTGTACCCTCTTCAAAAAGTCATTCTATACACGGGCATTACGGAGGCGCGTGGTGTAATGGTTAGAGTCGTAGAAAACGGACTTGTCGACCCGAGTTCAATTCCTGGACGATGCTGTTTTTCATTTTCACTTTTCACATAGAGCTAATAACCTCGTGAAAGGTATGCATTCAACTACTCTCCCTCTAGCTATGAGTAAATAGTGGGGCAGACTGGGCTCTTCAACAGTGGTTAGGTAACCAGTCTAGGAGAACGAAAACTCTGAATTCAAACCCGTTGAAGTGCGGTTAAGAATACACTTTGCATCGCATCCTACTCGTGCAGAGGAGTTAGTAGGGCCAGGGTTAGTTCAGTCGGTAGAGCGTTCGGCTAGAAACCACAAGGTTCCTAGTTCGATACCGGCCCTCGCCAACTCAGCGTATGAGTAGCACAGGGATCTACTTACTTATATAGTATTATTAGTACGTTTAAGGAGGAAATCGCCAAAAACGGCCACAAGTGAAGAAGAAAAAGTACTCTTTCACCAAGACAATGCACCGTATCACGTCGATCGAAACGCTAAAATAATCTTCTTGTCTAGTGCTAGTGAAAAGGGGATAGACTCCTCGCTGTTTAGCTGATACCGACATTAGGCAGTCCCGACGACTACTACTACTGCGTATATATATATATATATATATATATATATATATATATATATATATTCAACTTTTTAATGTCAAAATGTTTCAGCCAGAGAGGTTGTACTGACACCAAAAAGAATGTTTCTAACTTGCAACAGGATCAGCTTCATTTCGATGTATGATACATGTTCCTATGTTGGTAATTATACCTGTCCTAAACAAAATGGCATTACTTTTTTGAATCACACTTGTACAGTTTCCTTTGTGATTTTTACGGCTGCAATAACTGATATCTATGTTAAACAGTTTTTTAAAAAGCATATCAACCTTCTTGGGTCGTTTAATGCCAAAACTATGCTTTTAGAAGAACAGTGGTGGTACTATTGAACCCATAGTTGGGGGTATAAGTGTGTTCACACCTTTCCCAAGATCTGAAAGTGAATGTAAAAACCTGACTGGCGATCATACTACGATGTCGTAGTCCAATATATTAACCATTAGCAACATTACGGGAACCCAAAAACACAGTTTTATTGAGGAAACAAAAAATCAAATAATTGAGAGTACACGTGTATATTTTGAATGATATTTCAGTACTTCTGCTTATTTAATAAATATAAACATTTAGATGTAAAATGTACCAATAAATCATTTTAGTTCATGTTTCCTTAATTTCTTTTATTTCTTTCAATGTATTCTGAATTTTATTAAAATGATTTATTGGAACATTTCACATTAGAGAAAAGAAAATACGCTATATATCAAAATGATTTAGATAGATTTTGTTCACACTACTATTTATTGCATTCAGAATAGATTTTTAAAGCCCTTATTTCTTTATTTTTAGAAAGAAATGATTTTTTTGTCGGATCCCAAGCCACTTGGGTATATCTGGAAATTACGTGGTAGAAACGGAAGCAAAGATAGCTATGAAAGACACAATAACAAAAACAAAAATGACAATTGTTATTGATTTCTAATATTATTGTTTTATTCTCAAACTTATTAAAAGCAATATCATGTACAATTTCATAATGAAATCAATTAGAATAAATTAAAAATAGACGTAATCTTTTTTGTGTTCATCTTTAATTTCAGTGTACTTTCTGATTCAATGATATTTGATTATATTATAACTTAATAATAGGGCATACATTTTTGCTAGTAAGGATAGAATAAAATGCATGAATTTGTATGGAGAAAGAATTAATTAAAGTCTGATACATTATAGCTATTCAAAACAAATCTATTTAGATAAGGGGTCGCCGTGTCATCTGGGGCTGTAGAGTACACCGACTGCAACTCTGTAGAGGGTGAGAACCCCCCAAATGGGGCTACCTGTGGGTGACGAACCGTGATATTAAAGACGGTGTCCAGGTGGATGAGCAGTTCATGACATGCAACACTTCGCGTTAGCCATTATTTAGGTTAAACGTATAGTCGAAGAGGCCCCTACAATCAATCAGCTGGTCACGTCAAGCCCTAGCACCTATATGATTTTCCCAACACCATTGCCCTTATGCAAACCCCAACTTTTTTTATCATATATGTGCTAGTAGGCAGTGGCTGAGGTTCTTCATGACCTGGGAATGACGTTAAACTCTATCTAATGGTGAGGTTCCAGTTCTGGAGGCCTGGGAAATATGGACCATCTCTTGATCACCATTGCTCCGTGGTTCACTCTGACTCGGAGCGGTAGTACCTGTTAGGGTTCCATCTATGAGTTTAATAGAAAAATGTGTTTATAAAAAATTGAGTATCCATTAAGAATTAATTTATTTCAAAACATTGTCGGTATGGACAGCACATGGATATGACGAGATACAAAGTACATGGGTAAAACAAAGTTACATGTAGAACAATAAACACACATTCATGAATGGCACAAGATATACAAAAAGTACAGACATGAGACTAGGGATAGTCCATGCTGTGAAGAACTTACAGTAATGTAAGTGGGTCCAAAAGCCCCAACGAGAAGGGATAGACCGTGTCTAGCCCATGTGTCTCGTGATTACTGGAACAGGAAAAGAGGCCGAAAGGGTTTGAACCCGGCGCTTAAATACTATAGCCCCCTAGCGGGCACCAGCAAACTAAACCGGGCAGACAACTCTCCCAGGCAAATACGAAACTAACGCTACATCGGCATTAAATGACTCACCGAGGTTGATATGCCGTAAAACGAAACAAACCAAACCTGCGTAAGGGGATCGATAGAAAAAGACATTTGAAAGACATGTCTGTAGAAGAAAAAATAAATAAATACCAATTTGGACGGAAGAGCAGTTGGAAATGCACTAAAAGTTTCATTTATAATTATTTTATATCACTCAATAAAAAAAAATGATTTGTCAGCGAATAGTAATTAAAATTTGCTGATACAACATTTTTATTGCAGTTCAAATGGGAATTAATGGCAACTAAAGAATTGTGTGTCATTTATATATGGTTTATTCTTCAAAAATTCTTTAAAAATGTTCGCTTAGATAACAGAACTCCGATTCCAGTTCCTTAAAGAAATTCATCTTATTTTTTAATGTCATTTTATTTTTTGTTGTTATTTTGTATTCGTAAAACTATATATGTAAAACAATCTTACATTATATAAATTTTATTTTCTTATGTATTTTACATCCTGTAAAAGATGATATTTCAACTTCTGTTCTCAATATACATATATATATATATATATATATAATATATATATATATATATATATATATATATATTTCTTTTTTTGAAGGCAAAATAATGCAGATTCATGTTGAAAAACATATTTATTGAAGAATTCTTAATTTTCGGATAAAAATCCATCTTCAGAGTTGAAAATGTTCCATCTGTGTTTTTTTTAAATCAACTTGGTTGTAGCGTTGAGTTGGAGATATGAAATTTAGAAGTGGTCGTAATCTTCTGTTAAGATTTCAAATTCGGCAGCGTTCGTGTAAGTCCGTTGAAGTCCGTGAGTTGTTAAATTTGCGGGACGTTTGAAATCATTTTTTTTTCTTTTGAATTTATTTACTCTATTTAAAAAAAAAAAAATTTATAAAGGAATTTATTATTATTATTATTTTTTCCTTTTTTAATACTATAAAACAAGCAATTCCCCGCTCAGGGCATATTGAAATAGAATTTTTTTTTTCGCTCGTTTTTATAGTAAAATAGAAGCGAAAAAAAAATTTATATATATATATATATATATATATATATAATATATATATATATGTAATGTTATAATGTAAGTTTTTACACACAACACACACACACACATATATATATATATACATATATGGGAGTAAATATGGAAATAAATCCGACAATATGAAGAAATTTGAAAAACGAAGTGTTCCAAAAATAAGATGAATTTATTTATTAAAAAAAATTATAAAAATAGATCCATCAATTTCTACATCCTATAATCAATTCTCAGGAAGGTTTAAATAAACCGAAACGTTTAAACGTCGATAAATAAATTCATCTTATTTTTGGAACACTTCGTTTTTCAAATTTCTTCATACACACACACACACATATATATATATATATATAATATATATATATATATATATATATATATATATATATATATTATGAATAAATTTCATTATAGCATTTTTATTTTCATTACTTTTTCTATAACTTTAAATATTTTATCTCTAATTCTGTAACAAATTTAAAGAATGAATACGTATGAGATAAAATCACTGGTATCTTTATTCTTTCCAGTAACCTAGTTATATATATATATATATATATATATATATATATATATATATATATATATATATACCAACCCCTCCTCGCGAGCAGGGTGTGGCACAAGGTCAATTTCTTAAGCGGAGTTCAACAGGTTTGAATTCAGAGTTTTCCTTCTTCTAGACCGGTTGCCTAAACAAGGCCAAAGAGCCCAGTCTGCCTTACTATTTATCCATAGCTGGGGGGGGGGAGTAGGATTCATGCCTTTCCCAGGGGTATTAGCGCTAAGTGAAATGCAATTACCCCATCCAGGATTTGAACTCGGGGCAACGAGTCCATGACTTTAACCATTACACCACGCGCTTCCAGTTATAATGATATAGATTTACTCCAGTTAGGAGTGTATGGATAGGCTTTATGAGATGGAACACTGGTGGCTGAGCGGCCCGTTTTTTCAGTAACAAGAGATAAAGTTTAAACATGAATAAATACCCACGATTTTGCGTAAAATGTACGTGTAAATTATTCAGAATATATATCTGATTAATAATTAATGGATGCACGTAAGATTTTATTTGAGGGGGATAGTGTTACATAATTATTGGATTCCTAATACTTATATAAGGTATTGTAGAAACATAATGGCGATTAGTGCAGCCCACGGCCTTGAAGGATGAGTGACAACGCTTGACCTCACTCTCACCTTGCCTTCCGGGGATAAATCGTGAGAACCGGAAGGCATAGAAGACCCTGTTCCGGTTTAAGGATAGTAACTAACTCAGCAGTTATAAGGTAGCAGCGAGCTCGAAGGGGCAAGTCGCGTTTTCCACGCGGTCCCTCATCTGCGAGATTGTCTGGTTGGGGATTTGAAAATGAAGTAAGATCAAAGCAAATCGGAGTCTTGTGTTATTACCTCTAAAAACTAACAATGACACTGGGCTTCTGATAAAGAGAAATCCCCAATAGAAGACCAGACCGGAATCCCCAAGTCAACACCAGACGCTAGACCAGACCAAGATGATAGACGGTCAGAATAGCAAAGCCGGCCAGAAGAGAAGACGACTAGAAGTAAGAAGTAAGAAAAGGGTATACAACATTATATCGATTTGGTACCGTGAAAACCTCACTATGTAACAATAGAACTATTACTTGTTTTTACTCCTTTAATAAATTTGATGATTTTACTTATGATACAAACCCTCTAGCATTCAATTTTCAACTCCCACCCAACTAAGCCAATATCCTTTTTTTAAATAACGTTTACACCACCCGGAGGGAGTTTTCTTTCCTTTTTTTCTTTTTTTTTTTTTAGCAAATTTTTAACAATAGCCACTTTATTCAATTTTAATAAACCACTGTAATTTGATAATTGCCAGTGGTATTTTATGAAACTGAATATGAATTAAATAAATTCGTGGGGCAATCTTGAATTTTGAACTTCGCTCGGCAAATAATTTCCTTTGAAATAACATTATTTCCATTAAATCGGAATATTGGGATTGTGAAGGTGTGTACAACGCTCTCCTATATAAGGATGGGGCACTCTATAACGGCCTTTAATACAAGCGATGTGGTATTAAAACAGTTAAAATCCCCTTCGTATTCTGTGGGTGATGACAGCCTGATGGTTAAGGTGACGGACTGACACTGAACCGATCGGATTTCAATCCCGGCAGTAGGTAGCTTACAAATGTCTAGCCACACTGAAGAGACTTGATAAGTCGAAACACGTGTCTGTGAATGACCATATATATTTACATGGAAACAAGTTTGCTACCATTGCTTTCTTGCTGTGTATGCTTAATTTTTTAAGCGGAGCAATCATCAGGCAACGAAAAATGTTTTGAAAAGGATATAAATATGGTCTAATGTGTGCGTTTGATTAACTGTATTCGCGTGTCATTTGTTTCTTTACGTGTTTGCGTGTGTTAAGTATAAGGTCGGATGCGACTGTCCTGTTCTGTTCTATTCGTACGTGTGCCTATGTTGGCATGCACGCACACATTAACGCACTTAAGAAGCGCGACGTCATGATCACATCCACGCAGTATGTGCGTATGAATGTGCATATTTGTGTTTGATGTTCGTGTTTGCTGACGTATAAGGTTTTATGTGATTATTAGAGTATATCATTAGTATATGCATAGTACAATAAAAATAACATTTATGTGAACATGTAATGACCGTACTATGCGTTTATATTCTGATGTGAACATTGTATTAGTGTAGTGATATTGTACAGTATAATCAGATGTAATATTTCGTATATATATATATTATATATATATATAATATATATATATATATATATAGGGTATATATATAATATATATATATATATATTATGTGTGTGTGTGTGTGTGTGTGTGCGTGTGTTGAGTGTGTGTGTGTGTGAAGAAGAGGAAGTGAATCCGACGGTATGTTGTATATTAAGAAAGATTGAAAAAAACTCAGGTTTAAATGAGTTAAGTGGTGAGTTTATTGGCCGACGCTGCAGTGTTTCGATCTATTAATTAGATCATTTTCAGGGCATTTGTTGGTATATGGAAGGTAATAAGACATTTTTTTATAACAGAATAACGAGAAATAAGGTTTTCTCGTTATTCTGTGATAAAAAATGTCTTATTACCTTCCATATACCAACAAATGCCCTGAAGAAGATCAAAACACTGCAGCGTCGGCCAATAAACTCACCACTTAATTCATTTAAACCTGTGTTTTTTCAATCTCGGGTTAGCTCAGTCGGTAGAGCGTTCGGCTAGAAACCGCAAGGTTCCTAGATCGATACCGGTCCTCGCCAACTCAGTGTATGAGTAGCACAGGGATCTGTGCGGTAAAGTGAGGAGCTGATGGTTGGTGTGGCGCTCCACGTCAGATGCTATAAAACAATCTACTTGGTCTAGCGCTATTGAAAAGGGGATAGACTCCCTCGCCGATTGGATGATACCGACTTTAGGCCGCCCCGTCGACTTTTATATATATATATATATATATACCCTTGTGCAAATTAAGTCTACAGATACATCGTTATATCTGTAGACTGATCAACCCTTTTTAATTTTTTAGTAAAAGTAAAGGTAAGTATAACATCTTATATTTGCTTATTATTAGTAAATAAAGTAAGTAAAGTCGTCGGGGTGGCTTAAAGTTGGTATCAGCGAGGGAGTCTATCCTTTTTTCGCTAGCGCTAGACCAAGGAGGTTGTTTTAGCGTCTGAGGTGGAGCGCAACATCTATCATAAGCTCCATACTTTACAACACAGATCCCTGTGCACTCATACGCTGAGAAGGCGAGGTCCGGTATCGAACCAGAAACCTTGTGATTCCTAGCCGAACGCTCTACCGACTGAGCTAACCCGGCCCCTTTGTGAACATGTAATGACCGTATTATGCGTTTATATTCTGATGGGAACATTGTATTAGTGTAGTGCTATTGTACAGTATAATCAGATATAAAAACTTCGTATATATATATATATATATATATATAGTATATATATATATATATATATATATATATATATAATATATATATATATATATATATATACCCTTGTGCAAAATTAAGTCTACAGATACATCAATAAGCTCCATACTTTACCACACAGATCCCTGTGCTACTCATACGCTGAATTGGCGAGGTCTGGTATCGAACCAGAAACCTTGTGATTCCTAGACGAGCGCTCTACCGACTGAGCTAAACCGGTCCTAAAAAACACTAAACCTTCGATTTTCCTTGATTATTTCTATCTGTTACTCTAGAGCATATTCACATCATTTCATGTGCTCCTATTTCATTTTAAAAATCTTCGTAACCATCAATTCTCTTTTCACGGCAGCTGAACAGATATCATTTGGTTTTAACTTCCGGCGATATATTAACGTTATGCCTCGAGCAATGAAAATTCTTTCGTTTAATAAATAGGATTTAATTACAAAAAACAAAAAAAACAAACAAGTTATGAGGCAGCAAAGAATATTGAAATTAAAGCTCACATCATCGCGAAATAATAACACTTTATTTGCAATTGATGACACGAAATGTAAAGTCATATTTTCTACTTTAAACTGCTTGTTTTTTTTTTTTTTAAGGGACAAATATTAAACAAATTGTTGTTGATTGAACGAATTGATATGGAGATGTCCAAAAATATGTTATATTGTTGTGACTGAGCTATCAATAAACAACATTGGATCTCTGTAGCAAGACTAGCTACTACTCGACTCCTTGATTAAAAACCTCGTGTAATCCGTATTATTCATTTGTTTAGTTGGCCAAGTAAAAACTTTTTGTAGGGGGGAATATTTCCCCTTACAATATATATATATATATTTATAATTATATATATATATATATATTTGGGCAGCATTTTTCATTTATGCATGTTGAATTAAACAGGAGATGTGTCTTTTGTTTAATTCAACACACACACGCACACGCGCACACACACACACACATATATATATATATTATTGGGGGGAGATTATGTGCTTAATCAAAGTCATACCTAATTTGTTCATTAATTAATTATAATTAAATGAATTAGGCGTGCATACCGGTTCAAATGTAAAGCGTAAACAAATCGAGAAAAAGTCGATCTCTGTATGTACATTTCAGCCCATTAGGCCTCATCAGCAGATATGCACGCCTAATTCATTTAATTATAATTAATTAATTAACAAATTAGGTATGACTTTAATTAAGCACATAATCTTCCCAAAAATTGTCGGCCTTCCACCATTTCAAACACATCGTTTGACCACTTCATATATATATATGTATATATATATATATATATATATACATATATATCGGAATTGCAGTCTCGGAAGATCATATATTTATTGTGCCTTGGAGTTAAGTCTAAGCGCAACGCCTTTGGGAATTAAAAAAATATAGTTAAATAGATTACTAACTGAGCCTATTCGAGTAGTGACCACACCAAGCGGAGTTTAACAGGTTTGAATTCAGAGTTTCCATCTCCTAGACAGGTTGCCTAATCAAGATTAAAGAACCCAGTTTACCCTACTATTTACCCATAGCTGGAGGGAGAGCAGTCGGATTCATACCTTTCCCAAGTGTAGTAGCGCTATGTGTACTGTAGCCTCGTCCAGGATTTGAACTCGGGTCGACGAGTCCACCACTCATCCGTTACACCACGCCCTCGAACTATAACATCACGGTCTCCTACTGAAGGTGCCGTTTGTTTCTGCTTTCTCTTTGTCCTCTTTGCTGTGTTACATCACAGTAGTTACAGATAGTAACAGCCCACTGTGGAGAAACTGCAGCCACTGAAGTCGGTCCTGAACCAAATCTTCCCAATTTTGTGAAGATATAAATGTACTTCATAGATTCGGTGAGTATAATAACCTGGTTAATGAATTGAACTCGTGTCATTGAATTCATACCTTACGGCGGTAACCGTTACGCTAACCGAACTTTCGGATATTTATAGTATTGGTGGTATTGGTAGTACATATTGACCCCCTCCTCTAGTGACCTATATTATTTGCCTTGTCAATGCATTACAGAAGTGGTGACAACAATGCATTGCAATAGTTGTGACAGCGACACTCTAGGTTCATGACAGCTGTCAACCCTAGTGGCGAAGAGATCACTGCACGAATTTTACTGGTGACAAAGGTATCATTTATACCGGAAGAATGTGGGTCGTCTTCGCTGGAACTGTTTTTTTTACAAACACGGCATGCAGGCTGTTGAAAATTGCTCGTGTAAATTCATAGCCAACGGTATTCACCGCGTGAAAGAAATTGTGTATTATAGTGAAAAATGAGCTCGATCCAATAGTGTCATTGTTCTCCGAGTATCCGCTGCTGTATCCGTGGAAATAATTAGGAGCCACTTGGTTCGGAGCGCCCCTCGGAGTTTTGAAATTAAAATTTAGAACCTTATACGAATGTTCAAATTTAGAAACTTATATTTTTCTTTAGAGTAGCATGAATCTAAATCACATTTATTTTCTTTGTATTATTTTAATTATTCGGACTATTGTCCTCATCTTTATTGTTATCTGTACAACTTTTCAAATAATATTCTTCTGTCAAACCCTCTTTCATGGCGCCGAAGAGATGATAGACTGGGACAAACAGTATTCCAGTAACGAGGAAGTGAAATTTGTAGGGAAGAAATGGTTCAAAGAAAAGTCAATAGAATTTTACGCGGCAGGGATAAATGTTCTCGTTCGAAGGTGGAACATTGAAATTGAGAGAAACGGTGACTATGTGGAGAAGTGGGGATGTGATCCACAGAGGGTCAGCTTTATTTTGATATATGATACATGTTCCTGTGTATGGTAATTATACCTGTCCTAAACAAAATGGCATTACTTTTTTACTCACCTATGTGGAGAAGTAGGGATGTAATCCACAGAGGACCAGCTTCATTTTGATGTATGATGCATGTTCCTGTGTATGGTAATTATAGCTGTCCTAAACAAAATGTCATTACTTTTTGACAAACCCTCGTATATAGTGGAGCTTAAGACCAATTCACTGGACCAGAGGGATATATTATTTCTAGGTTTCTTGCAATTTTGAGAGTATGCTGTCTGCTCGACCAAAACCGGAAACACCTAGTGCCATGAAATATACATACACTTGGCACATCAATTTCATGTTTTCTTTAACCTTTAACCTATAAGAAATGCAATAAGAAAGATTTGAATAAAAAGTCATTAATTTCTTGATAGGTCCGACAATATTTCAGCACACCTAGTGCATGTATTTACTAAAAAATGGAGGCGTGTCGTGTAATGGTTATCGTCGTAGTAAATGGATTCGGCTGTTTGCATTTCACATGGTGCTAATATCATTGGGAAAGGTATGAATCCAAGTCTCCCTCCAGCTATGGGCAAATAATAGGGCAGGCTGGGCTCTTTAACATTTACTAGGTAACAGTCTAGGAGAAGGAAAACTCTGATTTCTAACCTGTTAGCCTCCGCTTAAAAAATTGGCCTTGTGACGCATCCTGCTCATGTAGAAGGGTTGATAAATATACATATATATTTACTAAAACCTTCGAATAAGCAAAATGCGACACAAGGTCAATTTTCAAGCAGAGTTTACAGGTTTGAAGTCAGAGTTTTCATTCTTCCATATCGGTTGCCATACCAAGATTAAAGAGCCCAGTCTCCCTACTATTTACCCATTGCTGGAGAGAGAATAGTTGGATGCATACCTTTCCTAAGGTTATTAGTGCAATGTAATATGCAAACAGTCTCGTCAAGGATTTGAACTCGTGTCGCCGTGTCTATTTACTACGGTGGTAACCATAAAACTCCGATCACTTAGTATACGCTTGTGTTAAATTATTCTATGCTTGGTAAATAACATGCAGGATTGACATAAGGTCATTTTTACGTTGTCAGCTACGCACAAATCGAAGTTTATGTGTGGCTAATGCAAAAACTGCGTGGTTCCGTCGGCATTTCTCTTTGGAAGAACCCTAGAGTCCTTACTTCTTGAAGACAAGGGGCAGGTGCTGCATGAAAGTAAGGCCAACTGGAACCATGCGATTGATTTTCACCTCGCCTCCCAATTCCGACGCCGAAGCTCCAGAACAAGCTAAGTAAAAAATATAAGGGTTAAATCGAACTTAACAGACCAAATTCCATTATTGTATGTCACCCCGCCGAAAGAAAAAAATACCAGAAATCAGGGAATTAACCGAATTTAAGAAAACTTTCAGTGTTGCTATATTAATGAACAAAAGATATAATGCACAAGTTATTTCATTTAAAAACCTTTACATTTTTTCAGGTCAGTTAACTTTGAATCACGTATCTTTGACAATCTGTGTTACGCCTCAAAGATACGTGGTTCAAAGTTAACTGACCTGAACAAATGTAAAAGTATTGAAATAAAATAACTGGCGCATTATATATTTTATTCAATAATATATCAACACTGAAAGTTTCCTTAAATTCGGTTTATTCCATGATTTTAGGTATTTTTTAGCTCGGTGGGGTGACATACGATGGTGGAATTTAGGTCCGTTAAGTTCGATTTAACCAAAACAAGAGAGGAAGAGATCTTAGTTTATTGAGTCGATCTATCCATACATATATAAAAGGCAGTTGGTGTGATTATATGTATGCATGTCCAGATGAAACTACGAAAATAAATCAATTAATGGCAAAGTAAATATATACATACTTTAAGTAATTAGGAGTTACCTCCGCTATTGTATGATTACCTCCCTTTTGGAGAACTCTCTAGTGAATACTAGACTATATAAACTCTCAATAAGTGTACTAATTATTCTTAGAAGAATAAAGCTTTCCAAAATTTATCGGTGTTATCGTTTGTCATTACACATACATTGAACATCACCACTTCTTGCTTTTTATGCAAAGATTATGAAGATTTGATTTATATTGGAAGATATTTAAAAATGAAAATATACATGGAAATAGCATTGAAATTCTACATACAAATGTCCAGCATTTAAAATTGAGAAAAAATCTTACACACAAATGAATGACGTTTTGTATAAAGTATATGGCTTTCCATGAAAAATTTTTAAAAATTAATGCCCAGCCTTTATAAATCTCAAAATTAAATAGCTCAATACACTAGGGATTTGTTTGCCCGTGCTTTATACCCAGACGACGCTGGGTAGCCGCTTTTAGTGTCATAAAATTGAGAAAAAAATCTAACTCAAAAGGAATGACGATTTAGATTAAGTATATTGCTTTTCACAATCTCTTGTAGTCTTCCAGCTTCGGAAGTCTTTAGTCTTCCAGCTTCCAGCCTGTCATGGTCGATTTCTTTTGGTAGCTTTTACTGTACACTTTCTCTTGGAAAGGCAGACCGATGGTAGCTGTAAGGATTTGAGGTAAGTCAGCTCGAGCACCCCATTCTGAAGAGGCCTCTACATAAGCGGATCATGACGGACGGCACGTACACATTTCCTACTGATTATATATGTGACCTGTGTGGCAGGGCCTGCTTGTCAAGGGCTGGGCTTCTCAGTCACGTACGGTCGCAGCAAGCCGAGAAAGGGGTCATGTGTGGCAGGGAACATTTTAAAAAAATCAAATTTGAGCCCTCTGCATGCTCACAACCGAATCACTTGTAGAAATGGCTTTCTTTTGCGAAGAAGTGGCAATCACCATATTTCTTTCCATGAAAAAGAAATACCGAATTATTTTTTTTTTAATTTTAAAGGCTGAAGACAATGACGTTGTGTTGCCATGTTAACGTTTTCAATCAATGGATTCACAGTCACAGGAGGCACTGTAATTTTAGGGGCATCAGAATTATATAGATGTTGTTGAGTTTCATAAATACCCTGTCATTCTGCAGTAGGGTTGCAGCAAGATAGGTTCTTATTCAGTTACGACTACTTTTTGCCGTGTCTTACCAATTCGATGGTAATTGGAACTTAGCTTGATTATTCTACATCTCCCCTTCCTCTCCCCATTGCGCAGGCGTGGTGGCCTTGGAGGGGGGATTAGTTCCTTTCGACCTGGCCGATTACAGGGGAGCAACCTGGACAATGCACGGTGTATTTTCAACGGCATTTGGAGTTTCATAAATACCCTGTCATTCTGCAGTAGGGTGCAGCAAGATAGGTTCGTATTTAGTTACGACTTCTTGTTGCCGTGTCTTACCAATTCGACACTAATTGGAACTTAGCTTGATTATTCTACAATAGACTTCCGAGACTGCAATGACGATACGATTGATATATAGATTTATTTAAACTTCGTGGAAAGTAACGCATACACAAAAATTATATATATATATATATATATATATATATATATATATATATATGTGTGTGTGTGTGTGTGTGTGTGTGTAGATAAAATGATATGAAAACAACACAATCAATATGCTGTTAAAGTGAAAACATTTTATAATATATTAATAGCTAATATTGAACAGTATTTCGATTTTATAAAAATCATCTTCAGAGCTTGTTTATACTCCGTATTATCAAGAGCAGAGACGAAAGTCATATGAATTCAAAACGAAAACCTTGATACGTCTCTGCTCTTGATAAACAAGAAAACATAAAACGGAGTATAAACAAGCTCTGAAGATGATTTTTATAAAATCGAAATATTGTTCAATATTAGCTATGAATATATTGTAAAATGTCTTCACTTTAACAGCATATTGTGTTGTTTTCATATCGTTTTATCTATACTCATACCGTCGAATTCGTTTCCTTTCTTTTAACTTATATATATATATAGAGAGAGAGAGACAGAGACAGAGACAGAGACAGAGACAGAGAGAGAGACAGAAAGAGACAGAGACAGAGAGAGACAGAGAGACAGAGAGCGAGAGGAGAGAGAGAGAGAAATTAGACATTAACTTTGATATTTATTGGAATCATGTGACGAAGGTTTTCGATTTCAAGTCGTAATTGTGCAAGTACATTGGCTCTTGTGATATAAATCTTATTTTTCATGCCGTCCGTTTAAGTAGAAATTAAGTGATACTAAAAATGAAGAACGTGCTGTTTATTCAATACTAACACTTCGTTCTCCAATAAATCTACCTGCAAAGAAAAGAGACGACAACGATTGGGCGAAGAGGTTTCATCGTTTGCTTTTGTTTTATTTTTTTGTTTTGTTTTTTTTTGTCTTTTTCTTTTTGTGAATATAAAAGCGTCAGCTCTCTGTCAAAGTAGCTTATATGTCCCTGTCACAGCTAACATAAAACCATGAATCAGGTCTCTTTACAAGTTTACTCATATTCAATATACTAGGCCTATCGAAAGGATCAGTTGATATATAGATCTATATCGGTGGTAAATGCTGTTCAAATCACGTAGGTAAATATGTTTTTGATAGGAGAGTTTATGTGACAAGATACGTAGATTAGGATGTTTGCTTCAAAAACAATGCTCACTTTGTTTATTTCAGTAGAATTCATATCAGTAACAGAGAAGATAACACTATTAAATAAAAAAAATAATGGTCTCCACCTATGAAACACTATTTTCAGTATATACGCCTCTATGAGCTATGGAATACTCAAAAGACATATTTGGCAAGATAAAAAATTGGATCATCACGCACACAAACACACACACACACACACACACACACACACACATATATATATATATATATATATCAAACCTCAAAAAAAATTTTTTTTTAAACAGACTGAATAACAATAACTACCACTCGCTTTTCTCGTTATCCTGTGATAAATAATTTCTTATCACCTTCCATATACCAACAAATGCCCTGAACATGATCTAATTAATAGATCGAAACACTGCAGCGTCGGCCAATAAACTCACCACTTAACCCATTCAAACCTGTGTTTTTTCATTTTTCTTAATATACTACATACCGTCGGATTCACTTCCTTTCTTCATATATATATATATATAATATATATATAATATATAATATATATATATAAATCCAAAGCTCTCAAATATTTTATATATATATATATATATATATATATATATATACTAAAAATACTAGTGTTCGTTGTACGACCGATATCATCATGCAATACCCTCTTGTTAAAGATGAGATCGTCCAAAATCGTCGAAGATTAAATGTAAAATGGTAAATCCTGATTATCTTGTGTTGCTTATCCACTGAATTCTTATTTCTCATGAGTTTCGTCACCTCAGCTAAATAATAATAATGACGGCTCAACCTGCATCTAACAATTGCTGTTCAGCACTTCCCCAACCACTCTCAGCTAACAAATGTCTTAGGGTCTCGTTCTTTATACATGTAGTCAAAATGTATTTCTTCAGAATTACTGTTTACTTTTGAATTTGAATATTAAACTATATTACAAAATGAATAGGCCACCCTATTCATTATGTAACACGTGTACCTCACTTAAAAAAAACTATCAATCATTTTTCAATATCTTTGCCATTCAAAAATTGGTCTGTTCAGCCACTCACGTAGCTGTAGATAAAACAAAAATGGACTCTACGCCATCGTCCTTAATGGACGAGAGGTTGGCAACAACAATTACCCTTATGGCACCCCCCCCCCCCATCTTTTTTATCATATGAGTACTAGAAGATTGTGGCTGAGTCCCGGGTATGATGTTAAACTCTATCTGATGGTGGGGTTCCGGTTATGGTGCTCTGGAGAATGTAGAGTACCCTTTAATCACCATTACTCCCAGGTCCACTTTGACCCGGAGTTGTAGCACCTGTTAGAGTTCTATCTATGGGTTAAATAGAAAAAAATAATTTAGGTTACAAAATTGAGTTTGAAAAAAATATTTAGTTAGAAAAAAAAAAGAATGAATAAAACAAAACGTCTTCGGCATAAAAGGTTGACATGCCGTAAAATCCCACAACCAACCAACCAACCGTAATAGAAGCCCAGATCTAATCCATATTGAGTTCTTATATACAATTCCAAACATTGTTTTCAAATTTACTTTTCTTTATTTTTTTAAAGTCAGTAATTACAAGTGATATTTGAAGATGTAACATAAAAAGACTTTATTTCTAACGTCTGACCTTTTTTTTGTGTGTGTAATGATTACTGTTTTTAGGTGTGGTCGTCTATCGCTAATTAGCCAAAGACTTTTCATTCATTAACCTACTAAACAAAGCATAAACATTTTCGAAAAGTCAATCGACCAATGAATAGAAAGAATGACAACAACAATAAAAAAAAAAGAATTGTTTCATTTATAGAATGTTAATGAGAAAACATTTTGTCAACTTCACAAACTGGGATTTATAAAAAAAAAACACAACAAAGTATTTTTTCTATCTATAGTGATTTGATTTCTCTATCTTTTGTTATTAAATGAACTTTGTTCGGTTCAGTTCAGTACGGGTGTTAAATGGAAATATTAGTTAAGAAGATTGTGTAGCGTCATTTTTTAAGGAGATTGACGGATTAAAAAAAAACTAAAGTAATTTTCTATCTATTGTAATTTGATTTATCTCTCTTTTGGTATTGAATAAACTTCATTCAGTTTAATTCAGTACAAGAGTTAAGTAAAAATATTAGTTAAGAAGATTGTGTAGCGTCATTTTTCAAGGTGATTGACTTATTTAAAAAACACTAAAGTAATTTTCTATCTATTGCGATTTTATTTAACTCTCTTTTGGTATTGAATAAACTTCGTTCAGTTTAATTCAGTACAAGAGTTAAGTACAAATATTAGTTGAGAAGATTGTGCCGCGTCATTTTATCAAGTTGTTTAATTAATATGAAATGAAAAGAATAAAGTATTTTTCTATCTATTGTGATTTGATTTCTCTATCTTTTGGTTTTAAATGAACTTCGCTCAGTTCAGTTCAGTACAGTAGTTAAATAAAAATATTAGTTAAGAAGATTGTGCAGCGTCATTTTTCAATTAGATTGACTGATTTAAAAATAAGAATAAAGTATTTTTCTATCTATTGTGATTTGATTTCTCTCTATTTGGTATTAAATGAACTTTGAACAGTTCAGTTCAGTTCAGCACAGAAGTCAGTATTAGATAGGAAATAATAGATAGGAAGATTGTGCAGCGTCATTTTCTAAAGTGGTGTGACTGATTTAAAAAAAACAATAAAATATATTTCAATCTATTGCGATTTGATTTCTGTCTCTTTTGGTATTAAATGAACTTTGCTCAGTTAATTTCATCACAGCACAGTAGTCAGTATTAGATAGGAAATAATAGATTATAAGATTGTGCAGCGTCATTTTATAAAATGGCGTGATTGATTAAAAAAAAAAACAATAAAGTATTTTTCTATCTATTGTGATTAGATTTCTGTCTCTTTCGTATCAAATAAACTTCGTTCAGTTAAGTTCCGTTCACTATAGGAGTTAAACGGAAATATTAGATAAGAAGATTGTGCTGCGTCATTTTTCTTATGTATATTGATCGATTTTTTTTAAATTACAAAAAAAAACAAAAAAAAAACAAAGTAATTTCTATCTGTTGTGATTTGCACCGTCAATTTTTCAAGTACATTAGTTTATTGAAACAGTAGCATCAACCAAAGAGAGTATCACGTCCAGACCAATCAGCGATCAGCCTGTCAAATATATGGTTATTTTCCATGATTCTTCTTTTTTTCTTTAAAATAATCTCTACTGTGGTTGGATGCATCAGCAGTGATGTTCTTCAGTTGATAAGGGATTTCGGGTCTTTCAACATCATTCCCCCATCACTAAAGTGACATGGTCGAGATTGATAACGGCTCAGTCTGCATCTAACCATTTTTGGTCAGCACTTCCTCTGCCGCTCTCAGCTAACAAGTGGCTTAGGATCCCGTTCTTTATACATGTGGTCAAAATGTATTTCTTCAGAATTACTGTTTACTTTTGAATTTAAATAATAAACTATATTACAAAATGAATAGGCTACCCTATTCCTTATGTAACACGTGTACCTCAGTTAAAATAACTATCAATAATTTTTCAATATCTATGTATTAATATTCGTGTTCCTTAAAGTACGACCGTTATCATCTTGCAACACCCCCTGGCTAAGGATGAGACCGTCCAAATCTTCATAGATGAAATGCACAAATCCAAATCCTGATTATCTTGTGGTGCTTATCCGCCGAATTTTTATTTCTTATGAGTGTCATCATTTCAGCAATATAATGAACCTTTCCGTTTTTATCATAAAGAAAGAAAGGAAGGAAGGAAAAAGACATGCTACACAGAAAAATATAAGAAGAAAGAAAGACAGAAAGAAAGAAAAAAGGTTGGGGAAACATAGTGAGAAGTGGTGATCCCGCGGAATCGATAACACTAATTTGTTTCAATCGGACTCAGGGAAAAGATGAAAACAAGGAAAGAAAGAAAAAATGAGTGAGAGAAAGTTAAATCAAGAATGTCATACTTTTTACATAGTGAAATATTCAAACGGTGTTATAATTAAATTATCATACCGTGGTATATCCACAGGTCCAGCGAGTTAATATTTATTCGGCGTATGTTAATATCATTACTTTAATGTTAATGTGTATAGGGTTAATAACGACTACAAAATTATAGACGACAAGAAAAAAGTCACCATTTCTATGTATATCTTTTCATTTTCCCCCAACATCTTCAGCACCACCCAATTTAGATATGAAAGAAACTTTTAAAAGTGTTCTTAACTCCGTGCAAGTGGCCTCGAGCAGTATCTTGGGAAATGACTAGTTTGAGATGTAGCATGTTGATATAAATCCAATTTAGGCACCAAGTGCAAAGAATTAATTAGGACACGGAAAAAATAATCTACTTGTCTACTTCAAATACATATCTGTATCATTTTAAGCCCGCCTTTTATATCGATCTGTCTTCATCATCATTATCGTCATCACCAAGACGTTCTGAAAGCACGGTTTCCTTTCACACTTTCCAACATCCGTAACTATGATTTTATAAAATAATCTACTTGTCTACTTCAAATACATATCTGTATCATTTTAAGCCCGCCTTTTATATCGATCTGTCTTCATCATCATTATCGTCATCACCAAGACGTTCTGAAAGCAAGGGTTCCTTTGGCACTTTCCCGACATCCGTAACTATGATAAAAATAATCTATTTGTCTACTTCAAATACATATCTGTATCATTTTAAGCCGCCTTTTATATCGACCTGTCTTCATCATCATTATCGTCATCACCAAGACGTTCTAAAAGCAAGGGTTCCTTTGGCACTTTCCCGAATCCGTAACTATGATTTATAAAAATAATCTACTTGTCTACTTCAAAACATATCTGTATCATTTTAAGCCCGCCTTTTATATCGATCTGTCTTCATCATCATTATCGTCATCACCAAGACGTTCTGAAAGCAAGGGTTCCTTTGACACTTTCCCGACATCCATAACTATGATTTATTTTCCATGACTTTTGATAAGACGTATGTCTCCACAGAGCTGGTTTGTTTTGGTTTTTTTGTTTAATGGCATATCAAATTTTGTGTTTTTTTAAAGCCAACGCCACCGTTGTAGAAGAAAATTAAAGGTAATATTCAACCCATAACTGTGGGATCCGGGTTCAAATCACGCTGGGACCTTGAGATGAGAACCCCCAAATCTGGGTCGTTCGAGCGCTTCTCAGTGTACCCAGCTGGGAATTGGTTCTTAGCTCTTCTTAGGGCTGGGGCACACGTCACAGCAATGCTAGAAACCAGAGAAACCACCCCCATCTAAGGTGCACTAAAACGAACAGCAGGTGGACATCCGGGATTCATGATTCGGATGTAGCCCAACTCCCCGAGAGTGTCATGAGTTACGGGCCAAAACACTTACCTAAATGTTATCTCCCTTCTTAGGACCACATGCTGTAACGATCTTCCCGAGAATTTTCTCTACAACCCATTACTGTGAAACCGCATGTGTCTGTGTAGCTACCCATCAGTAGGACACTGATGGAAAACGTAGGGAATATTATTGATAGGGATGAGCGCAAACAGAAACGCCGCCTTTGCGGCTGGGGTTTTAGAATACGCCGACGGCACATCTGCATATGGATAAGACCCCTCAATGGGACCATCTGTTGGTTATGGGTTGCGACCCTTTTTATCATAAATGTGCTAGAAGGCGATGGCTGAGGATTTGAAGTCGGGTCGACGAATTTATTTCCTATGACTCTAACCATTACACCATGATCTTTATTTTATTAGTCATATCTCTCTCTCTCTCTCTCTCTCTCTCTCTCTCTCTCTCTCTCTCTCTCTCTCTCATTTATTTTCCCTTCCCCATGACCAGATGTAACACAAGGTCAATTTTAAGTTGGATTCTAACAGGTTTGAAGATAAAGGTTTCCTTCTCCAAGACTGTTTACTCTACCAGGATTAAAGACACCAGTTTTCTCTACTATATAGCTAGAGGGAGAATAGTTGGATTCGTACCACTAGTATTAATGTTATGTGAAATGCAAACAACCTAGTCCAGGATTTGAACTCGGGTCGACGAGTCTATTTCCCATTACACCATGATCTTTTTTTTTATAGGTGATATATTGCCCGAGTGTGATATATATATATATATATATATATATTTTTGAAATTATGACACGCTCACACCGTTGCTACACATTGCTACACATTGCTACATTGCAACATCTTACCGGATGTCAGCCTTGTTCTCAACAAACTTTTAAGAAAGAAAAAAAAAGAAAGAGAGAAATAAGAAATTCAGTTATTCGCCCATTCATAAAGGAGGAGAAGAGAAAAGAGAGGAAAAAAGGAGAGGAAAAGGAAATAAGAAGAGAAATTATAACCACACAAATATAAAAAAAAACAAAAACATAAGCACGTCATTTCTGAAATCCGTCTCTGACGATAAAGCTTCGCTTTGAATCGATTAGACATATAAAAATCTTTTTGTCTTTATTTTTTACGCATTGTATTGCCTTCGAATTTTATTATTTTATAACATACTTAACAATGCTTCAAGCAAATACCAATTACTTTTTATATATATATATATAATATATAATATATATATAAATATATATATATATATATATATATATATATGTTTTTTGACACTCCGTCGTATTTACCTACCCTGTCCAATGAGCAGATGTGACACAAGGTCAATTTTTAGGCAGATTTTAACAGACTTGAATCAAGGTTTTCCTTCTCCAAGACCGTTTACTATACCATGATTAAAGACACCTCTAGTATTTACCAATAGCTCGTACCTTTTCCAAAAGTATTAACGTTATGTGAAACGCAAACAAGCTAGTCCAGGATTTGAACTCGGGTCGACGACTCTATTTCCAACAACTCTAACCACTACACCATGATCTTTCTTTTATTAGTGTTATGTCGCCCAGGTGTGATGTATATCTTTTATTTTTTTCAGATAGTTATTGACAGAGTGTTTGTCTCTCTCAGTTTCCAGCTGCAGTCACACTGTTCTTTTAATAATACCTTTCGTTCGAATTCATTTTTTTTTGTCTTGTTTTCTTTTGTTTGCCAATTCTGTTTGATTAACTTCATATTTTTTCTATTTCATTTTTTTAAACTATATTCGAAATATCAATTTACATTGTGTAAAGTATTTTGCCTTGCAGCCATGGAAGAGAAAGACACGGCGAATTTCCGTGCAATGTAGCTCAGTCATTTCTTCGCCGTATTTTCCTATCTACTTAGACGTTTCGTATTATGTGTGGATTTGATCACTGGGGTATACCTGCTTTGTTCGCGGTAGAAGCTACCTGGTTAAGACGTTTTATTTGATTATTTTTTTATTTTTTTTATTTACGTTACTGTTTCGGACGATAAAAAACCAAAATGGTGATAAATGAAACGGAAAAGTGACGAAAAAGAAGAAGAAGAAGAAGAAGAAGAAGAAGAAGAAGAAAGAAGAAGAAGAAGAAGATACTGAAGTAGTAGAAGAAGAAAATGGAGATAGATAGATAGAGAGTGAAGAAGAAGAAGAAGAAGAAGAAGAAGAAGAAGAAGAAGAAGAAAGAAAGAAGAGAAGAAGAAGAAGAAGAAGAAGAAGAAGAAGGCGGAGAGTGAAGAAAAAGAAGAAAACGGAGAGAGAAGAAGAGAAGAAGAAGAAACTGACAAGAAGAAGAAGAAGAAGAAGAAGAAGAAGAAACTGACAGAAGAAGAAGAAGAAGAAGAAGACGGGGGGGGGGAGAAGATACTGCAGAAGTAGAAGAAGAAAATGGAGATAGATAGATAGATAGATAGAAAGAGAGAGAAGAACAAGAACAAGAACAAGAACAAGAACAAGAAGAACAAGAAGGGGGCGAGCTAGAGATAAAAAGAATAAGCAAAAATCATAGACAAGAAAAGATCTTTTTAAAAAATGGAAGCAAAAACAAGAGAGAAGACGAAAGAGAGAGAAATATTGTGTATTGGGAAAGTGGGGTGTAATCCAATCCGCTTTCCCAACATAACACTTGGCTGATCACGTCAAGCCTTAGCACCTATATGATTTTCCCAACCCAATTGCCCTTATGGCAAGCCCCAACCCCTTTTTATCATATGGGTGCTAGAAGGCTGTGGCTGCGGGTCTACATGTCCTGGGAATGACGTTAAACTCTATCTGATGGTGAGATTTCTGTTTTGAATGTTTGAGGAATGTGGAGCACCCCTTCGTCACCATTGCTCCTAAGTCCACTCTGACCCGGAGTGGTAGTATCTGTTAGGGTCCCATCTATGGGTTAAATAGAAAAATGTGTTAATAAAAAACATTGAGTATCCATTATGAATGACTTTATTTCAAAACCTTATCGGCATTAAATGACCCACTGAGGTTGATATGCCGTAAAACAAACCAAACCAAACTAACCCACTTGCGATGGTTAAGATATAACACAAGGTCTCAACTAGTGGGAATCCAGTAAGGATCGAACCTTTGTTGATTGAGAAAGTAAGTATTTAATCCGAAAGACGTGAAGAGGTTGGAAATAAACAAATTTGTATAGTTTTATGGTAGGCATGTACAAAAAACACGCACTTTCTATCTTATTATGGTATGTGCAAAAAATATAGTTTTATTGTAGGTATGTAAAAAAATATACACTTTCTAGCATATAGTGGCATGTATATTTTGTTTGGTTTGTTTTGTTTTACGGCATATCAACCTCAGTGGGTCATTTAATGCCGATAAAGTTTTGAAATAAATCAATTCTTAATGGATAATACAATTTTTTATAAATACATTTTTCTATTTAACCCATAGATGGGACCCTAACAGGTACTACCACTCCGGGTCAGAGTGGACCAGGGAGCAATGGTGATGAAGGGGTGCTCCACATTCCCCAAACCTCCAAAACTGGAACCTCACCATCAGATAGAGTTTAACGTCATTCCCAGAACATGTAGACCCGCAGCCACCACCTTCTAGCACCCATATGATAAAAAGGGGTTGGGGCTTGCCATAAGGGCAATAGGGTTGGGAAAATTATATAGGTGCTAGGGCTTGACGTGACCAGCCGATTGATCGGAGGGGCCTCTCCGACCGCCCGTCTAGCCCAAGATAGGACCAAAGTGGAGTATTGCATGTCATGAACTGCTCATCCACCTGGGCTCTATCCTTAGGCATCACGGGTCGCCACCCACGGCCAACAGGTGGCCCCATTGGGGGAAAAAACATTGTGTATCCATTTAGAATGAATTTATTTCAAAACCTTATCGGCATTAAATGAACCACTGAGTTTGATATGCCGTAAAACAAAACAAAACAAAACAAACCAACCCGCTTGCGATGGGTAAGATGTAACACAAGGTCTTAAGTAGGGGTCATCCTGTAAGGATCGAACTTTTTTGATTGAGAAAGTAAGTATTTAATCCGAAAGACGTGAAGAGGTTTGAAATAAACGAATTTTTATAGTTTTATGGAGGCATGCACAAAAAACACGCACTTTCTATCTTATTATGGTATGTGCAAAAAATATAATTTTATAGTAGGTATGTAAAAAGAATACACACTTTCTAGCATATTATCACATGTATAAAAATATAGTTTTATAATAGGTATGTAAAAAATACACATTTTCTATCATATTATGGCATGTATAAAAAATATAGTTTTACGGTACGCATGTACAAAAAAAGTGAAGTGACTGGAAATAGATGTGACTGGAAAGAGGTTTATCATCGTTCGTTAACATTTTAAATATTTATATGCTGTAAATTTAAATGTTTAGCTATACTCGGTGTATTTTTAACGAATTGAATGTTGTTTTTCTGATAAGGAACCTGATTTAAAGAATAATATTAACTGCGAGTAAATTACTTAAATTAGTTGGACTAATTTTGGTAATTCACACATATTAGCAAAGTTTCCTATTTAATTATTTAAACTTTTACGATTTCAATCGAGTTAGAAATAATTTCTCTCACGTAGAAATGAAGTCTCAAATGGCATATAAATAAATGAATAATATATATATATATATATATATATATATATATGTATATATATATATATATATATTGTATATGTGTGTGTGTGTGTGTGTGTGTGTGTGTGTGTGTGTGTAATATACTAATCCTATTAGTGAACTCTTGCGGTGAGAAAAAAAAAACGGAAAATAATTTATTAGTAAAAATATCTGAAAAAAAGAAAAGGCCAAACGAACATAATATATTAAAAGTATAATACTTGGCCAAAAGAAAAATATATAAAACACACACATACGCACACACAAACACACACACACACATATATATATATATATATATATATATATATTATATATATATATATATATATATATATATATGAAGATAGGATGGATGGGTTTAGAATCCGACAATATGAGGTAGATAAAAGGATAAGTGAGCAAGAAATGAATAACTCAAAACAAATCAGGGGTTGAAATAATTTCGTCCGTATTACGGAGGAAATTATTTCAACCCTTGATTTGTTTTAAGTTATTCATTTCTTGCTCACTTATCCTTTTATCTACCACACACACACACACACACACACACACACATATATATATATATATATATATATATATATATATATATATATATATATATTATAATTAGTAACGCACTAATCATTGCAAACCTCAAGTGTGTGTGTGTGTGTGTGTGTGTTTATCTATAGTGTATATTTATATGAAAATAAGTTTTTCGTTGTTTTAGAAATATGAAATAATTGAGTTGAATATCATGCTGTAAATTCCATTTATATACCATTATTTCGAGGAGCTACATTCCTCTTCTTCAAAGTTTGTAACTGACTGCTGTTTCTTCTCCCTGGTCCTTCTGAGGTGAGGTGGTCTTTTTGAATAAAATACTCATGAGTAAAAAGAAGCGACCTTATGTTAGTACTAAAAACTGTAAAGGTCACATGGCAAGACATCTTTCAGCCACCAAGCTTGTCCAGACTCCAAATATCATAGAACTGCCAGTCAACTGAACAGCAACCCAGCAACAAGGATTCCACCTTTTGCTATGTAGTACCTGTACAGAGATGAGTATACAAATATTTCTATTATCAACACATCATTCACTCCATTAAAAGAAAGAGCCGTAACATAAAGTAACAAACGTAATAACACGTGATCTCTCCATTCGGAAATGAGTGCCAGCTGTAACGTGAGTGCCACTTCACCATTTCCAGTCCGACAAGGAGAGGTTAGTGTTACAATTGTAATGTGAGTCATTTATAATGAACTAACCATTGCAACCAACAAAGCCTTCATCAGATGATGACTCTGGGTTTAGGACCGAAGTATCATTACCACTAACCCAGAGCGCCCCAGCAGTATCTCACAATACCACCAGACTTTGTCGGTTGGATGTCACATTGTAGGACTGCCATATCCACGCTGATGTGGTTAGAGCTTTATCCTGGATTTTTTAAATGTATTTTCTCGTCTGGTGGAGAAAGTCCAAGTTTAGTAAAAAATGCCAAGGTTGAGTTGGTAATAAATACTTGGCATCTGACTTCGATAAGAAATACATCCATTATCCATCCATTTCTGACGCATTGTTCTCATAAATCTTCATATTTTCCAACTTACACTGATGTGCCGAGTCAAGATTTTCCTCGAAAGGGACTGTTAATTCAATGATGAAAACTTTTTTTTGATTAACTGACCAGATGACCATATCAGGACACTGGGCCGTTAATGTTATTTCAGTTGGAAATACGAGTTCATGTTCCAAGTAACATACAATGTGCCAGCCTGTGCAACCATCAAACAGTGATGAAGTGTACCTATTTTTATGCGAAAATTTCGAAATGTTTCCTTCTTTAACAAAATGTACTGTTTTATTGATGCTATTAACAGCTTTATTTGCAGTCTCACAACATATCTTCGACACCTAATATATATCATTACTGATACACTGTTCATTTCCCTGACATTTGTACATTATTCTATGTATACTATACATGCACCTTTGATGAGTTGTAGTGCACCTAAGTGCTGTACACAATTTAGTTTTTATTATATTTTGTATATCCATTAAAAAAGCCTCTGGAAATAAGTTACTGATATGCACAATTTACAAGAACGGAATTGTAGCGAAATTGAAAGGCAGAACTGTGGACGAGCTGATTCCCAACCCCCACGAACAAAGCGCGACCGGATATGTTCGGCCTGTGCGACGGGGAGGAGTGTGGCGAGTGGCCACAGATATTTGAACTCGCTACCTCCTCGTCGCTGAAATGCTGTTGGCAGTAACCCGGATGTAAACAGTATTGACGCGTACTCAAAATGCTGGTGAATATTGAAGTTGTAAACGGGCAATGCAAGAAGCCCAGATGTACATATTAACTGTGTATTTAAGAGCCCGTCCTCCCAGACCGAGAGAGAACGCTGTTTTGCTGTTAAGAAGAGAGTAGTACTTTTGCGAGAGTTTCTTTTACATACTTGACATCTTATTTTGTGGCATTTGTGGTTGCCTTTGTGATTGTTGGTTTGTTTGTTTATTCATTTTAACGGCATATCAAACCGTCTGGTGTTATGTCATGCCTAACGGTTAGGAAGTTATACATATTGTGTATTTATATCTATACTTTTTAGTAATTGGTTTTAAAAATGGGTTAGCATTATTTGGGATTATGTTGTATGGTATTGATTTGTTTCATGTCTATATTCTATGGTATAATTTTATTTCCCTAAAAAAAGAGAAAATATCCTTCATGTTGACATTTTCAAACAGATCTTTTATATTGTTTGCTTTAAAATAACGGTTTCTGATGTGAGAAAAAAAACTTATATTCCATGAATAAGTGTTTAACTGTCAAAGGTGTTTGACATGTTCCATATTGTGGTTGTTGTTCTTGTTTGATTATATTAGAATGTGTTAGTCTTGTATGACCAATGCGTAATCGGGACACAGTGACTTGTTCGTTTCTAGATTTCCTTGAAAGGAACAAGTCATTGTGTCCCGATTACGCATTGGCCATACAAGACTATTTTACGCCCGCCCGATCGGCTGGGGTGTTAGAATGCACCGACTGCACCTCTGCAGATGGGTAAGACTCCCCCAATGTGGCCACCTGTTGGCCGTGGGTGGCGACCCATGATGCTTAAGGATAGAACCCAGGTGGATGAGCAGTTCATGACATGCAATACTCCACTTTGGCCCTATCTTGGGCCAGACGGGCGGTCGGAGAGACCCCCTCCGATCAATCGGCTGGTCACGTCCAGCCCTAGCACCTATATTATTTTCCCAACCCTATTGCCCTTATGGCAAGCCCCAACCCCTTTTTATCATATGGGTGATAGAAGGCGGTAGCTGCGGGTCTACATGTCCTGGGAATGACGTTAAACTCTATCTGATGGTGAGGTTCCAGTTTTGGAGGTTTCGGGAATGCGGAGCACCCCTTCATCACCATTGCTCCCTGGTCCACTCTGACCCGGAGTGGTAGTACCTGTTAGGGTCCCATCTATGGGTTAAATAGAAAAATGTATTTATAAACAAAATTGTATTATCCATTAAGAATTGATTTATTTAAAAACTTTATCTGCATTAAATGACCCACTAAGGTTGATATGCCGTAAAACAAAACAAACCAAACCAAACTATTTTACGCAAGGTTGGTGATAGCTGTTTAGCATTGATACGGGGTTTGTGGAAGGCGGATTTTATTTTTGGGGTCAGCTTGTAGGTTTTTTAAAGTCATCTTGTTAATGTTTGGGTTAGTTTGTAAATGTGTTGGCCATAGTAAAATGATTCGAGCGTAAGACTACACTAAATAAGTTTCATTACGCTGTGACTCTGTCTGTATGACTGCGGGCTTATAAATTCGACGTCTCCGCTAAAAGGTGACCGCTGACGCATCCATCATGAAATACAATCCGAGGGGTCAGAAAGCAATAAGCGGGGTCCGGCATTACGTGTTAGTCGCAACACTTTTTGTAACGCTTGTCCGATCACGTGACGCTCTTGGCAGCAGCGATTTTCCGCTGCGGGCCAAAACCTCTCGCGTCGAGACCAATTGATTGACGTTATATCATCGCTACACTTACGACTCCATAACCACCTCGTCGTAAACTTTTCGGCGGGGTTCACAACCCCTATTCTGAGGCGAACGTAACTCCCGATATCGATCCTTATTTCTCACAGATCGAGTTGGACTGCTTTCAAGAGATTTAGTGAAATATCAGATGCAACAATAAAGATTCATTTCACATCGAATTTCTTCTTCTTCTTCTTCTTCTTCTTCTTCTTCTTCATTTTCATCTTCTTTTTCATTTCATTCTTCTTCTTCTTCTTCTTCTTCTTCTTCTTCTTCTTCTTCTTCTACTAGCTCTTCATTTCATTCTTCTTCTTCTTCTTCTTCTTCTTCTTCTTCTTCTTCTTCTTCTCTTCTTCTTCTCTTCATTTCCATCTTCTTTTTCATTTCATTCTCTTTTTCATTTCATTCTTCTTCTTCTTCTTCTTCTTCTTCTTCTTCTTCTCTTCTTCTTCTCTTCTTCTTCTTTTTCATTTCATTCTTCTTCTTCTTCTTCTTCTTCTTCTTCTTCTTCTTCTTCTTCTTCTTCTTCATTTCCATCTTCTTTTTCATTTCATTCTTCTCTTCTTCTTCTTCTCTTCTTCTTCTTCTTCTTCTTCTAGCTCTTCATTTCATTCTTCTTCTTTCTTCTTCTTCTTCTTCTTCTTCTTCTTCTTCATCTTCTTTTCTTCTTCTTCTTCTTCCATCTTCTTTTCTTCTTCTTCTTCATTTCCATCTTCTTTTTCATTTCATTCTTCTTCTTCTTCTTCTTCTTCTTCTTCTTCTTCTTCTTCTTCTTCTTTAATACACTAGAAAACACCCGTTTTTCTTCTTTCATCTCTTAGAGAACTTCTTTCATACCCTAGAGAATACTTCTTCTTCTTCTTCTTCTTCTTCTTCTTCTTCTTCTTCTTCTTCTTCTTCTATAATACACTAGAAAACACCCCTTTTTTTTTTTCATGCCCTAGAGTACTTCTTTCATACCCTAGAGAACACTTCGTCTTCTTCTTCTTCTTCTTCTTCTTCTTCTTCTTCTTCTTCTTCTTCTATAATACACTAGAAAACACCCCTTTTTCTTTTTTCATGCCCTAGAGTACTTCTTTCATACCCTAGAGAACACTTCGTCTTCTTCTTCTTCTTCTTCTTCTTTCTTCTTCTTCTTCTTCTTCTTCTTCTTCTTCTTCTTCTTCTTCTTCTTAACATTCTTCTTTCTTCTTCTTCTTCTTCTTCTTCTTCTTCTTCTTAACATTCTTCTTCTTCTTCTTCTTCTTCTTCTTCTTCTTCTTCTTCCAACTGGCTACTTATCTTGTAATGCTTATCATGTGATTCATTCCTCGAGGAAAATAATCAACCGGGATTTGCCAACTAGACAAATCGCATTCAATCTTATTTCATACTCTATTTCAGGCATCTTCCGTATTTACTCCATTTTTGGTGAGACTCCAATTGAAGTGGACATTTTACAAGCAATTTAAAAGCTACTCTACTGATTCGTGTACAACGGGAATTTAATAGAAAAATATGAGCGGCACCGCATTATATTCATCTGTACAAAAACCATCATAAAACAGTTATTATACCATGGTAATTAACCTACTAGTTGTTGTAGAGTAGCTAACACTTCTTCAGTACTCAACCAGATGGACTGGCTCATAGCCCTAAAATAGTCTACGATTAAATTGGATTAACAAGCTGAACAATAATCAGACTGCTGCGTTGGCTATAACGAACTGACCCTCCTCTTTTGAGTGTGACTTTGACTTGTTTGTACTTATTTGTTCTGTGTTTGTATGTATCCGTTTGGCACCGGATGCTGGTACTTAATAAATGTATTAAGCACACCATTCTTCTGTTTATCTGTCCACCTCGCGAAACAAAACTAGTGTAATGTTACGCCTCTCATTTCTGATTGGAGTCATGATGTTTCATACAAAAGTAACTCATGGTATACTTATCTAACTTTCCGTGCTACTTGAAGCTCGAATCTGGTTGTTGGATCTGATGCTGAGTGGGCTGGTAATTCTTTAATGTTTTGCGTTTGGAACCAACTTGGGATACTGGAGTACATCTTGCCGTGTCCCATTTATAGTTTTTAGTAATAACCCAAGGCGGCATTTTTATTTTCCCCAAGTCAAATTGACCTGAGGGAAAGGTACGTCTCCCTCCGTCATAGCATTGTTCCAAACTCTTCCCATACTCTCACCTCTCACTCCTACTATTTCAAACTTCGCAACGTGACGTCTCTCGACCAGTAGAAAAAATTCCATGTGACGTTATGCTGACTTATCCTAAAAACTGCCCATGCTAATCCTGCCTTGTGCTATTTATAGTTTTTTTCGTAACAACACATGGTGACATATTCCTTCTCATGAAATTTTTATTTCATCCAGATTTAAAAGAACCTGTAATCAATAAAATCAAGAGAAAACTATGAGTTAAAAAAGGAAGAGCAATAAAGAAATACATTTGATATAAGTAAAAAGTAAAGTCGTCGGGGTGGCCTAACGTCAGTATCAGCCAATCAGCGAGGGAGTCTATCCCCCTTTCACTAGCGCTAGACCAAGGAAATTGTTTTGTTTTTTTGCGTAATAGGTTCGACGCCACACCTACCATCAGCTACTTACTTTTCCGCACAGATCCCTCTGCTACTCATACGCTGAGTTGGCGAGGACCGGTATCGAACTAGGAACCTTGTTGTTTTTAGCCGAACGACCTACCAACTGAGCTATATTTTGTTGGTTTACTGCCTCTGGGAATAAAAAATGAAAATGTGATACACTGAAACTCTGACGTGCGCAAAGATGATATATTTTTTTTTAAAAAGTCTCTTACGAGAAACAAAGAGAAGACAAAAACAACGACTAAAAATGCATCTGACTCCATCGTCTCTGCGTGTCATTACTTTTGGTAGGTCATATGCACGGTATAGATAATCCGCACATAGCTGATTAATGTAGGTTTTTGCTGGCCGACCTACACTGGTTTGTCCATTGAATAACGACACTTATGAGTTTGTTCTTGCTTCTCCAGAAATATGCGGCTTGTTTTGTTCGCCTCAGCAAGATGGTCTGAGCTACATTTTGTTGGTTTACTGCCTTTGGTAAAAAAATTGAAAATGTGATACACTGAAACACTGACGTGCGCAAAGATGATATATTCTCAAAAAAAATGTCTCTTACGAGAAACAAAGAAAAGACAAAAACAACGACTAAAAATGCATCTGCCTCCAAAATTATAGGTTTGAAAATGCACACTTACTATATTAATTTCTATTAAAAAATATAAGTAATTATAGTTTTACTCAGAGGTCTTATCATATAAGCGGATAAAATACATTACTGACTTTTGCGTACAAAAACTTAGGATCGCATTATATTCAAGATCGGATTGCGTTCGAATAAAAAATAATACAGTAGTTATTTTTAATCCTATATTAATATATTTTCTGTATATCCTTTTTTTATTTTGTTAGTATGTTTTTAATTTTTGTATGTGTTTCCTTTATGTCGACATAGGTATTACTAAAATTCAATTTTGTATATTTCTCTTCCATTTTCTGTAACAACTGTACGATCACTTGTCTTCTATTACACAAACCATCTTGCCGAGGAGCAAGAACAAACTCATAAGTGACGTTCTTCAATGGACAAACCAGTGTAGGTCGGCCAGCAAAAACCTAAATTAATCAGCTATGTGCGGATTATCTATGCCGTGCATAGGACCTACCAAAAGTAATGACACGCAGAGACGATTGGCGGGGGAGAGTCATAGGAATCTGTTATATACCCTACAGATGAACATTAATGGGTATGCCCCAATCCTCATAAATACGGGAGTATTATGCTGACTGAGTAGTCTTATACCACTAGCAGTGGTTTACCTTCTTCAAGCCGCTGGCGAGTATTGTATTTTGTTACTGTTCTTTAAAACGTTAAACCGTTTCATTTCAAATTTCCGTTTTGGCTATTTCTCATTTAGTAAACGGTGTTAAGTTATAACAGAATCCAATGTAATAGCGCGACCTGATGATGATGATGATGATGATGATGATGATGATGATGAGGAGGAGGAGGAGGAGGAGGAGGAGGATGGCGGAAGAGCTTAAAGTAACAAAATTTGCCGTAGCAATATTTCAAGAGCGACTTTTGTATTATTCATAGTTTGAAGTCAATGTTTGTTTTAATGTTAAGTTAACTTTGCAGAGTGGCCTATTGCCGGTAACAACCGGACAGCGACCGCTCTGTCGGCTGGGGCGATAGAATATACCGACAGCAGATTGAACCACCTGTGATGATTAAGGATGGAACCCAGGTGGTCGAACAGTCCATAACATGCAACACTCCATTTTAACCCTTACTTGGGATAGACGGGCGGTCGGAGAGGCCCCGGATTAATCGGCTGGTCACGTCAAGCCCTAGCACCTATATGATAGTCCCGACCCTATTGCCCTTATGGCAAGCCCCACCCTTTTTATCATATGGGTGCTAGAAGGCGGTGGCTGCGGGTCTACATGTCCTGGGAATGACGTTAGACTCTATCTAATGGTGAGGTTCCAGTTTTTAAGGTTTGGGGAATGTGGAGCACCCCTTCATCACCATTGCTCCCTGGTCCACTCTGACCCGGAGTGGTAGTACCTTTTAGGGCCCCACATATGGGTTAAATAGAAAAGCATGAGTTCATAAAATTTGAGTATCCATTAAGAATAAATTTATTTCGAAACTTTGCCTGCATTAAATAACCCACTGAGGTTGATATGCCGTAAAACAAAACAAAACAAAAAAACACAAACTGGACAACGAGGGAGTCTATCTCCTTATTCGCTAGCGCTAGACCAGGGAAATTGTTTGTTTTTTTTCTGGGGTGTAATGCCACAAGGAACCTTGCGATTGCTAAATGGGTGTTCTAGCGACTGAGCTAAACCACCTCACCTTTTTTTTAATATAAGTAAGTAAAGTCGTTGGGGCGGCCTAATGTCAGTATCAGCCAGACAGCGAGTCAATCCGCTTTTCAATAGCGCTAGATCAAGGAGATTATTTTAGTATCTAAGGTGGAGCGCTACACCTACCATCAGCTCCTTACTTTACCGCACAGATCCATGTGCTACTCATACACTGAGTTGACGGGGACTGGTATCGAACTAGGAACCTTGTGGTTTCTAGCCGAACGCTCTACCGACTGAGCTAACCCGGGATACAAAAACACAGATGATGGTTTTCCGCACGGTTGATTACAGAGGTGTATTTGCCAGCTGTGCAACCCGGAGGTAAGGGGCTAATGGAGATTGGTAGATCAATAATTGAAGTGAACAATCGTTCCTTTTTAAGATTTGTTTCTGGTGTTAAAAATTACAATGTGTGAATCGAGTTATTTCTTTCTCGTGAAAGCATTTTGCTGATATTGGAATGATATCATGCGGCCACCCGAAATTTCTAGATGGATGATCAGATTAAATTACGGACAACTGGTTCAAGCTGACACTTATTACATTAGTATGTTTGTATCTGAGAATTCAAGAAGGAATACTAGAACATATCAAATACAATCACAGTGTAACACTATGTCTATTAGTCTATTGCATATATATATATATATATATATATATATGCATATGATTTTTGTCAGGCTAATACTCACACTGCAAAAAGGAATATTTGACGTCATATTTCAAACCGTCCATTTTTTCAACGTTCTTTTTTCTCAGACTTCAAATTTTAAACAAACTGATAAACAAGGACTACCACTCGCTTTTCTCGTTATTCTGTGATTAAAAAATGTTTGATCATCTTCCATATACAAACAAAAGCCCTGAAGATGATCGAAACACTGCAGCGTCGGCCAATAAACTTACCATCAACTCATTTAAACCTGCGTGTTTTCAATTTTTCTTAATATACTATACCCTCGGATTCACTTCCTTTTCTTCATATATATATATATATATATATATATATAAAGATAAATCTAATGAGTCCGACGAACCTACTAAAAGTTTCGCTTAATGCTCTTCAGGGCTAAGATCCGAATAAAAGATTTGGAGCAAACGCATTAAATATAGTACTAATCACGGTGGTTAGTACTATATTTAATGCGTTTGCTCCAAGTCTCTTTAGTCGGATCTTTGCCCTGAAGAGGATTAAGCGAAACTTTTAGTAGGTTCGTCTGACTCATTAGATTTATCTTTATTATTTGCTCTACTTAGGTATTGAGCACTTTTACTTATTAGCTTTAGTTTCCTGGCGGTTTTATATGAATATATATATCTGGTTTCGTGCTTTTATAACTCGGCTGTGTCTGACAATGATCAAATTAAACAATGCTGTCAACGGGTCAACAAAACAATAACCACAAACGCTTATTAATGATTATATACAAAGAAGTAGGAAGTGCGTGGTGTAATGGTTAAAGTCATGGGAAATGGACTCGTCACCCCGAGTTCAAATCCTGGACGTGGTAATTGCATTTCACTTAGCACTAATACTCTTGGGAAAGATATGAATCCTACTCTCCCTCCAGCAATGGGTAAATAGTAGGGCAGACTGGGCTCTTTAACCTTGGTTAGGCAACCGGTCTAGGAGAAGAAAAACACTGAATTCAAACCTGTTGTACTCCGCTTAAGAAATTGACCTTGTGTCACATCCTGCTCGTGCGGAGTGGTTGGTAAATATATATATATACAAAGAAATACCTTTATTAATCATACAATGATGAACATCTTGTACAATAACAAAGGAGCGTGTCAGTTTTTTTTTAAGTTGACTGGCGATATACAATTAGATTTTTATGGCTAAATGGTCAAGTTCAGTACTGAGTGGCAAGGTAGCAGAGGGCAGCGGCAAAGTGGTGGCAAGGGCTCTGAGTTATATTGAGCTTTCGATCTCTGTGTGTTGTTCGATCTTCCGGTCTTCTTTTTATGAGGTCCAAACCCCGCCCCACGAATATACGGCTCTGATTGGTCAGCCAATAGAAACGCTGGACCAATAACCTCGCAGCATTAACATCGGAGAGGAGAAGAAAAAAAACTCCCTCTTCTCTTTGATTGGTGAGCAACACGACAATATTTATCCCCGTAGAAATTGCCTTGTGCCAGTCTTAATTGGGATTTTAATTTAGTTTATGCCACAACCCAAGGTCAATTATTGTTTTATTTATCAAATATTAATCAAATTCAAGAGCATTACGAATGTTTAGCCTACGTGACACGAGTCCTTATTTTTGACAAATTTAAATTTTTAATATTATCATTATCATTATCTGGAGTTTTCTTATATTTTACACTTCCTTACAAAACATCAACTTAACAAACCTTCCTAATTATTCTCAAGTAATTAATTCAATATCACCAGTCAGCCATATAACAATATTATAGTGTTATAACCTACTTACCTACCCATCTACGAAATATATTAATCGTCTCTCTTT
>CM042155.1:78420819-78434295 GCA_023376005.1 Doryteuthis pealeii | reverse complement strand
TTTTTTACAAACACGGCATGCAGGCTGTATGAAAATGCTCGTGTAAATTCATGCCACACGGCGTATTCACGCGTGACCAGAAATTGTCGTTTATAGTGAAAAATGAGCTCGATCCAATGTGTCATTGTTCTCCATATCCGCTGCTGTATCCGTGGAGAATAATTAGGAGCCACTTGGTTCGGAAGCACCCCTCGGAGTTTTGAAATTAAAATTTAGAAACCTTATACGAATGTTTCAAATTTAGAGACTTAAACTTTTCTTTAGAGTAGCATGAATCTAAATAACATTTATTTTCTCTGTATTATTCGAATTATTCGGACTATTGTCCTCATCTTTATTGTTATCTGAACAAATTTTCAAATAAATACTTGCCTAACAAAGCCTCTTTCATGGGGCGAGGAGATGATAGACTGGGACAAACAGTATTCCAGTAACGAGGAAGTGAAATTTGTAGTGAAGAAATGGCTCAAAGTACAGTCAACAGAGATTTATGGGGCAAGGATACATGCTCTCGTTCGAAGATGGAACATTGATATTGAGAGAAACGGTGAATATGTGGAGGAGGGTTGTAATCCACAGAGGACCAGCTTCATTTTGATGTATGATACATGTTCCTGTGTTTGGTAATTATACCTGTCCTAAACAAAATGGCATTACTTTTTGACAAACCCTCGTATATAGTGGAGTTTAAGACCAATTCACTGGACCAGAGGGATACATTATTTCTAGGCTTCTTGCAATTTTGAGGGTATGCGGTTGGCACGACCAAAACCGGAAACACCTAGTGCCATGAAACATACATACACTTGGCACATCGAGTTCATGTTTTCTTTAACCTTTAACCTATAAGAAATGCAATAAGAAAGATTTGAATAAAAAGTCATTAATTTCTTGATAAGTCCGACTATTTTTCAGCACACCTAGTGTATGTATTTACTAAAAAATGGAGGCGTTTTGTGTAATGGTTATCGTCGTAGTAAATGGACTCGTCTGTTTGCATTTCACATGGTGCTAATATCATTGGGAAAGGTTTGCATACAACTACTCTCCCTCCAGCTATGGGCAAATACTAGGGCAGACTGGGCTCTTTAACATTGGCTAGGTAACCAGTCTAGGAGAAGGACAACCCTGATTTCTAACCTGTTAGCCCCCGCTTAAAAAATTGGCCTTGTGACGCATCCTGCTCATGTAGAAAGGTTGATAAATATACATATATATTTACTAAAACCTTCGAATAAGCAAAATGCGACACAAGGTCATTTAAGCAGAGTTTACAGGTTGAAGTCAGAGTTTTTTCTTCCATGTTCCATACCAAGGTTAAAGAGCCCAGTCCTCCCTACTATTTACCCATTGCTGGAGGAGAATAGTTAGATGCATATCTTTCCTAGGATTATTAGTGCAATGTAATATGCAACATCGTCAAGGATTTGAACTCGTGTCGCCGTGTCTATTTACTACGGTAACCAAAACTCCGATCACTTAGTATACGCTTGTGTTAAATTGTTCCATGCTTGGTAAATAACATGCAGGATTGACATAAGGTCATTTTACGTTGTCAGCTACGCACAAATCGAAGTTTATGTGTGGCTAATGCAAAAACTGCGTGGTTCCGTCGGCATTTCTCTTTGGAAGAGCCCTAGAGTCCTTACTTCTTGAAGACAAGGGCAGGTGCTGCATGAAAGTAAGGCCAACTGGAACCACGCGATTGATTTTCACCTCGCCTCCCAATCCCGACGCCGAAGCTCCAGAACAAGCTAAGTAAAAAAAATAAGGGTTAAATCGAACTTAACAGACCTAAATTCCATTATCGTATGAGAATAAAAATACAAAAAATCAGGAAATTAACCGAATTTTATTAAATTTTCAGTGTTGATATATTAATGAATAAAAGATATAATGCACAAGCTATTTCATTTAAAAACCTTTACATTTTTTCAGGTCAGTTAACTTTGAACCACGTATCTTTGAGAATCTGTGTTACGCCTCATTTTTATTGTCCTCATCTTTATTGTTACCTGCACGTTTTGGCCGAAACGTTGTGCAGATAATAAAGATGAGGACAATACTCCGAATTAGTATTATTTGTATTAATCGGACTATTGTCCTCATCTTCATTGTTATTTGTACGTTTCGGACAATGTGCCCTCCGGCCTTCTTCAGGTATTTCTTGTCAGACTCAGGAACCTTCTCCAATTGTACACATAGCTTAGTGGATAAAGGAGTTAGGTTAATACAGTTCTAAGTGACAGTTATCTCTAGACTGCAGGTTCAATCCTGGTCAGGGGCAGCAATAACATAGAATAATAATTAACATAGCTAAACACCTCTATCCCAGCTATGGTTAGCAGAATGAGAACAGGATACCCCCATGGACTGAATAAAGGGTTAAGTTCAAAGTTCCATGATGGCTCCCGATTATGACAAGAAGGTTCCCGAGTCCGACAAGAAATACCTGAAGAAGGCCGGAGGGCACATCAACCAAAACGTTGTACAAATATCAATGAAGATGAGGACAATAGTCTGAATAATACAAATAATACTAATTATGAAGCCTCATTTCAAAAATTCAGAGAAATAATAGTTTGAATACCGAGGTGGATATATATATATATATATATATATATATATATATATATATTATATATATATATATATATACATATGAGTCTAGATAAAAGGATATGAAAACAACACAATATGCTGTTAAAGTGAAAATATTTTATAACATATTCATAGCTAATATTGAACAATATTTCGATTTTATGAAAATCATCTTCAGAGCTTGTTTATACTCTCTACTATCAAGAGTGGAGACGAAAGTCATATGAATTCAAAACGAAAAACTTGATACGTCTCCGCTCTTGATAGTACGGAGTATAAACAAGCTCTGAAGATGATTCTTATAAAATCGAAATATTGTTCAATATTAGCTATGAATATGTTATAAATGTTTTCACTTTAACAGCATATTGTGTAGTTTTCATATCCTTTCCTCTATACCGTCGGATTCATTTCCTTTATTTTAACTTTAATATATATATATTATATATATATATATATATATATATAGAGAGAGAGAGAGAGAGAGAGAGAGAGAGAGGGGGGGGACAGAGAGACAGAGACAGAGAGCGAGAGGAGAGAGAGAAATTAGACATTAACTTTGATATTTATTGGAATCATGTGACGAAGGTTTTCGATTTCAAGTCGTAATTGTGCAAGTACATTGGCTCTTGTGATATAAATCTTATTTTTCATGCCGTCCGTTTAAGTAGAAATTAAGTGATACTAAAAATGAAGAACGTGCTGTTATTCATACTAACACTTCGTTCTCCAATAAATCTACCTGCAAAGAAAAAGAGACGACAACGATTGGGCGAAGAGGTTTCATCGTTTGCTTTTGTTTATTTTTTTGTTTTGTTTTTTTGTCTTTTTCTTTTTGTGAATATAAAAGCGTCAGCTCTCTGTCAAAGTAGCTTATATGTCCCTGTCACAGCTAACATAAAACCATGAATCAGGTCTCTTTACAATTTTACACATATTCAATATACTAGGCCTATCGAAAGGATCAGTTGATATATAGATCTATATCGGTGGTAAATGCTGTTCAAATCACGTAGGTAAATATGTTTTTGATAGGAGAGTTTATGTGACAAGATACGTAGATTAGGATGTTTGCTTCAAAAACAATGCTCACTGTGTTTATTTCAGTAGAATTCATATCAGTAACAGAGGAGATAACACTATCAAATAAAAAATAAAGGTCTCCAGCTACGAAACACTATTTTTATTATATATACGCCTCTATGAGCTATGGAATATTCAAAAGACATATTAGGCAAGATAAAAATTGGATCATCACACACACACACACACACACACACACACACACACACACACACATATATATATATATATATATATATATATATATATATATATATATATATATATATATATCAAACCTCAAAAAAAATTTTTTTAAACAGACTGAATAACAATAACTACCACTCGCTTTTCTCGTTATTCTGTGATAAATAATTTATCACCTTCCATATACCAACAAATGCCCTGAAGATGATCTAATTATTAGATCGAAACACTGCAGCGTCGGCCAATAAACTCACTACTTAACCCATTTAAATCTGTTTTTTTCATTTTTCCTAATATACTACATACCGTCGGATTCACTTCCTTTCTTCATATATATATATATATATATTATATATAATATATATATATATATATATATATAAATCCAAAGCTCTCAAAATATTTTATATATATATATATATATTATATATATATACTAAAAATACTAGTGTTCGTTGTACGACCGATATCATCATGCAATACCCTCTTGTTAAAGATGATACAGTACAAATTGTCGAAGATTAAATGTAAAATGGTAAATCCTGATTAGTTTGTGTTGCTTATCCACTGAATTCCTATTTCTCATCAGTTTCGTCACCTCAGCTAAATAATAATAATAACGGCTCAGTCTGCATCTAACCATTGTTGGTCAGCACTTCCTCTGCCGCTCTCAACTAACAAATGTCTTAGGGTCTCGTTCTTTATACATGTGGTCAAAATGTATTTCTTCAGAATTACTGTTTACTTTTGAATTTGAATATTAAACTATATTACAAAATGAATAGGCCACCCTATTCATTATGTAACACGTGTACCTTACTTAAAAAAAACTATCAATTATTTTTCAATATCTTGCCATTCAAAAATTGGTCTTTTCAGCCACTGACGTAGCTGTAGATAAACCAAAAATGGACTCTACGCCATCGTCCTTAATGGACGAGAGGTTGGCAACAACAATTACCCTTATGGCAACCCCCCCCCCATCTTTTTCATCATATGAGTACTAGAAGATTGTGGCTGAGTCCCGGGTATGATGTTAAACTCTATCTGATGGTGGGGTTCCGGTTATGGTGCTCTGGAGAATGTAGAGTACCCCTTAATCTCCATTACTCCCAGGTCCACTTTGACCCGGAGTTGTAGCACCTGTTAGAGTTCTATCTATGGGTTAAATAGAAAAAATATGTAGTTTAAAAAATTGAGTTTGAAAAAATATTTTGTTTGAAAAAAAAAGTTGAATACCCATCGAGAATGAATAAAACAAAACGTCTTCGGCATAAAAGGGTTGACATGCCGTAAAATCCCACAACCAACCAACCAACCGTAATAGAAGCCCAGATCTAATCCATATTGAGTTCTTATATACAATTCCAAACATTGTTTTCAAATTTACTTTTCTTTATTTTTTTAAAGTCAGTAATTACAAAGTGATATTTGAAGATGTAACATAAAAAGACTTTATTTCTAACGTCTGACCTTTTTTTGTGTGTAATGATTACTGTTTTTAGGTGTGGTCGTCTATCGCTAATTAGCCAAAGACTTTTCATTCATTAACCTACTAAACAAAGCATAAACATTTTCGAAAAGTCAATCGACCAATGAATAGAAAGAATGACAACAACAATAAAAAAAAAGAATTGTTTCATTTATAGAATGTTAATGAGAAAACATTTTGTCAACTTCACAAACTGGGATTTATAAAAAAAACACAATAAAGTATTTTTTCTATCTATAGTGATTTGATTTCTCTATCTTTTGTTATTAAATGAACTTTGTTCGGTTCAGTTCAGTACGAAATATTCAATGGGAATATTAGTTAAGAAGATTGTGTAGCGTCATTTTTCAAGGAGATTGACAGATTAAAAAAAACACAACAAAGTATTTTTTCTATCTATAGTGATTTGATTTCTCTATCTTTTGTTATTAAATGAACTTTGTTCAGTTCAGTTCAGTACGGGTGTTAAATGGAAATATTAGTTAAGAAGATTGTGTAGCGTCATTTTTTAAGGAGATTGACTGATTGAAAAAAACACTAAGGTAATATTCTATCTATTGTGATTTGATTTATCACTCTTTTGTTATTAAATGAACTTTGTTCAGTTCAGTTCAGTACGGGTGTTAAATGGAAATATTAGTTAAGAAGATTGTGTAGCGTCATTTTTCAAGAAGATTGACAGATTTAAAAAAAACTAAAGTATTTTTTCTATTTAATGTGGTTTTATCTATCACTCTTTTGCTATTAAATGAACTTTGTTCAGTTCAGTTCAATACGAAATATTCAATGGAAATATTAGTTAAGAAGATTGTGTAGCGTCATTTTTCAAGGAGATTGACAGATTAAAAAAAAATAAAGTAATTTTCTATCTATTGTGATTTGATTCCTCTATCTTTTGTTATTATAAAGAACTATGTTCAGTTCAGTACGGGTGTTAAATGAAAATATTAGTTAAGAAGATTGTGTAGCGTCATTTTTTAAGGAGATTGACTGATTGAAAAAAACACTAAAGTAATTTTCTATCTATTGTGATTTTATATATCACTCTTTTGCTATTAAATGAACTTTGTTCAGTTCAGTTCAGTACGGGAGTTAAATGGAAATATTAGTTAAGAAGATTGTGTAGCTTCATTTTTTAAGGAGATTGACTGATTGAAAAAAACACTAAAGTAATATTCTATCTATTGTGATTTTATCTATCACTCTTTTGTTATTAAATGAACTTTGTTCGGTTCAGTTCAGTACGGGAGATAAATGGAAATATTAGTTAAGAAGATTGTGTAGCGTCATTTTTTAAGGAGATTGACAGATTAAAAAACACTAAAGTAATTTTCTATCTATTGTGATTTTATCTATCACTCTTTTGTTATTAAATGAACTTTGTTCGGTTCAGTTCAGTACGGGAGTTAAATGGATATATTAGTTAAGAAGATTGTGTAGCGTCATTTTTCAAGGAGATTGACAGATTTAAAAGAAACACTAAAGTAATTTTTCTATCTATTGTGGTTTGATTTCTCTATCTTTTGTTATTAAATGAACTTTGTTCGGTTCAGTTCAGTACGGGAGTTAAATGGAAATATTAGTTGAGAAGATTGTGTAGCGTCTTTTTTCAAGGAGATTGACTGTTTAAAAAAAAAAGTAATTTTCTATCTATTGGGATTTGATTTCTCTATCTTTTGTTATTAAATGAACTTTGTTCAGTTCAGTTCAGTACGGGCGTTAAATGGAAATATTAGTTAAGAAGATTGTGTAGCGTCATTTTTTAAGGAGATTGACTGATTGAAAATAACACTAAAGTAAGTTTCTATCTATTGTGATTTGATTTATCACTCTTTTGTTATTAAATGAACTTTGTTCAGTTCAGTTCAGTACGGGAGTTAAATGGAAATATTAGTTAAGAAGATTGTGTAGCGTCATTTTTCAAGAAGATTGACAGATTTTTAAAAAAACTAAAGTATTTTTTCTATTTAATGTGGTTTTATCTATCACTCTTTTCCTATTAAATGAACTTTGTTCAGTTCAGTACGAAATATTCAATGGGAATATTAGTTAAGAAGATTGTGTAGCGTCATTTTTCAATGAGATTGACAGATTAAAAATAACACTAAAGTAAGTTTCTATCTATTGTGATTTGATTTATCACTCTTTTGTTATTAAATGAACTTTGTTCAGTTCAGTTCAGTACGGGAGATAAATGGAAATATTAGTTAAGAAGATTGTGTAGCGTCATTTTTCAACAAGATTGACAGATTTAAAAAAAGCTAAAGTATTTTTTCTGTCTATTGTGGTTTTATCTATCACTCTTTTGCTATTAAATGAACTTTGTTCAGTTCAGTTCAGTACGAAATATTCAATGGAAATATTAGTTAAGAAGATTGTGTAGCGTAATTTTTCAAGGAGATTGGCAGATTTTTTAAAAATAACACTAAAGTAATTTTCTATCTATTGTGATTTGATTCCTCTATCTTTTGTTATTAAATGAACTTTGTTTAGTTCGGTTCAGTACGGGAGTTAAATGGAATTATTAGTTAAGAAGATTGTGTAGCGTCTTTTTTCAAGGAGATTGTTTAAAAAAACACTAAAGTAATTTTCTATCTATTGTGATTTTATCTATCACTCTTTTGCTATTAAATGAATTTTGTTTAGTTCAGTTCCGAACGAAATATTCAATGGAAATATTAGTTAAGAAGATTGTGTAGCGTCATTTTTCAAGGAGATTGACAGATTAAAAAAAAACACTAAAGTAATTTTCTATCTATTGTGATTTTATCTATCACTCTTTTGCTATTAATGAATTTTGTTTAGTTCAGTTCCGAACGAAATATTCAATGGAAATATTAGTTAAGAAGATTGTGTAGCGTCATTTTTCAAGGAGATTGACAGATTAAAAAAAAACACTAAAGTAATTTTCTATCTATTGTGATTTTATTTATCTCTATTTTGGTATTGAATAAACTTCGTTCAATTTAATTCAGTACAAGAGTTAAGTAAAAATATTAGTTAAGAAGATTGTGTAGCGTCATTTTTCAAGGTGATTGACTGATTTAAAAAACACTAAAGTAATTTTCTATCTATTGGGATTTTATTTATCTCTCTTTTGGTATTGAATAAACTTCGTTCAGTTTTATTCACTACAAGAGTTAAGTAAAAATATTGGTTAAGAAGATTGTGCAGCGTCATTTTATCATGTTGTTTAATTAATATTAAATGAAAACAACAAAGTATTTTTCTATCTATTGTGATTTGATTTCTCTATCTTTTGGTTTTAAATGAATTTCGCTCAGTTCAGTTCAGTACAATAGTTAAATAAAAAATATTAGTTAAGAAGATTGTGCAGCTTCATTTTTCAAGTAGATTGACTGATTTAAAAATAAGAATAAAGTATTTTTCTATCTATTGTGATTTGATATCTCTCTCTTTTTGTATTAAATGAACTTTGCTCAGTTAATTTCATCACAGCACAGTAGTCAGTATTAGATAGGAAATAATAGATTATAAGATTGTGCAGCGTCATTTTATAAAGTGGCGTGACTGATTTTTAAAAAAACAATAAAGTATTTTTCTATCTATTGTGATTAGATTTCTGTCTCTTTTGGTATTAGATAAACTTCGTTCAGTTAAGTTCCGTTCAGTATAGGAGTTAAACGGAAATATTAGATAAGAAGATTGTGCTGCGTCATTTTTCTTATGTATATTGATCGATTTTTTTTAAATTACAAAAAAAAACAAAGTAATTTCTATCTGTTGTGATTTGATTTATCACTCTTTTGGTATTAAATAAACTTAGCTCCGTTCATTTAAGTATAGAAGTCAATATTAGATATGAAACATTATATACAAAGAGTGTGCACCGTCAATTTTTCAAGTACATTAGTTTATTGAAACTGTAGCATAAACCAAAGAGAGTATCACATCCAGACCAATCAGAGATCAGCCTGTCAAATATATGGTTATTTTCCATGATTCTTCTTTTTTTTCTTATTTAAAATAATCTCTACTGCGATTGGATGCATCAGCAGTGATGTTCTTCAGTTCATAAGGGATTTCGGGTCTTTCAACATCATACCCCGTCACTAAACTGACACGGTCGGGATTGATAACGGCTCAGCCTGCATCTAACCATTGTTGATCAGCACTTCCTCTGTCGCTCTCAGCTAACAAGTGGCTTAGGGTCCCGTTCTTTATACATGTGGTCAAAATGTATTTCTTCAGAATTAATGTTTACTTTTGACTTTAAATATTAAACTATATTACAAAATGAATAGGCTACCCTATTCCTTATGTAACACGTGTACCTCAGTTAAAATAACTATCAATAATTTTTCAATATCTATGTATTAATATTCGTGTTCCTTAAAGTACGACCGTTATCATCTTGCAACACCCCTGGCTAAGGATGAGACCGTCCAAATCTTCATAGATGAAATGAAATGATTAATCCAATTCTTATTTCGAGTGTTCATTTATAATGGACCTTTCCGGTTTATTATAAAGAAAGAAAGGAAGGAAGGAAGGAAGGAAAAAGACATGCTACACAGAAAAATATAATAAGAAAGAAAGACAGAAAGAAAGAAAAAAGGTTTGGGAAACATAGTGAGAAGTGGTGATCCCGCGGAATCGATAACACTAATTTGTTTCAATCGGACTCAGGGAAAAGATGAAAACAAGGAAAGAAAGAAAAAATGAGTGAGAGAAAGTTAAATCAAGATTGTCATACTTTTTACATAGTCAAATAATTAATAATAATTAAATTATCATACCGTGGTATATCCACAGGTCCAACAAGTTAATATTTATTCGGCGTATGTTAATATCATTACTTTAATCTTAATGTTTATAGGGTTAACGACTACAAAGTTATAGACGACAAGAAAAAAGTCATCATTTCTATCTATATCTTTTCATTTCCACCCAACATCTTCAGTACCACCCAATGTAGATATGAAAGAAACTTTTAAAAGTGCAATTAACTCCGTGCAAGTGGCCTCGAGCAGTATCTTGGGAAATGACTAGTTTGAGATGTAGCATGTTGATATAAATCCAATTTAGGCACCAAGTGCAAAGAATTAATTAGGACACGGAAAAAATAATCTATTTGTCTACTTCAAATACATATCTGTATCATTTTAAGCCCGCCTTTTATATCGATCTGTCTTCATCATCCTTATCGTCATCACCAAAACGTTCTGAAAGCAAGGGTTCCTTTGGCGCTTTCCCGACATCCGTAACTATGATTTATAAAAATAATCTACTTGTCTACTTCAAATACATATCTGTATCATTTTAAGCCCGCCTTTTATATCGACCTGTCTTCATCATCATTATCGTCATCACCAAGATGTTTTGAAAGCACGGTTTCCTTTGACACTTTCCCGACATCCGTAACTATGATTTATTACTTTTGATAAACCGTATGTCTCAACAGAGCTGGTTTGTTTTGGTTTCATTGTTTAATGGCATATCAAATTTGGGTTTTTTTTTAAGTCAACGCCACCGTTGTAGAAGAAAAGTAAAGGTAATATTCAACCCATAACTGTGGAATCCGGGTTCAAATCCCGCTGGGACCGTGAAACGATAACCCTCACATCTGGGTCGTCCGAGCGCTCGCCAGTGTACCCAGCTGGAAATAGGTTCTTAGCCCTTCTTAGGACCGCAGCACACGTCACAGCGGTGCTAGAAACCAGAGAAACCAACCCCACCTAAGGTGCACTAGAACGAACAGCAGGTGAACATCCGGGATTCATGATTCGGATGTAGCCCAACTCCCCGAGAGTGTCATGAGTTACGGGCCAAAACACTTACCTAAATGTTATCTCCCTTCTTAGGACCACATGATGTAACGATCTTCCCGAGAATTTTCTCAACACCCCATTACTGTGAAACCGCATGTGTCTGTGTAGCTACCCATCAGTAGGAAACTGATGGAAAACGTAGGGAATATTATTGATAGGGATGAGCGCAAACAGAAACCACACCCTTGCGGCTGGGGTTTTAGAATACGCCGACGGCACATCTGCATATGGATAAGACCCCTCAATGGGACCATCTGTTGGTTATGGGTTGCGACCCTTTTTATCATAAATGTGCTAGAAGGCGATGACTGAGGATTTGAAGTCGGGTCGACGAATTTATTTCTTATGACTCTAACCATTACATCACGATCTTTATTTTATTAGTCATATATATATATATATATATATATATATATATCGTATTTACTTGCCCTTCCCCATGACCAGATGTGACACAAGATCAATTTTTAGGCGGATTTTAACAGGCTTGGAGACAAAGTTTTCCTTCTCCAAGACCGTTTACTATACCGAGATTAAAGACACTAGTTTTCTCTACTATTTACCCATAGCTAGAGGGAGAATAGTTGGATTCGTACCACTAGTATTAATGTTATGTGAAATGCAAACAACCTAGTCCAGGATTTGAACTCGGGTCGATGAGTCTATTTCCAATTACACCATGATCTTTTTTTTTATAGGTGATATATTGCCCGAGTGTGATATATGTATATATATATATATATATATATATATATTATATATATATATATATATATATGTTTGTTGACTCTCCGTCGTATTTACCTACCCTGTCCAATGAGCAGATGTGACACAAGGTCAATTTTTAGGCAGATTCTAACAGGCTTGAGTCAAGGTTTTCCTTCTCCAAGACCGTTTACTATACCATGATTAAATACACCTCTAGTATTTACCAATAGCTCGTACCTTTTCCAAAAGTATTAACGTTATGTGAAACGCAAACAAGCTAGTCCAGGATTTGAACTCGGGTCGACGACTCTATTTCCAACAACTCTAACCACTACACCATGATCTTTCTTTTATTAGTGTTATGTCGCCCAGGTGTGATGTATATCTTTTATTTTTTTCAGATAGTTATTGACAGAGTGTTTGTCTCTCTCAGTTTCCAGCTGCAGTCACACTGTTCTTTTAATAATACCTTTCGTTCGAATTCATTTTTTTTTGTCTTGTTTTCTTTTGTTTGCCAATTCTGTTTGATTAACTTCATATTTTTTCCATTTCATTTTTTTAAACTATATTCGAAATATCAATTTACATTGTGTAAAGTATTTTGCCTTGCAGCCATGGAAGAGAAAGACACGGCGAATTTCCGTTCAATGTAGCTCAGTCATTTGTTCGCCGTATTTTCCTATCTACTTAGACGTTTCGTATTATTTGTGGATTTGATCACTGGGGTATACCTGCTTTTTTTCGCGGTAGAAGCTACCTGGTTAAGACGTTTTATTTGATTTTTTAATTTTTTTTATTTACGTTACTGTTTCGGACGATAAAAAAACAAAGTGGTGATAAATGAAACGGAAAAGCGACGAAAGAAGAAGAAGAAGAAGAAGAAGAAGAAGAAGAAGAAGAAGAAGAAGAAGAAGAAGAAGAAGAAGAAGAAGAAGAAGATACTGAAGTAGTAGAAGAAGAAAACGGAGATAGATAGATAGAGAGTGAAGAAGAAGAAGAAGAAGAAGAAGAAGAAGAAGAAGAAGAAGAAGAAGAAAGAAGAAGAAGCGGAGAGTGAAGAAAAGAAGAAAACGAGAGAGAAGAAGAAGAAGAAGAAGAAGAAGAAGAAGAAGAAGAAGAAGAAGAAGAAGAAGAAGAAGAAGAAGAAGAAGAACTGACAAGAAGAAGAAGAAGAAGAAGAAGAAGAAGAAGAAGAAGAAGAGAAGAAAAGAAGAAGAAGAAGAAGACGGAGGGGGGGGGAAGAAGATACTGCAGAAGTAGAAGAAGAAAATGGAGATAGATAGATAGATAGATAGAAAGAGAGAGAAGAACAAGAACAAGAACAAGAACAAGAACAAGAAGAACAAGAAGGGGGCGAGCTAGAGATAAAAAGAATAAGCAAAAATCATAGACAAGAAAAGATCTTTTTAAAAAATGGAAGCAAAAACAAGAGAGAAGACGAAGGAGAGAGAAATATTGTGTATTGGGAAAGTGGGGTTTTATCCAACCCGCTTTCCCAACATAACACTTGGCTGATCACGTCAAGCCTTAGCACCTATATGATTTTCCCAACCCAATTGCCCTTATGGCAAGCCCCAAACCCTTTTCATCATATGGGTGCTAGAAGGCTGTGGC
>CM042155.1:78388319-78415819 GCA_023376005.1 Doryteuthis pealeii | reverse complement strand
GATTTGTTCGTTTCTAGATTTCCTTGAAAGGAACAAGTCATTGTGTCCCGATTACGCATTGGCCATACAAGACTATTTTACGCCCGCCCTGTCGGCTGGGGCGTTAGAATGCACCGACTGCACCTCTGCAGATGGGTAAGACTCCCCCAATGTGGCCATATGTTGGCCGTGGGTGGCGACCCGTGATGCTTAAGGATAGAGCCCAGGTGGATGAGCAGTTCATGACATGCAATACTCCACTTTGGCCCTATCTTGGGCCAGACGGGCGGTCGGAGAGGCCCCCTCCGATCAAATCGGCTGGTCACGTCCAGCCCCTAGCACCTATATGATTTTCCCAACCTATTGCTCTTATGACAAGCCCTCAACCCCTTTTTTATCATATGGGTGCTAGAAAGGCGGTGGCTCGGGTCTACATGTCCTGGGAATGACGTTAAAGTCTATCTGATGGTGAGGTTCCCAGAATTTGGAGATTTGGGGAATGTGGAGCACCCTTCATCACCATTGCTCCCTGGCCCACTCTGACCCGGAGTGGTAGTACCTGTTTAGGGTCCCATCTATGGGTTTAAATAGAAAAATGTATTTATAAAAAATTGTATTATACATTAAGAATTGATTTATTTCAAAACTTTATCGGCATTAAATGACGCCACTAATGTTGATATGCCGTAAAACAAAAAAAACAAACCAAACTATTTTAAACAAGGTTGGTGATAGCTGTTTAGCATTGATACGGGGTTTGTGGAAGGCGGATTTATTTTTGGGGTCAGCTTGTACAGGTTTTTTTAAAGTCATCTTGTTAATGTTTGGGTTAGTTTGTAAATGTGTTGGCCATAGCAAAAGGATTGGAGCGTAAGACTACACTAAATAAGTTTCATTACGCTGTGACTCTGTCTGTATGACTGCGGGCTTATAAATTCGACCGTCTCCGCTAAAGGTGACCGCTGACGCATCATCATGAAATAAAATCCGAGGGGTCAGAAAGCAATAAGCGGGGTCCGGCATTACGTGTTAGTCGCAACACTTTTTGTAACGCTTGTCGATCAGTGACGCTCTTGGCAGCAGCGATTTTCCGCTGCGGGCCAAACATCTCGCGTCGAGACCAATTGATTGACGTTATATCATCGCCACACTTACGACTCCATAACACCTCGTCGTAAACTTTTCGGCGGGGTTCACAACCCCTATTCTAGGCAACGTACTCCCGATATCGATCCTTATTTTCCACAAGATCGAGTTGGACTGCTTTCAAGAGATTTAGTGAAATATCAGATGCAACAATAAAGATTCATTTCACATCGAATTTCTTCTTCTTCTTCTTCTTCTTCTTTCTTCTTCTTCTTCTTTCTTCTTCTTCTTCATTTCCATCTTCTTCTTTTTCATTTCATTCATTCATTCTTCTTCTTTCTTCTTCTTCTTCTTCTTCTTCTTCTCTTCCCTTCTTCATCATCTTCTTTTTCATTTCATTCTCTCTTCTTCTTCTTCTTCTTCTTCTTCTTCTTCTTCTCTTCTTCTTCTTCTTCACTTCTCCTTCGCTTCTTCTAGCTCTTCATTTCGTTCTTCTTCTTCTTCTTCTTCTTCTTCTTCTTCTTCTTCTTCTTCTCTTCTCTTTTCCCCCTTCTACTTTTTTATTTCAATTCTTCTTCTTCTTCTTCTTCTTCTTCTTCTCTTCTTCATTTCCATCTTCTTCTTTTTCATTTCATTCATTCCTTCTTCTTCTTCTTCTTCTTCTTCTTCTTCTTCTTCTTCTTCTTCTTCTTCTTCTTCATCATCTTCTTTTTCATTTATTCTTCTTCTTCTTCTTCTTCTTCTTCTTCTCTTCTTCTTCTTTCTTCACTTCTCCCTTCGTCTTCTCTAGCTCTCATTTCGTTCTTCTCTTCTTCTTACTTCTTTCTTCTTGCTTCTTCTTCTTCTTCTTCTTCTTCTTCATTTCCCCCTTCGTCTACTTTTTATTCATTCTTCTTCTTCTTCTTTCTTCTTCTTCTTCTCTTCTTCATTCTTCTGTAATACACTAGAAAACACCCGTTTTTTCTTCTTTCATCCGCTTAGAAAGAACTTCTTTCATACCCTAGAGAATAACTTCTTCTTCTTCTTCTTCATTCTTCTTCTTTCTTCTGTAATACCTAGAAAAACACCCGTTTTCTTCCTTTCATCCCTTAGAGAACTTCTTTCATACCTAGGAGATACTTCTGTCTTCTTCTTCTTCTTACTTCTTCTCTCTTCTTCCTTCTTTTCTTCTTTTTCTTCTTCTTCTTCTTCTTCTTCTTCTTCTTCTTTCTTTTTTTTCTTCTTTTTTTCCTTTTTCTTCTTTTTTCCCCTTTCCCTTCGTCTTCTTCTTCTTTCTTCTTCTTACTTTTCTTCTTTTCTTCTTCTTCTTCTTCTTCCAACCCGGTACTTTATCTTGTAATGCTTATCATGTGATTCATTCCTCGAGGAAAATTCAACCGGGATTTTGCCAACTAGACAAATCGCATTCAATCTTATTTCAATTACTTTATTTCAGGCATCTTCCGTATTTACTCCATTTTTGGTGAGACTCCAATTGAAGTGGACATTTTACAAGCATTTAAAAGCCTACTCTACTGATCGTGTACAACGGGAATTTAATAGAAAAAAATCAGGGCACCGCATTATATTCATCTGTACAAAAACCCATCAATAAAACAGTTATTATACCATGGTAAATTAACCTACTAGTTGTTGTAGAGTAGCTAACCACCCCCTTCAGTATCAACCAGATGGACTGGCTCATAGCCATAAAATATTCTACGATTAAATTGCATTAACAAGCTGAATAATATTCAGACTGACTTTCCTGCGTTGGCTATACCGAACTGACCCTCCTGTTTTAGTATGAGTTTGTTAATGGTTTGTACTTATTTGTTCTGTGTTTGTATGTATCCGTTTGGCACCGGATGCTGGTACTTAATAAATGTATTAAGCACATCATTCTTTTGTGTATCTGTCTACCTAGCGAAACAAAACTAGTGTAATGTTACGGCTCTCATTTCTGAATGGAGTCATGATGTTTCATACAAAAATAATTCATGGTATACTTATCTAATTTTCCGTGCTACTTGAAGCTGGAATCTGGTTGTTGGATCTGATGCTGAGTGAGCTGGCAATTCCTTGATGTTTTGCGTTTGGAACCAACTTGGGATGCTGGAGTACATCTTGCCTTGTCCCATTTATAGTTTTTTGTTATAAACCAAGGCGGCATTTTTATTTTCCCCAAGTCAAATTGACCTGAGGTAAAGGCACGTCTCCCTCCGTCATAGCATTGTTCCAAACTCTTTCCATACTCTCACCTCTCACTCCTACTATATCAAACTTCGCAACGTGACGTCTCTCGACCAGTAGAAAAAATTCCATGTGACGTTATGCTGACTCATCCTAAAAACTGCCCATGCTAATCCTGCCTTGTGCTATTCATAGTTTTTTTCGTAACAACACATGGTGACATATTTCTTCTCATGAAATTTTTATTTCATCCAGATTTAAAAGAACCTGTAATCAATAAAATCAAGAGAAAACTATGAGTTAAAAAAGGAAGAGCAATAAAGAAATGCATTTAATATAAGTAAAAAGTAAAGTCGTCGGTGTGGCCTAACGTCAGTATCAGCCAATCAGCGAGGGAGTCTATCCCCCTTTCACTAGCGCTAGACCAAGGAAATTTTTTTGTTTTTTTGCGTCTTAGGTTCGACGCCACACCTACCATCAGCTACCTTACTTTACCGCACAGATCCCTGTGCTACTCATACGCTGAGTTGGCGAGGACCGGTATCGAACTAGGAACCTTGTGGTTTTTAGCCGAACGACCTACCAACTGAGCTATATTTTGTTGGTTTACTGCCTCTGGGAATAAAAATTGAAAATGCGACATACTGAAACACTGACGTGTGCAAAGATGATATTATTTCAAAAAAAGTATCTTACGAGAAACAAAGAGGAGACAAAAACAACGACTAAAAATGCATCTGCCTCCAAAATTATAGGTTTGAAAATGCACACTTACTATATTAATTTCTATTAAAAAATATAAGTAATTATAGTTTTACTCAGAGGTCTTATCATATAAGCGGATAAAATACATTACTGACTTTTGCGTACAAAAACTTAGGATCGCATTATATTCAAGATCGGATTGCGTTCGAATAAAAAATAATACAGTAGTTATTTTTAATCCTATATTAATATATTTTCTGTATATCCTTTTTTTTATTTTGTTAGTATGTTTTTAATTTTTGATTGTGTTTCCTTTATGTCGACATAGGTATTACTAAAATTCAATTTTGTATATTTCTCTTCCATTTTCTGTAACAACTGTACGATCACTTGTCTTCTATTACACAAATCTTGCCGAGGCGAACATTCTTGGAGCAAGAACAAACTCATAAGTGACGTTCTTCAATGGACAAACCAGTGTAGGTCGGCCAGCAAAAACTTAAATTAATCAGCTATGTGCGGATTATCTATGCCGTGCATAGGACCTACCAAAAGTAATGACACGCAGAGACGATTGGCGGGGGAGAGTCATCGGAATCTGTTATATACCCTACAGATGAACATTAATGGGTATGTCCCAATCCTCATAAATACGGGAGTATTATGCTGACTGGGTAGTCTTATACCACTAGCAGTGGTTTACCTTCTTCACGCCGCTGGCGAGTATTGTATTTTGTTACTGTTCTTTAAAACGATAAAGTATTTAATTTCAAACTTCCGTTTGGCTATTTCTCATTTAGTAAACGTTGTTAAGTTACAACAGAATCCAATGTAATAGCGCGACCTGATGATATTGATGATGATGATGATGATGAGGAGGATGATGATGATGATGAGGAGGAGGAGGAGGAGGAGGAGGAGGATGATGAGGATGATGGCGGAAGAGCTTAAAGTAACAAAATTTGCCGTAGCAATCTTTTAAGAGCGACTTTTTTTATTATTCATAATTTGAACTCAATGTTTGTTTTAATGTTAAGTTAACTTTGCAGAGTGGCCTATTGCCGGTAACAACCGGACAGCGACCGCCCTGTCGGCTGGGGCGATAGAATACACCGACTGCAGATGGGGCCACCTGTGATGATTAAGGATGGAACCCAGGTGGTCGAGCATTCCTTGACATGCAACACTCCACTTTGGCTCTTACTTGGGCTAGACTAGCAGTCGGAGAGGCCCCTGGATTAATCGGCTGGTCACGTCAAGCCCTAGCACCTATATGATTTTCCCGACCCTATTGCCCTTATGGCAAGCCCCACCCTTTTTATCATATGGGTGCTAGAAGGCGGTGGCTGCGGGTCTACATGTCCTGGGAATGACGTTAGACTCTATCTAATGGTGAGGTTCCAGTTTTGAAGGTTTGGGGAATGTGGAGCACCCTTCATCACCATTGCTCCCAGGTCCACTCTGACCCCGAGTGGTAGTACCTGTTAGGGTCCCATCTATGGGTTAAATAGAAAAGCATGAGTTCATAAAAATTGAGTATCCATTAAAAATAAATTCATTTCGAAACTTTGCCTGCATTAAATAACCTACTGAGGTTGATATGCCGTAAAACAAAACAAAATAAACAAAAAAAAACACAAACCGGACAGTGAGGGAGTCTATCTCCTTATTCGCTAGCGCTAGACCAGGGAAATTGTTTGTTTTTTCTGGGGTGTCATGCCACAAGGAACCTTGCGAATGCTAAATAGGTGCTCTACCGACTGAGCTAAACAACCCCCGCCTTTTTTTTAATATACTGGGATACAAAAACACAGATTACGGTTTTCTGCACGGTTGATTACAGAGGTGTATTTGCCAGCTGTGCAACCCGGAGGTGAGGGGTTAATGGAGATTGGTAGATCAATAATTGAAATGAACTATCGTTCCTTTTTAAGATTTGTTTCTGGTGTTAAAATCTACACTCATGAAAAATTATAATGTGTGAATCGAGTTATTTCTTTTTCGTGAAAGCATTTTGCTGATATTGGAATGATATCATGCGGCCACCCGAAATTTCTAGATGGATGATCAGATTAAATGACGGAGAAGTGGTTCAAGCTGACACTTACTATATTAGTATGTTTGTATCTGAGAATTCAAGAAGGAATATTTGAACATATTAAATACAATCACAATTTAACACTATGTCTATTAGTCTGACAAAAATCAATATATATATATATATATATATATATATATATATATAAATCTAATGAGTCAGACGAACCTACTAAAGTTTCGCTTAATGCTCTTCAGGGCTAAGATCCGACTAAAGAGACTTGGAGCAAACGCATTAAATATAGTACTAATCACGGTGGTTAGTACTATATTTAATGCGTTTGCTCCAAGTCTCTTTAGTCGGAGCTTAGCCCTGAAGAGGATTAAGCGAAACTTTTAGTAGGTTCGTCTGACTCATTAGATTTATCTTTATTATTTGCTCTACTTAGGTATTGAGCACTTTTACTTATTAGCTTTAGTTTCCTGGCGGTTTTATATGAATATATATATATCTTATATATATATATATATATATATATATATATATATATATATATATATATACATATAAATTGTTTTTTCTTTTGGCCAAAATATTGTACCAATAGATTATTTTTGGTTGGTATGATTATCTTGGGCATTTCTTTTTTTTCGAAAAATTTTTTTCTCTCTCCGGTTGGTGTTTGGTAGTATATTTTTACAATCAAACTATTTGCTGTTTTTTTCACCGCGAGGATTTACCAATCAGTTTGGTATATTATATATATAATATATATATATATATATATATATATTATATTATATAATATGTATATTATATATATATATATATGTATGTGTGTTGTGTGTGTGTGTGTGTGTTTGTTTGTGTGTGTGTGTGTGTGTGTGTGTGTGTGTGTGTGTGTTTGGCCAGCATTCTTTCATTATACATGTAGAATTAAACAAAACAGATGTCTCCTGTTTAACGAATTTAATGACGATCTTTCAAGCTTTCTGGCCAACATTTTTAATATTTGGATGGAATTCATGTATTAGTCGGGATATGAATTTCGGTGGACTAATCCACGAATTCCATCCCAAATATCAAAAAATTTGGCCAGAAAACTCGAAAAGATCAAAAATAAAATTTATAACAGGAGATGTGTCTTTTTGTTTAATTCTACATGTATAAATGAAAGAATGCTGCCCAAAACACACACCACACACACCACACACACACCACACACACATATATATATAATATAATATATATAATATATATATATATATATGATGTTGTTGTTGTTATAGAATGCACGTATGTTTCTTTATTGTTATATTTGATGAATGTTGGGAAAAATCGAAAAAAACTTTGGCAAAGAGAAAGGTACCCCGAAATATAAGAAAAATAAACGTGTTTGTGTGTGTGTGTGTGTGTGTGTGTATTTGTGTGTTTGTGTTTGTGTGTATGTTGTAACCTAACAAAGGTTAGTAAATGAGGAATAACTCAACGGAGATTGAAATCAAATCAAATCCTTATAACATTAACTACTCAGTCAGTATAATACTTCCGTATTTATGAGGATTGATACATGCGATTGGCGAGCCACTCGACAATATTAATCCACGTAGAAATGGTCTTGTGCCAGTCTCAATTGGAATTTTCCTTTAGTTTATGCCACAACCCAAGGTCAATTATTGTTTTATTTATCAAATATTAATCAAATTCAATAGCATTAGGAATGGTTAACCTACGTGACACAAATTCTTATTTTTGACAAATTGAAATTTTTAATATTATCATTATTATTAACTGATTTTTTTTTATTTTTACACTTCCTTACAACCGCCCTGTCGGTGTGGCGTTAGAATGCACCGACTGCACCTCTGAAGAGGGATAAGACTCCCCCAATGGGGCCACCTGTTGGCCGTGGGTGGCGATCAGTGATGCTTAAGGATAGAGCCCAGGTGGATGAGCAGTTCATGACATGCAATACCCCACTTTGGCCCTATCTTGGGCTAGACTGGCGGTCAGAGAGGCCCCCTCCGATCAATCGGCTGGTCACGTCAAGGCCTAGCACCTATATGATTTTCCCAACCCTATTGCCCTTATGGCAAGCCCCACCCCTTTTTATCATATGTATGCTAGAAGGCGGTGGCTGCGGGTCTACATGTCCTGGGAATGAGGTTAAACTCTATCTGATGGTGAGGTTCCAGTTTTGGATGTTTGGGGAATGTGGAGCACCCCTTCATCACCATTGCTCCCTGGTCCACTCTGACTCGGAGTGGTAGTACCTGTTAGGGTCCCATCTATGGGTTAAATAGAAAAATGTATTGATAAAAAAAATTGTATTATCCATTAAGAATTGATTTATTTCAAAACTTTATCGGCATTAAATGACCCACTGAGGTTGATATGCCGTAAACAAACCAAACCAAACAAACTTACCTTACAAAACATCAACTTTAACTTTTAACAAACCTTCCCAATTATTCTCAAGTAATTAATTCAATATCGCCAGTCAACCCTATAACCTATTATATGTTATAACCTACTTACCTGGTAACCCATCTACTATATATATATATATATATATATATATAATATATATATATATATATATTGTGTGTGTGTGTGTGTGTGTGGTGTGTGTGTGTGTGTGGTGTGTGTGTGATGTACCAAGAATTCCATCTGAAGTAAAACAAGTATGTTTTTCATCTTTAAGTTGCTTAAGGAACAATATAGAAACAATTTCAAAGGTAATCAATATCCGTCTATATTATGCACTGATTGCCCCAATAGCCATAACTGTTGGAGTTGAATCTTGGAATCTTGAAGCAGGAAGAAAAAAGAAAACAAGTTTATCTAAGAACGATTGCCCGAGGATTATAGTGGGAGTCTCTTGAAACGGACAATTCCAGTAGAGACCTTTGGAATATCAAAGAAAAATCAGTGATATTATCACGAGGAAACATCGAAGCAGACTGGTCACGTGATAGATCGAGACAATGACAGCTACACCATCTATTCATACAAGAACGACTCTTTCCAAGGAATGACCAGGCGACCTAATATGGGTGGAAATAAATCTACTACTGGTAACAATGTATAACATCCTTCCGTCTACTAAATGCGATGGCGTAGTGTCCACATTTTGTTGTATACCCTTTTCTTTTTACTTACTTCTATTCTTCTATTCTTCTTCTGACGTCTTTTCTATCTTACGTTCTTCTTCTAGCATCTCTTCTAGCGTCTGGACTTCGTCTTGGGGACTTCGTGTCTGCTCTTCCATTGGGGATTTCTCTTTATCAGAAGCCCTGTGTCATTGGTAGTTTTTAGATAATAACACAAGACTTCGATTTAACTTAGATCATATTTATTTCGAAACCCCCACCAGACTACCTGCGCAGATCGAGTCGGAGCGTGAAATACACGACTCACCACCGTCGTGGTTTCTGACCGACTGACTAAAAATCTATTTCTAATCTAAACCGGAAGAGGGTCTCCTCCACCGATTCTCTCGGTATCCACCGGAAAGATCAGGATGAGGTCAAGCCTTGTCACTCATCCTTCAAGGCCGAGGGATGCAACTTATAACAGCCATTTTGATTTCTACACTAGTGTACATAAATATTAAGAATCTAATAATTTTGTAACAATTTTTAAATTTTTTATCTGCAAATCCGTGAGTGGCTGAACATAACAATTTTTGAATGGCAATCTCTTGGTGCAGTGACTGCAAAAAAAACAGTGATTCTTGTTAGAGTTGCTGATGTCTCTCCTTCCTTCTGGCTCTCCTTCCTCTGGCGGCTTCTTTCCTCTCTTTTTCACTCCTTTCCTTCCGAGAAAACGCCATGGGACGACCAATCAAAGTGATGGAATGACCTAATATGGGTGGAAATAAAACTACTACTGCTAAACAATTTAAAGACTGGCAAAAGAAGGGTTGGTTAGTAGGTTGGTTGGATTTTACGGCATGTCAACCCTTGTTGGGTTATTTATACCGACGACGTTTTGTTTTATGTTTGTTATATTTTATGTCTTGATGAGTACTCCTTTTAAATCAATTTTTAAAGCAAATTTTAAAAATCATTTCTTGTATTGATCCCATAGATGGGACCCTAATAGATACTCCCTCTCCGAGTCAGGGTGGGGTACTCCCATTCCCCCAGAGCTCCAGGATTTCACCATCAGATACAGTTTAACGCAATGCCCAGGACACTAACAGCCACTCAAGCCACCGCCTTCTAGCACATATCTGATAAAAAGCGTTGGGGCTTGCCATAAATTTTATTTTGAAATTCAAAATAAAATTTCACTCTGATGAAGGTCGAATTTTCTCTGTGTACGGAATATTTTTACATTTTTCTATTATTATTATTTCATTTCATTTGTTTATTTAATAATAATAATAATAATAATAATAATAATAATAGTTTGAATTGTGTACACATAGATTAACTGACCAAAACACATGTGTAAGGGATATTGATTAAATTCATCTTTTATTATCCATTCTGTATTTTCTTTTTCTTTATTCATTCTTCCTCACAACACACACACACACACACACACACACCAATATATATATATATATATATATATATATAATATGTGTGTGTGTGTGTGTGCACGTAGCTCCCGGAAGTATCAGGTGATCTCGGCATCTCACAGATCAATGGAATTCGTCACCCTTCACGACCTTAGCAAATTATGCCTCAAGTTACCAAAATATTGCAAAACATTTGACTCACCCTAGTATTTGTGTACCGACATCATCTGAAAGTGTGTTCGCATATTTCGCCATGTCACAATGGAGAAATAGATTTGAAAGATGACGTATGAGAAAAAGAAGGTTTAGTCAAATGACATATTTTTGTCATATTGTATTTTGATTTGGCAACAAAAGTGACACAACTTTCTTCTATGTGACACGAAATGACAGAAAATCATGCAAAAAGTTGTCAAAGAAATATTCACGTTTCTCAATCAACCCTGAATAAACGAAGAAGCCAATAAGATTGATGGGTGGAAAGTTGGTTGGCTGGTTGTTTTTTTACGGCATGTCAACCCTTGCTATGTTAGTTTATCCCGAAAATGTCCTTTTCTTCATTCTTGATGAATATTTAATTTTTTGAACTCAATTTTTTAACCGCCGTGTCGGCTGGGGCGTTAGAATGCACCGACTGCACCGACTGCAGAGGGGTAAGACTCCCCCAATGGGGCCACCTGTTGGCCGTGGGTGGCGACCCGTGATGCTTAAGGATAGAGCCCAGGTGAATGAGTAGTTCATGACATGCAATACTCCACTTTTGCCCTATCTTGGGCTAGACTGGCGGTCGGAGAGGCCCCCTCTGATCAATCGGCTGATCACCTCAAGCCCTAGCACCTATATGATTTTCCCAACCATATTGCCCTTATGGCAAGCCCCAACCCCTTTTTATCATATGGGTGCTAGAAGGCGGTGGCTGCGAGTCTACATGTCCTGGGAATGACGTTAAACTCTATCTGATGGTGAGGTTCCAGTTCTGGAGGTTTGGGGAATGTGGAGCACCCCTTCATCACCATTGCTCCCTGGTCCACTCTGACCCGGAGTGGTAGTACCTGTTAGGGTCCCATCTATGGGTTAAATAGAAAAATGTATTTATAAAAAATTGTATTATCCATTAAGAATTGATTTATTTCAAAACTTTATCGGCATTAAATGACCCACTGAGGTTGATATGCCGCAAAACAAAACAAACCAAACCAATCAATTTTTTAAAACACATTTTTCTATTTAACCCATATATGTGACCCTAATAGGTACTACCACAGGAGGACGTCACTTATGAGTTTGTCCTTGCTTCTCCAGCAGTGTCCTGCGTGTCTTGTCCATCTTACTCGGATGGTTTGGGTGATATGCGGCAGGTGGCCGTACAGCTGTTTTCTCGTGGGTTGTTGTTTCCACGATTTGTTTAAGACTGCCCGCAGCATTCTTGTGAAGCCCCCATCTTGTTTATTCTCTAGGCGCTTCATAGAACTTACCATTCAGTAGTAATTGATATGTGAGACTAGATTGCTAAACATTACACCACGATGGGACACTCAATCTAGATGAAAAAAGGATGCACTGATCAAAACCGAAATATCTGGACAACCTGTTGATTTTATCTTTGTCGTTTTTCTTTCCTGTTCTCCTTGTTTTCGTATGCCTCCATATAATCGTTCCCCATTTGGTCTCTTCTTCTTCTTCTTCTTCTTCTTCTTCTTCTTCTTCTTCTTCTTCGTAATCCTTGTGTCCATAATCCACTTCCTAATCGTTCCTATATCTGTTTTCCTATGTCTCCTCTTAGTCCTCTTCTTCTCTTCCGTGTACTCCTTGTTTCGTATACCTCCTCCTAATTGTTCCCTTATTTGATTTCTTCTTCTTCTTCTTCTTCTTCTTCTTCTTCTTCCTCTTCTTCTTTTGTCCCTATAATCTCCTCCTAATTCCTTATTTTTCTTCTTCTTCTCTTCTTCTTCTTCTTCTTCTTCTTCTTCTTCTTCTCTTTTGTTCCCATAATCCTCCTCCTAATTATTCGTCTATTTGATCTTCTTCTTCTTCTTCTTCTTCTCTTCTTCTTCTTCTTCTTCTTTGTCCCTATAATCCTCCTCCTAATTTTCCTTTATCTTCTTCTTCTCTTCTTCTTCTTCTTCTTCTTCTTCTTCTTCTCTTCTTCTTCTTCTTCTTCTTGTTCCCATAATCCTCCCCTAATTATTCGTCTATTTGATCTTCTTCTTCTTCTTCTTCTTCTTCTTCTTCTTCTTCTTCTTCTTCTTCTTCTTCTTCTTGTCCCTATAATCCCTCCTCTATTGTCCCTCTATCTCTCTTCTTCTTCTTCTTCTTCTTCTCTTCTTCTTTCTTCTTCTTTTGTTCCTAATCCTCTCTCCTAATTATTCGTCTATTCTATCTTCTCTTCTTCCTCCTTTCTTCTCTGCTTTCCCTTCCCTACCAATCCTCTCCTATTGTCCTCTATTTCTTCTCGTTCTCTACTTCTCTCTGCTTGCTCTTCTGTTCCCATAAATTCTTCCTCCTTAATTATCGCTATTTTGAGACTCTGTCTTCTGTCTTGTTTCTCCCTCTTCTTGTCCATAATCCTCCTCCTATAGACTCTTCTTCTCTTCTTTCTTCTTCGTCCCTATATCTCTCCTAATGTTCCTTATGGTGCTCCTCTCTTCCTTCTTCTTCTCTTCTCTTTTCTTCTTGCTTCGTCCTATAATCCCTTAATGTCCTCTCCTCTCTTCTTCTTCTTTTCTTTCTCGTCCTTAATCTCTCAAAATTGTTCCTCTATTTCTCTTCGCTCTCTACTTCTTCTTCTTCTGGTTCCTCATTTCCTCCTGCCAATTTTCTCTATCTTCTCTTCTTCTCCTCCCCCTCTCTTTGTTCCCATAATCCTTCTCCTAATTGTTCCTCATTCTTCTTCTTTTCTTCTCTCCTTCTTCTTCTCTTCTTCTTCTTCTTCTTCTCGTCTTCCCCCTATCCTCTATTTCTTCTTCTTTCTTGCTTCTCTCCTTCCTGGTGTTCCCATATTCCTCCTTCTAATTTGTTCCTCTATTTCTCTCTTTTTTCTTTCTTCTTCTTCTTTTTCCCCTCCCTGTCCTAAATCCTCTCCAATGCCTCTATTTTCCCCATAATCCTTCTAATTGTCCCTATCCTTCTTCCTTCTTCTCTCTTCTCTTCTTCTTCTTCTTCTTCTTCTTCTTCGCTTCTTGCTTCTGTTGTGTTCCCATAAGCCTTCCTCCTAATTGTCCTCTATTTTTCTTCTTCTCTTCTTCTTCTTCTTCTTTGTTCCAAATCCTCTCCTAATGCTTCTCTTTTTCTTCTCCTCCCTTCTTCTTCTCTCTGTCCCCATATATCTCAATTGGCCCCCCCTTCTTCTTCTTCTTCTTCTTCTTCTTCTTTCCTCTTCTTCTTCTTATGTTTCCCATAATCCTTTCTCCTAATTGTTCCTCTATTTCTTCTTCTTCTTCTCTTCTTTCTTCTTCTTACTCTTTTGTTCCCATAATCCTTCTCCAATTGTTCCTCTATTTCTTTCTTCTTCTTCTTTCTTCTTCTTTTCTTCTTCTTCTTCTCTTCTTCTTCTTTCGTTCCCATAAATCCTTTCTCCGTAATTGTTCTCAATTCTTCTTCTTTTCTCTTCTTCTTCTCTTTCTTCTTCTTCTTCTTCTTCTTTGTTCATAATCCTTCTCCTAATTGTTCCTCCATTTCTTCTTCTCTTCTTCTTCTTTCTTCCCTTCTTCTTAACTTCTTCTTCTTCTTCTTTCTTTCTTTGCATTATCCTTCTCCTAACTTGTTCCTCATTGCTCTCTTCGTCTTCTTTCTTCTTCTTCTTCTTCTTCTTGTTCCCATCAATCCTTTCTCCTAATGATTCCTTATTCTTCTCTTCTTCTTTTCTTCTCTTCGTTCTTCTTCTTCTTCTTCTTCTCTTGTTTCCCATAAATCTTTACGCCGAATGATTTCGCTCTATTCCTTCATTCTTTCTTCCTTCTTCTTCTTCTTTTCCTTCTTCTTCTTCTTCTTTGTTCCATAATCCTCTCCTAATTGTTCCTCTATTTCTCTTCTCTTCTTCTTCTCTTTCTCTATCTTCTTCTTCTTCTTTTTCTTTCTTTTGTCTTCTCTTCTTTGTTCCCATAATCCTTCTCCCTAATTGATTCCTCTATTTCTTTTCTTCTTCTTCTCTTTCTCTCTTCTTCTTCTTCTTCTTCTTCTTCTTTTCTTCTTCTCTTCTCCTTCTTGTTCTTCCTTCTTCTTCTTTGTCCATAATCCTTCTCCGAATTGTTCCTCATTTCTTTCTCTCTACTTCTTTCTTCTCTTCTTCTTCTTCTTCTTCTTCTTCTTCTTTTTTCCCATAATCCTTTTCCTAATTGTTCCTCTATTCTTCTTCTCTTCTTCTGCCTCTTCTTCTCTCTTCTTTGTTCCCATTAATCTTCTCCTAAGTTGTCCCTCTATTTCTCCTCTTCTCTTTCTTCATATTCTCTTGGGTTCCCATAATCCGTTCTGGCCTAATTGTTCCTCTATTTCTTCTTCTCTCTTCTTCTTTCTTCTTCTTCTTCTTTTACTTCTTCTTCTTTCTTTGTTCCATCAATCTCCGTCCAATTTGTTCCTTTATTCTTTTCCTTCTCTTCTCTCTCTTCTTCTTCTTCTTCTTCTTCTTCTTTCTTGATTCTTCTTTCTTGTTCCCATAATCCTCCTCCTAACTTGTTCCTTCTCTATTTCTTCCTTACTTTCTTCTTCTCTCTCTATCTCTTTCTTCTCTTCTTCTTCTTCTTCTTCTTCTTGCTTCTTTGTTCCCATAAATCCTCCTCCTAATTTTCCTTTATTTCTTCTTCTTCTCTTCTTCTTCTTCTCTTCTTCTTCTTCTTCTTCTTTGTCCATAATCTCTCCTAATTGGTTCCTCTATTTCTCTTCTTCTTCTTCTTCCTCTTCTTCTTCTTGCTTCTTTTTCCCATAATCTTCTCCTAATTGTCCTCTATTTCTTCCCTTCTTCTCTTCTCTTTCTTCTTCTTCTGGTTCCCATAATTCCTTTCTCCTAAATTGTTCCTCTATTTCTTCTCTTTCCTCTTCTTCTCTTCTTTTCTTCTGTGTCTTTTTCTTCTTCTGGGCTTCTTTGTTCCCAAATCCTCCTTCCTTAGATTGTGCCTTATTATTTCTTCTCTTTCTTTCTTCATTCTTCTCTTCTTCTGCGTCTCTTCTTCTTCTTCTTCTTTGTTTCCCATAATCCTCCTCCTAATTGTTCCTCTTGATTTCCTTCTTCTTCTTCTTCTTCTGTCTTCTTCTTGCTTCTTCTTCTCTCTTCTTCTTCTTCTTCTTCGATCTTTGTCCCCATAATCCTTTCTCCATAATTCGTTCCTTTATTTCTTCTTCTTCTTCTTCTTCTTCTTCTTCTTCTTCTTTGTTCTAATAATCCTCCTAATTTTTTCCTCTATTATCTGCCTCCATTCTCTGGCGGAAAAAGACTTGAGACTATATTTTAACAAAACTCTATTAAAAAACAGTAAAGAAAAGAAAAACTTGACTCAATCCACTTTATTGTCTTTACCTTCAACTGAAACTCAAATTCCATGGCACAAATTACTGTTCGAAAAGCCTCTTCTTCCTTCAAGCTAAAATAAAACTAGTTAACATTTTCAAAATGGGAATTAGCTGAGCACATCCATTTATTTTTGTAATAATACTTGCACACAGTTTTTTTTAAATGGTCGTTTCAAAGAAACTTTCCGCGGGCTAAAAGTCCGGCCAGCGGGGGTTGCGTACACAAAATAAACAAACACAGACTAAACGTTGTTCTTGTATTCGCCTTTTACTTCACACATTTTCAGCGTTGAACTTTTTCCAGAAACAAAATGAGTTTTCGTCAAGGAGATAGTTGCACGCACTAACAATCTGGCATAGACCCCTAGAGCATTTTGATTAGTGTTCATCACTTCAACTTCGACAAACTAGGTGACATATTCTGTCGATAAACCAGACGGGCACTGTGTAATTAAAGTTTAATTGCCCACTTAAGGTCAGTTTATTGGTCTACAATGCGAAACAGAAGATAGCACGTCGGACCGTGTAAGTTTAAAATAAACTCTTAAACTGTCACGGCGAAAATGTCCGCTTCCAGTGATTTCTTAAGTCTGGTCTTTGAGTTAACAAAATCAGATAGGTACTTCCAATCGGGGACTCAAAGATGAAAGCAGAAGTCGATGTTCTCGCCGAGATCTCGTTAATCTATATATATATATATATATATAACTATTATATATATATATATAATTATCAATACTCGTGTTCCTTTTACCATTGTATTGGATTGCAATCTGCTCTGAGTTAAAAATCAGACGTTGAAATCGCTCCAAGATGAGGAAATGCGAAAAATGTATAAATCACTGAATCATCAAGTTGTTGCTTATCCCGCCGATTCTTATTTCTTGATGCAGTTCTGTGCCACCTCAGATATAAATACATGGACAATTTCAATTAGTTCTTTAAAAGGCAAAGTGTAAAGAAAAAGACTTGCTACACAGAAAAAAATGAGAAAGAAAAAAAAAAAGAGAGTAGGGGAAAGATGAAAGAAAGTTGAGAGCGCGGAAAAGCGATTAAAGACTAAATGTTTCATCAGGAACAAGATGAAAATAAATTGAAAAAAGATAAACATGTTAAATCATAATCTATGCTGTTTACGTATTGAACTATCTAACAATCGCTTCTTAATTACAGATATCAAACGTTGTAATTAACAAATATCTCCACACTTTGTCGTAATATCCCACAGTGTCTCCTGCTAGTCCATCATTTAATACTGAATTGTACCGGTCCGATTGATGGGTTTTTAACTCAACATGATCCTTTCATGGACTTGCGGATACTTGGTCATGGACCAGTGGCTATACTAACTCAAGCTACAACGATCGATGGATGACGATTACAAAAAGTTCAAATAACATCTATTAAAGTCCTCACATTACCCCATGCTCACATTTGGTTAGTTTAAGATACTCTTAATGCTACATAATTCCATTACTATCAGCGTGTGAGAAGTAAAAACTACCAAGGAATAGTCCCCAACCACACCGCATGTACGACATTCACATGACAAAGAAACACCACGCATACATGACTTCACAACTTGTTACAGCACTACTTCATAAGTGCACACAATGCCAGAAATTATTGATAGTAGTTAAACCTGACTTTGCATTTCAAAGAATGCCACAGTCATCAAATTCAATGCCGTCCTCCACAGACGGGACTCAATCGCTAAGGATGTAAATTTATGGTTTGGTTTGGTTTTTGTTTGGTTTACGGCATATCAACCTCGTGCGGTCACTGAATACCGATTAAAGTTTGATAATAATCGAATTGTCTTAATGGATAATACTTTTTTTTCGATAAAAATACATATTTTATCTTATTTAACCCCATAGATGGGACCCTAACAGGGTACTACCATCTGGGTCTGAGATGGACAGGGAGCAATGGTGATGAAGGGGTGCTCACATTCCCCAACTCCAAAACTGGAACCTCACCATCAAATAAGAGTTAACGTCTTCCCAGGACCTGGTAGGGACCAAGCACCGCCTTTCTAGCACCCATATGATTTAAAAAAGGGTTGGAGCTTGCCATAAGGGCAATAGGGTTGGGAAAATTCATATAGTGTCTAGGCTTGACATGACCACAGCGATTGATCGAAGGGAGGCCTACATACACACGCCCGTCTAGCCAAGATAGGGCCAAAGTGGGTAGTGCATGTCCAACGTATGCAAACTGCCATCCACCCGGCTCTATCCTTAAGCACACGGGGCGCCACCCACGCAACATGCTGAAGGCCCATTGGGGAGTCTGTATACCCTCTGTAGAGGTTGCAAGTCGGTGCATTCTATCACCACCTGCATAGGGCAGTGCGCTAAGTATCACTGTGAAGTGTCTCTCTCTCGGTTAAGAAATATGTTTTTAATATAACTAAATTTTCTTAAATTCAGACAAGAAAAAAAGTTTTACTCTTTATAATATTTTTAAAATACTTGCGTTAAGCACAGTTCTTTTTGTTGGAAAGTGAATCCTTGGACGCCCAGGTCAATTCAGCATACTGCGATGCAGGGCGCAGTATAGGGCTCTGTGGTTTCCTCTCTTTTTATTGTAACTAGCGCCCTTCGCTTTATACATACGTAAGATGCTGACTCAACTATCGCCAACGCCGGCACTTACTTGGCGTCTGCTGGATAGAGGGGCAAAAGTGTATTGCTCTCACTAATCGCATGTACTTACTAAATCGTGAGATGGATTCCTCACAGGATGCCCCATTAAAAAGCCTTTGTAAAAAAAACCTGGTGTTGATTCAGCATTCTTCCTTCTTGTCGTCTGGTCATCTCTTGTCTTAATAATCAATTTTAAGTAAGACTTGCTTACTCCTCTCTAAGTCTTTATTTCAAAAAAACCCAGCCCACAAAACCGCAGCGGTGAGATGCGATCTCCGGGAGCTGACGCCACCGTCTGCTCACGGCTAGTAACTCGTCACAACTGAAACTAAACTATCTCATACGTCTAATCGCGCCTCCGGAGGGGTTAAATCGTGGTCATCACCAATCAATCATAACCCTAACGGTTATGGAAATTTTCCACTTAACTCACTCCGATTTTGAATCTAACGAACTCTGGTTCAAAGTTATCTAACTACAGTACATAATTCATAAGCTGCCAATGAATTATGTAACACAATTCTTATAACCGTTAGGCTCAGCGCACTTCCTCAATAAAAAAAATACAGTAGCCTTTGCCACCAATGTTCTTTACTGTATGAAGTAAAATGTTCCCCGCCCTGTCGGCTGGGGCGTTAGCATGCACCGTTGCACCTCTGCAGAGGGGTAAGACTCCCCAATGGGGCCACCTTTGGCCGTAGGTGGCGACCCGTTGATGCTTAAGGATAGAACCCAGGTGATGAGCAGTTCATGAACTTTCAATTCTCCACTTTGGCCCTATCTTGGGCTAGACGGGCGGTTGGAGAGGCCCCCTCCGATCAATCGGCTGTCATGTCAAGCCCTAGACCTATATGATGCCCAATCCTATTGCACTTATGGCAAGCCCCAACCCCTTTTTATCATATGGGTGCTAGAAGGCGCTGGCTGCGGGTCTACATGTCCTGGGAATGACGTTAAACTCTATCTGATGGTGAGATTCCAGTTTTGGAGGTTTGGGGAATGTGGAGCACCCCTTCATCGCCATTGCTCCCTGGTCCACTCTGACCCGGAGTGGTAGTACATGTTAGGGTCCCATCTATGGGTTAAATAGAAAAATGCATTTATAAAAAAATTGTATTATCCATTAAGAATTGATTTATTTCAAAACTTTATCGGCATTAAATGATCCACTGAGGTTGATATGCCGTAAAACAAAACAAACAAACAAAACAAACATAAAATGTTCCCTGGTCAGATGGGAGTCTTTTCGGAAGCTATTTGTCGATTCTGTATTATTCTAATCTGACGGCTCAACTAACACATCGGCCATTTTATAATAAAGAAAACCAACAAAACCTTAAAGATACAAATATAAAATTGGTTGGAATAATTGCTTGAGATTCTCCTGGTTTTCAGATGAAGAAAATCTTGGCACACGCCTCGACAGCATCGAAAGTATTATTTGAAATAGTTCCTGTAGTTAGTTGGAACTTTACCGAAAGTTGTTGCCGGAAATCAGGAGAGAAATAAAAGGAACCAAACAAAACAACCAATATTGCGATTTAAGGCGAGTAAAATTTGATTCTTTCAAATTTCTTCTTTTTTTGTTTTGGCGGGGAAGGGGCTTCTAATATCAACATCAACTGTGATTTGACAGTACAAAAGGTGTTTTGTGTATTCGCTTTCTCTCTATCTCTTTATCTGTCTTTAGCTGTCTGTCTGTCTGTCTCTCTCTCTCCCCCCTCTCTCTTCTTATTCTCTCGTTTCTCCTACCTTTCTTTCTATACCTAGTAATTATTCTCTCTATTTCACTTTTCTCTTCAATATCAATTTCTTTCTCCCTTTCTTTCTTTCTTTCTTTCTGTCTCCATTCCGTTCTTTCTCTCTTCCCTTATTTCTTTCTTTCTTTCTTTCTAGCTTTCTATCTATCATACTTTTCCTTATCCCCCTCTCTCTCTCTCTCTCTCTCTCTCTCTCTCTCTCTCTCTCTCTCTCTCTCTCTCTCTCCTCGTTTTCTCATTGTCTTTCTTTCTCTGTTTTCTCTATATCTTTCATATGTTGATTTCCCTTTGTATTCTTTCTTTCTTTCTTTCTATCTTTCTTTCTGTCTATATATATATATATATATATATATTATATATATATCCTTCTATCTTTATTCTTTATGTCTATGATTTTAGATTTCACCCTATACTTCTTTCTATCACTTTTTCATTCTTTCTCACTACCTTTCCTTTTTTTTCTTTACTTATTTCTTTCTTTTATTCATTCTTTCTTACTTTTAGTAAATTATCTTCTCATTTTATTTTATCTATTATGTCACCATTTCACCCTTTCTGAATTTTTGCCAACGCAATGATATTCTTATTTCACGATAATAATGTTAAGTAACGTCTCAAATCTAATCTACCCTGTGTTTTGAAAAAACAATTTCCTCTCTCTCTCTCTCTCTCTCTCTCTCTCTCTCTCTCTCTCTCTCTCTCTCTCCATAATATATATATATATATATATATATATATTAAGAAGTTTGAAAAAAACAAGTTTCCGAAATAGGATGAATTTATTATCGATGTTTAAACATTTCGGTTTCTTTAAACCTTCATCAGGATGTATCTTTGGGATGAAGAAATTGATGGATGTTTTATAGATGACAGGAGATGAAAATCTTTATAAAATCTTTTTCATTCCCACTTTGTTCCCTTTGTTCTCATAAAATCAGTCCATTATTACTTTTTCTTGTCTTTTGTTGAATGCATTTCTTCGAGTTGCGTCACGCGTCATGATATCTTCGCGTGCGTGGATCGCGACTTGTCTTTCAAAAATATAACGCTTAACAAATACAGTTACACAACAAAAAAGATTTTATAAAGATTTTCATCTCCTGTCATCTATAAAACATCCATCATTTTCTTCACACCAAGATACATCCTGATGATGTTTTAAAGAAACCGAAATGTTTAAACATCGATAAATAAATTCATCCTATTTTCGGAACACTTGCCTTTTCAAATTTCTTAATATTGTCGGATTTATTTTCCATATTTACTCCCATATATATATATATATATATATATATATATATATATATATATATTAAATATATATAAGTAAAGTAAAGTCGTCGGAGTGGCTTAAAGTCGGTATCAGTCTGCAGCGGGGGGCGTCTAACCCCTTTTCACTAGCGCTAGACCAGCTTATGTTTATTAGCATTCGAGGCGAGTGACACACCTACCATCAGCTCCTCACTTTACCGCACATATCCCTGTGCTACACATACGCTGAGTTGGAGGGTCAGTATCGAACTCACACATATAAAGATGTGCGTATATATTTTGCATAGATGGAATATAAAACATGGATAAATCGCTACCTTGGTAAAGATATACATTTATTTCGGTATTTCTTTGCCTCGTCAGTCTGATCCTTACAAAATCAATGACCTCATATCCGCTCTTCCCGTTTCAATAATTTGTTTTGGTTTTGAAAAAGTGAAACAAAAAAATCTGAGTAGTAAATATGAAACTGACGAGGCAAAGAAATGCCGAAAAAAATTTATGTCCATACGAAGTATCCATTTATATATATATATATATATATATATATATATATATAATTATATATAAAGTAAAGAAATAACAAAAGACTTAGAGATTTAGCTTATAGTCTATTTCAGGGAGCTTAGACAAATTGTCTAACTCTCCCGATTCATCAGATGCGAATGATGAATTCTTTATTACTTTAAAGGCATTTGAAAACAGATTTTTCTTTTTTATTATCTAAAATTTTATAGTCCTGTGATATATATGTAAATATAAATGAATCATCCACAGACATGTGTTTCGGCGTTTCACGCATCTACAGTGTGGCTAGACACAACAACTATCCTTGGCTACGGTTTAACTCAGACTGACTGTTTGCCAGCCTGATATCTAATCCCTTCGACCACTGACAGCTGCTGTGGCAGGATTGGTGTTTAAACTATCAAATACATAGGTTTGTTTATGTATTTTACGATCACCGAGAAATCGAGTATGCAAGTTACGATCATTGTTTATATGCTTAGTAGTGAAAGTTAATTTAAATCACCAATTAGAGAGCTTATATATATATATATATATATATATATATATATATGAAGTTAAGTGTCTGTCTGTCTGTCTATCTATCTGTCTTTCTGTCTATATGTTTGTTTGTACATTGACCGAGCTCACATCCTTTTATAAAGGAGAATTTGTGGAGATCAGTTAAACAAGTTCAATAAAAATCCACACACTATTTTTGCCAGAGAGAGGGTTAAATATAGATAATCATTCATTTTCCACAAGAAAAGCAGACCATATGACCTTTAGGCACCCCTTTTGCTTTCCTGATTCATAAGTACATTTTTTCATTAACATCGTCAACATGCGGTTGTTTGTTAACAGACGATTTTTAGAGGTTTTTTTTAATTATAAAACTAACCCTATCCCTAACCCTAACCCCTAACAAACATCAACCGGATGTTGACGGTGTAAATTTAAAAAATGTACTTATGAATCATCAAATCAAAAGAGGTGCCTAAAGGTCCTATGGTTCAGAAAAGTGATATTAGTCAGTCATTTGTGTAAACACCCCCTTTATCTGCGAAACGAATTGCAAGCCAAATCCAAAAATGAAGATGACACAGGTACCGACTGTTAACAGATAACTGTTTCTAAAATAGTACATTCACTTTATATAAAATGTTATTTTATCTAAGACGCTTGTTCCTTAATCTTCCGATCGTTGTCATCTTGCAACACCCTCTGGTTAAAAATAAGACCGTCCAAATCGGTCAAGATGAAATGTAAAACTTTAAGTCCTAATTATCTGGTGTCACTTAATCGTCGAATTTCTTATTTCTTATGAGTGTCGTCACCTCAGCTAATTATGGACAATAACGTTTTTATTATTAAAAAAGAAATATAAGAAAAATGAAATGCTACACATAAAAATTATAATAAAAGAGCAAGAAGAAGAAAGAAAGAAAGAAAGAAGGGGAAAGATAGTGTGAGAGGGAATATAGAGAGAGTCAGTGCGCAGAAGCGATAACGCTAATCTGTTTCAATCGAACATAATGAAAAGAGCAAAAGATGGAAAGAAAGAAAAAGAGTGAGATAAAATTATATCTTTTAATATATTGAACTATTTAGCAATAGCTCTTGAGTAAACATATCAAACGTTGTAATAATTAAGTTAACATACTGTGGTATATTCACAGGTCCTGCCAGTATAAAATTATTATGACTAAATCTCTATTAATAATGGAGTTTCGCTTCCGGTTTTTGTCTGTAACAAAAACTGCGTCACTGCTTACGTCACATTACCCAACACATAATACAACGTCATAACATAGAATAAATATACTCAAAATGTGAGCATGCAGCGTTAGACAATCTCATTGTTTCAATAAATAGATGCCCGGCGTTATATATTTATATGTAGATTGTTTTATTCTAAAATAATATTTAAAGTTTCCATTTCAAATTGTCTTTCTTTCTTTTTTTGTTTTACTCCTTTAATAAATTTGACGAGTTTACATAATTATGGTACACACTCTCCGATGGTTGGGTCATGTACGTGGGATGGATGATGGACGAGTCCGAAAGACATCCTGTATGGAGAGCTTACGTCTGGTAAAAGACAGATTGGTCGCCCCCTGCTGCGATTCATGGATGTCTGCAAAAATGATCTCAGGTGCTTTGGCATTGTCCCTTCTAGCTGGGAAAATTTGGCTCAAGACCGCCCTCGGTGGCGGCAGAATCTCCATAGAGGACTGTACATGTCAGAAGTCACCCTGATACAACATCATGAAGCTAAGAGGTCCATAAGAAAGTAACGATCGGAACATCATCATCTACAGGGACAACTTGCAAATGCAAAATCTGTGATCGAGAATGTTTCTCAAACATCGGACTTCATAGTCACAGGAGGCGCTGCAACTTCAGGGGCACACAAAACTTTATCATAGTCTTTCGAGACTGAATTAATAATGGTACACACTCTATGATATTGAATTTTCAGCTCCCATCCCCTCAGGCAATATCTTTCAAAAAATTATTTTTACATCGTGTCTTTTTATTTTGCTAGTAATAATAATTAACAAAAAAAGTTAAGCAACATTCTTAATGTCACAGTAAAATCACAACAAAAGGTTGATGTATTTGTATCAAAAATCCAACAAACTTTTCGCTTAGTATCGACCATTCAATGAGACATGCTTCATTACATATTTTTGTCATTTCACTTTTTTTAATTTGTTTTCTTTTTAATAATCACTGTTTTTTCTAATTGTCGTCAACTCAGCTAAATAATAGACCATTCTGTTTTTATTATGAAAAACAAATAAAGGAAAGAAAAAGGACATGTTACAGAGAAAAATATAATTAGAAAGAAAAAAGAAAGAAAAGAGGGAAGGGTAAGATAGAGACAGTGTAAGGGCGCGGAAGCGCTAACGCTAATCTGTTTCTATCCAAAATAATGAAAAATGATAAGAAAGAAAGAAAAGAGAAGAGCGACAGAGAGAAGAAGAGAGAGAGAGAGAGGAGAGAGAGGAGAGATGTGTGTGTGTGTGTGTGTGTGTGAGAGAGAGAGAGAGAGAGAGTTAAGTCAAGATTATTATACTTTTTACTATTTCGCAATTGATATTAAGTAAACATATCAAACATTGTAATAATTAAGTTAACATACTGTGGTATATTCACAGGTCCTGCTAATATGAAATTACTATGACTAAATAATAATAATTAACAAACAAAGTTAAGCAACATTCTTAATGTCACAGTCAAATCACGGCAGAAGGTTAATGTATTTGTATCCAAAATCCAGCAAACTATTCGCTCAGTATCGACGATTCAAAAATCTAATGGGCTGAACTTAGAAATATTCAATGTTTGAAATGTAAAATCTGTGAATCATTGTTCTATAAGAAGTTGTGAATAATTCTCGTGTATCAACTGAGAGGCACTTAAGAGATTTATCATTTCTTTAATTTTATATCTCGTCTGGGTTTTTAGAACTAAATAATAATAATAATAAAAACACAATGATATGTAATTATTTAACATTTCCTACCTAGAAGACTAATTGGCGATGTTTAATTGAATGTGGATAGATATTCTGGCAAGACATTTATGGGGGATATTTTTTCAGCTTGGAAAGTTAAATGATGTACCATTAGTTACGTCTTGCAGCGACACGAGTCTCCGCTGGATATCGATGATTGTAAGTGACGCCCTATCGATCATAGACTCCTTTGCTCACGAAGAACAAAACAAAATTACTTTAAAGTCGCCCCATGGGTCCTGTAAGTATACTTACCAATTTTAAATATATATAAATATATGAAGTTGTCAAGAGGGAAGACAAAATATATTTCCAAACAGTCATATTATATATATATATATAATATATATAATATATATATATATATATATTGTATGGTATATTAATATTTATATTTGCTTGAAGGCAACTACAATGCGAATATCGCATAAATTCGATAATTATAGAAGATAATAATAATGACAAGTGAATCCCGCAAAGAATCACTCGTGTATAGAATATCGTACAGACTGTTTCAACTTTATTAAGTCTCATCAGCGATATATACTAACATCGCTGATGAGACTTAATAAAGTTGAAACAGTCTGTACGATATTCTACACACCGAGTGATTCTTTGCGGGATTCACTTGTCATTATTATTCTATAATTATCGAATTTATGCAATATTCGCATTGTAGTTGCCTTCAAGCAAAATATAAATATTAATATACATATACTTTATTCGACAATGCTTCTAAAAAATAAACAAACATCCAAAAATTATATATATATATATATATATATTTGTGTGTGTGTGTGTGTGTGTCAAAGTTTTAAAGATATGAAATACCTGATAACGTTTTCTTCCAGAAATATACTATGGACGTGAAAAACTCCGTATGACATCCTTACGACCTAAAAGCGGTTATAGAGTGTGAAGATAAGGATATATAAATGAATGATTACTGAACTTTCCGTGGCTGCTCAAGATTGAGATCAGTGCAGCTTCATAGATGATACCGGTTTAAGGGTGAATTTGTGGCTTTCAAGTTTGTTATTTGGACATTTAACAACTGATTTTGTTATTTCCTTCATGGAAGGTCGCACAAAGCGCTATGAGTATTGTTATATCTTATTATAATAGAGATTTTGTGTTTTTCTGTCTGTAACCGAAACTATATTGCTACTCAAGTCACAATTCTCTTAGTTATTGACATCACATTCTCCATGATTTTATTTTTATCTAAACCTCAATTATTAATAAAATTGTCTTACATTATTAATACTGTTAACCATGTCTACATACTAACAACATGCAATTATATTTATATATACAACAAAATAGCGGTTTACAGTGTGAACGTGAAGGCTAATTTGCATATTAATATAAAAAAATCGAATTTAATAAATATGTGCTTAGTATTATTGATTTCTAACTGTTTGGTTTTATTTTAATGAATAAAAGTAAAAATCTCTTCAATGAATCTTAAATGAAATCCATTAACAAGATAAAATAACTGTCATTTTATTCTTTACTTCCTCTTTTAACTAAATACTTAAATTAGAAAAAATAACAATGAAAGACGAGAGTGATGGAAGAGTAAGTTTCAGTTGTTCCATTTTTTATTATACTCTCTCTGTTTCAAATCTTTTATTATACTCCCTTTGTTTCAAATCTTTTTATCTGTATTCTTATTTAGTTTCATTAGCCTTTCTAATTTAATACAATATTTTATTACATTAAAACTTAAATACTTGCACCCAGAGGGTGCATATATTTGCTAGTTATATAT
>CM042155.1:78366514-78381514 GCA_023376005.1 Doryteuthis pealeii | reverse complement strand
CAAGCGAATAGAAAATTGAAATTTGAATTGAAAAAGTACAAAGATCACACACCATCTACGATCTATCAAACAATCTACACGACACGCCGATGCAAATAGTTTCTTGTTTTAGATTCGCCTTGGCAAAAGGTCACCTAGAAAAAGGGCGACTTTGATTGCAACGTTTAATTCTACGATCCCGGATTTAATTTGCATAGATGATTTAATCTTCACTGATTTGCATAAATTTGCATAAGTTACCGTTTGGTTCTCATTAAATGTAAGAGGAGTAAACATTTTTGTAGCAATGGGGTCACCTGTTTCGGGTTAGCTGTCAGTCGGTAGAGCGTTCGGCTAGAACCCACAAGGTTCGATACCGTCCTCGCCACCCACAGCGATGAGTAGCACAGGGATCTGGTGGTAAAGTGAGGACCTTTTTGAAAGAGCCTCTCATAGATACCTAAAAACCCTGGTCTAGCTATTGAAAAGGGGATAGCTCTTCGCTGATTAGACTGAAACCGACTTAAGACCCGACGACTTTACTTATATATATATATATATATATATATATATATATATATATGTGTGTGTGTGTGTGTGTGTGTGTGTGTGTGTGGTAAGATATGAGGAACACAAGAACAAAACTCAAACAAACGTATGTAGGATATATTTCGCTAGAGCATGGAGCTCGGCATCATCAGTCGCTTTATTGAATTATCAAGGTAATTCAATAAAGTGACTGATGATGCCGAGCTCATGCTATAGCGAAATATATCCTACATACGTTTGTCTGAGTTTTGTTCTTGTGTTCCTCATATCTCTACCACATTCTGTCGGATTCATTCCAATCCTCTTTCCTCATATATATATATATATATATATATATATATGTGTGTGTGTGTGTGTGTATAAAATAGAAAAATAAAAATACTTTTTTATGTTGGGGCGAGTCGTTGGTAAATTGATTTTTTGTATTTTTTGTTGGATGAGAACTGACGGGGTTAGGTATAATGTTATTGTGGTGAACATTCCTCCCCCCATCTGTCTTAAAATGGGCTATTCTTGATTATGAATAAGTCCTCTTTATACTACTCTCAGTTGGTAGAGCGTTCAGCTAGAAACCACAAGGTTCTTAGTTCGATACCGGCCCTCGCCATCTCAGCGTATGAGTATCACAGGAATCTGTGCGGTAAAGTAAGGAGCTGATGGTAGGTGTGGAGCTCCCTCTCAGATGCTAAAATAATTTACTTCGTCTAGCGCTAGTGAAAAGGGAATAGACTCCCTCGCTGATTGGCTGATACCGACTTTAGGCCACCCCGACGACGATGTTTTACTTATACTACTAATTATGTGCTGAATAAATTGTAATGAAATGAAGAACGCCAAACTCCTCACTTTACTGCACAGATCCCTGTGCTGCTCACGCGGTTAGTTGGCTAGGGCCGGTATCAAACCGGGAACCTTCAGGTTTCTAGTCGTATTTTTTTACAGTGTCGCCTATCATCAGGCGAGTCTTGTGTACTTTTACCATTTTGATAAAAGTCATATTTACAAAATTGGCTGCTGGCCTAATTACATCTTAAACACAATATGTATCCTCTTCTTTTAAATCCACGCATCGAAGAATTCGCGTTTCTATTAGGGATAGAAACCTCCCCTCCACACACATCGTATTCTCCAGATGTTTCATTAATAGACAATCATCTGTTTTCGTTCATCCAATACCTTTTGTCTTATTCCAGGAATTTAAATGAATTCTTGAAAAATGTAATACACAATTTAAATGGAATGAGGCGCAAAATGATAAAAAGCCAAATAAAATGTATATTAAAAAAGAAGAATTTAACAGCGGAAAAACGATGCATATTTGTATGAATTAAAACATCAGTTAGATTTAGAACAGACGGCTTATAAGAATGTGCACAAGACGGAAAATTACATCAAGCGATAAATGCGAAAATCAACCCCATTATCGCATAACGAAAACCAAAAAAAAAAAGAAAGAAAGAAAGAAAGAGAAAGAAAAAATTGAGACGGAAATAAAAAAAAATCGTAATGAACATTTAATTGACATCTTATCGTTGTTTCGTCTATGCATTTTTAAAAAGAAACTGGAGGCTGAGTGACAACAAGTCTCCTCGGGTTTCCAGCTCTCGTCTAGTATTCTAGCCGATCTTAACAATGCTGTTGTCTCTATTCATCCTCTTATTTCCATTTCTCGCGGACTATATTATTATTATTATTATTAATTAGTTACTCCTTTTGAGTTTTCACATCAGTGTTAGCTGATGGTCTTTCACTGGAGTCTGAGTGACAGCAAGTCTCCTCAGGTCTCCTGGACTCTTCTGAGTATTCTGGCAGATTGCAGCAGTGCAGTGTTCTGTATTATTATTATTATTATTATTATTATTATTATTATTATTATTTTTTCACACAAGCATTAACTGATGGTCTTTTATTAGAGTCTGAGTGACAACAAGTCTCTCACAAACCAATGATGCTGTCTGGATGGTCGCAATTATTTCTCGGATTCCCAGTCCCTCTAGTTTATTTTCTAAGCTTTTGGAGACCGTTCCAAGTATTATTATTAATTATTTATTATTATTATTATTATTATTATTATTATTATTATTATTACTCCTTTTAAGTTTTCACATCAGCGTTAGCTGATGGTCTTTCACTGGAGTCTGAGTGACAGTAAGTCTCCTCAGGTCTCCAGGACTCTTCTGAGTATTGTGGCAGATTGCAGCAGTGCAGTGTTCTGAATGGTTTCAATCCTTCCTTTGATATCTAAACTTTCCAAGCCATTTTTCTAATACTTTTGGGACTGTTCCAAGTGCACCAACCACAATTGGTATCACATTCACTTTTATGTTCCATAACTTTTTCAGTTCTCTGGCAAGGTCTAGATATTTGTCCATTTTTTCATTTTCCTTTAGCTTTACCCTGTGATCTGCTGGCACTCCAAATTCCACCAGTTGACAAGTTCTTTCTTTTTTGTTTATCAACTCTAAGTCTGGTCTTCTTGCTGGGTTAAGGTGATCCGTTTTTATTTCAAAGTCCCGGAGAATTTTATGCGTTTCGTTCTCAAGAACAGATTCTGGTTTATGCATATACCATTTTGATGTATGGTCAAAATTAATTTTTTGCATAATTCCCAGTGGATCACCTTCCCAACCCAGTCGTGTCTAGTTTTGTATTCTCGTTGTGCTAGTTTGCTACATTCGCAGAGTATATGGTTTACAGTCTCATCTCTATTCCCGCAAAGTCTACATTTACTATTTTGTTGGGTTTTATCAATTTTCGCTTTGATATAGTTTGCCCTTATGGCATTATTTTGTGCAGAAATTATAAGTGATTCAGTTTCTCTTTTGAGATTTCCCTTTCTTAACCATGTCCAAGTCTTTTCATGTGCAACCTCTTCTATTTGTCGTTTGAAGTGTCCATATAATTGTTTTTCTTCCCATTTTTGTTTTCTAGTCTTTGTTGTTTTCTGTTTGTCCATCTGTTACTTCTACTATTGTTGGCCGCCATAAGTAATTGTCTTTGCTCTTTCTTGTGTAATCCTCAAGTTGTTGGATTGTGGTTTCTACGCAGTCCTCTATGTTGGCAAGACATCTTCCCCCTTCCTTTCTTGACACATATAATCTATAAATTATTATTATTATTATTATTATTATTATTATTATTATTATTATTTGTCTAGTCTGCTTTCTAAACTCTTGCAGACTGTTCCAAGGGCACTAACTACAGTTTTTTCAATTCTCTAGCAAGGTCCAGGTATTTGTCTATTTTTACGTTTTCTTTCACCCTGAGATCTGCTGGAACTGAAAAATAAACCAGTTGACAAGTTCTCTTTTTCTTGTTAATCAATTTTAGGTCTGGTCTTCAGACTGGGATAAGGAGGCCCGTCTTTATCTCGAATAGAATAAAAACGATATTAATAGCTGAAGAACGAGGCATATTTATATGAATAAAAAAAAAATCAGTTAGATTTAGAACAGGCGGCCTATAAGAATGTGCACAAGACTGAAAATCCATCAAGCGATAAATGCGAAATTCAACCCCATTATCATATCATGAAAAAAAGAAGAAAAAAACCCCAGCAAAATTGAGACAGAAAGCGAAAAAAATCTTAATGCGTAAAGAAAATTTAATTGATTTTTTTTACCGCTGTTTCGTCTATGCATTTTTAAAAACTATGATTGGAATTTCCTTCTGCGGCTAATAGACATACAATAAGCATCCGATATTGCTTTATAATTACCGGATCAGAGAATAGAAAAATCAGCTGTGTGTCCTTGGAACATATTAGGTTCCTTAAAATAATTAAACAGCTGATATTTCTCGGTAATCTATGCCGAGAGAGACTGACAGTCTACGATTACTGAACATATTAGCCTACTGTCTCTTGGTGCCAATTTTGGCGCGTAGAAGTCACTAATCTTTAAATGCTTAGGGAACACGAGTACGCTAATAAGAAACGAAAGGAAAATTGCACTGATTGCTGTCAACCATCTTGTTAAACTTGAGAGGTTCTCCATGAATTCTCCATTGGTTAAAAAAAGACGCATCACAATACAGGGTGTTCGGGATAAATTTGACATATCTATATTTGGTTATTTTCACCGTAGGTTGGAGGTATTGACGCATACTATGCATCATTTAAAAGCTTGGGCCCCTCTTTATTCATATACGTGATGACAGATAGAAATGGATGACTGGAACCCACCTGAATCATGGAAAATAATAACTTGTATCATGATTATCTGCCCCGGCTATCAAAATAAGGAGATTATGGTTGCTGCCCAATGCTCCCTGAACACTGTCAAAATAACCAGGCATGAATTGGAGAATTGCAATGGAGACTACGAGGCTTTAGCTAGAAGAAAGTAACACAACAGACGATTTGATTGCGTTCGTACATCCGTTATCATTTTGCAACATCCCCTGGTTAAAAATGAGATCATCCAAAGCATCCAAGATGAAATACAAAATATAAATCTTGATTATCTGGTGTCGCTTAATCGACGAATTTTTATTTCTCATGGGTGTTGTCAACTCAGTTAAATAATGGACCATTCAGGTGTTATTATAAAGAAAGAAAGGGAAGAAAAAGAACATGCTACACAGAAAAATATAATAAGAAAGAAAGAAAGAGGGTAGGGGAAACATAGAGCTCCAACATTAAAAAGATAAAAAAGGAAAGAAAAAAAGGTTGTGAGAGCTAAATCAAGAATTTATTATACTTTTCACAAATTGAACTATTTGCGAATAGTTCTTAATAAACATATCAAACATTGTAATAATTAAATTATGGTATAGCCACAGGTTCTGCTAGTCTTATTATAATGGAGATTCGGAGTATGTCAGTCTGTAACTACGTCACTGCTTATGTCTCTATGAACATTTGAGTTAGATTTGCCTCAAAACAGCCCATGTTTTTAGTGCATGTAAAATCCTGTAATGTGGCTTATATATCACTAAGAAATAAACGTTTACATAATATATGGTGTGATTAATTTGCGTTCTGTTTTAACAAAACCTGTTTAATAAAAAGTTACTTGGTGTTATTGATCTCTAATATTATTGTTTTATTCCCCAACGTATTAAAATTAAACCTATGAGTGATTTTATAGAGACATTAATAGAAATATAATTGAAATAAGTGTACTCTTTTTATATGCGTTCTTATTTAATTTTGTTAGTGTTTCCAATTTAATATATTTCATTACATTAAAACTTACATACAGAATGTTTTTAAAAAATTGAGTTCAGAGAAGTTTGAATACCCAAGAGGAATGAATAAAACAACGTCTTCGATATAAAATAACCCAACAAGGGTTGACATTCCGTAAAATCTACCAACAACCACCAACCAACCAACCAACCAAACACTTTTCTTCGTTTCATGTTCCTCCTGATATTTCTTTTTTTTTTTTTTGTCAGTATCTTTTTACTTTTACAATTATCTCACACGATTAACTTTAAAAATTTTTTTTTTAATTCTAAAAAATAGACCTTGCATTGATCCAGCTACGCTGAAAAGAAATGTTAATGTCTACAATCAAAAATATTAAATGTTAAAAAAATTCCATGCTGTTATCATTTAAATTTTATTTTTTAATTATCTTCACGTATATAAATAAAATCTCTATTATTTTTTGCTCAAAACCAAGCCCTGGTGATATTTAATGTCTATATATATTTACTTTCTCGTTAATTGTTTTATTTTCGAAGTTTCCTCCGGACATACACATACACTCAACTGCCCTTTATATATATATAGATAGATTATTTCACAAGTTAAATAAATATTTCTACTCACTAATTCTTATAGTTTAATATCTTTCTATTTCAAATCGATTGACGAAATATTTCTTCATAAATTTTTTTTTATTTATCATTTTTATTTTTATTATAGTTTAATATATTTCTATTTCAAATCGATTGACGAAATATTTATTTGTAAAATTTTTTTTTTATTTATTTTTATTTTTATTATAGTTTAATATCTTTCTATTTCAAATCGATTGACGAAATATTTCTTTATAAAAATTTTTATTTTATTTTATTTTATTTTCATTTTTCTTTCTTTCATTCATTTATTTTATTTTTTTGTATTTCTCTCCCCCATTTCATTATATTTGCCTTCATTTTCATTATATGCTTACATTTGTTTTAGTTTTTTTTTTCTGTTTTATTTTTTAACTAATGTCTATTTTCTCTTCCTTCTTTCATTCATCTTTTTTTCTTTTGTTGTTGCCTTTCTCTCCTGCATTTCATTTTTATTATCTGATATTTACATTTGTCTTTTTGTTTTCTTTTGTTTACTTTTTTTCTTTCTTGTTTTAAACTCCATCGCTAACGTCTTCCATTTTCTCTTCCATTTTTTTCTTCTCTTCGTAACAATATCTATTCTTATCTTCGTCTTGATACGGCGCTCTTCATTATTCAACCATAACATTTTTATTCCCGGTCCAATTTTATCTTCCATTCCTTCCTAACTTTTCATTTTCTCTTATTTATTTGACTAAGCTCTACCCTTTGTTCTCGTTCTTTATCAATAACCGTTTATTTATATATTACGGCTACTTTTTCTTTTTTATCTACTTTTTTAAAAAAGTTGTTCAATCTAATTAATAATATTAATACTCGTGTCCCTTAAAAGTAAGACCGTTATCATGTTGCAACACCCTCTGGTAAAAAATGAGACCGTCCTAATCGTCCAAGATGAAATGAAAAAAATGTATATCCTGATTATCTGGTGTTGCTTATCCGCCGAATTTTTATTTCTTCTGAATGCCATTATCTATCTCAGCTAACAATGGACCATTCCGTTTTTGTTATAAAAAAGAAAGTGAAGAAAAGGACATACTACACAGAAAGAAATATAATAAGGAAGAAAGAAAGTAGCTGTGTTGGTGTTGCTTATCCGCCGAATTTCTATTTCTTCTGAATGCCATTATCTAACTAAGCTAATAATGTACCATTCCATTTTTGGGACCATATGACCTTTAGGCACCCCTTTTGCTTTGCTGATTCATAAGTACATTTTTTTTTCATTTACACCGTCTACATCCGGTTGTTTGTTAGGGGTTAGGGTTAGGCGTTAGGGTTGGGGTTAGACGTTAGGGTTAGGGGTTAGTTTTATAATTTAAAAATACCTCTAAATATCGTCCGTTAACAAACAATCGGATGTTGACGGTGTAAATGAAAAAATGTACTTATGAATGAGCAAAGCAAAAGGGGTGCTGAAAGGTCATAGAAAAAGAAAGAAAGTGAAGAAAAAGGACATACTACACAGAAAAAATATAAGGAAGAAAGAAAGAGAGTAAAAAAAATGGTTGTTCCTAGTTCGATACCGGTCCTCGCCAACTCAGCGTATGAGTAGCACAGGGATCTGTGCGGTAAAGTAAGGAGCTGATGGTAGGTGTAGCGCTCCATCTCAGACGCCAAAACAATCTCCTTGGTTTAGCGCTATTGAAAAGGGGATAGACTCCCTCGCTGACTGGCTGATACCGACTTTAGGCCGCCCCGATGACTTTACTTTACTCATATATATATATAAATGTATTTTTTATTGATTTTGCTTCCCTATTAATGTGTCCATCTCCTTTTAAAACATATTCTTTTTTTATTTTTGTCTTCCTCCTATTTTTCTTCGCATAAGGCACATATCCCCCCCCCTAACATCCCTGTTTTAGACACATTCTTCTCAGCCGATTTCACCGTTCTATCTTTCAATCTCTCTTATCTTTTCCCGCCGCTTATCACCTTGAGAATGTCAACTGATAACACAGCGACTCCGACACTTGATAAAAATTTAATTCGCCTAAAATCCTTGGCAAGCATTTCACATTTCGCGCGCTTTCAAACACAACAGACCCCCAAAGACGTGTTTTCTTCGTCGCCATTAAAGCCAACATGGCGGCACGATTTGTTTTTGCTGTTTTCTCAGGCCAGAAGAGTTCTCTTTCGTCCGGGCGTATTCCGCAAGATTAAACCTATTCATTTGATGGTGCTTAGCCGCTCACTATTAAGGGAACAACTCACAGAAAGATGAACAAAAATAAAAGTTATATACTATGGTGAAAAAGCAATCACCAGTTAAGATAAGAATACAACGCCCCACTGAGGCATGTAGGTCTCACTTATGGAAAAAACTAGACCTGTATGGAAAAATGTAATTACCAATTAAGGTAAGAACATCAACGCCCCTCAGTGGCCAGTAGGTAAAAACTAGACCTTTCGTCACTTATGGAAAACTTGCAACAATCCCTTGTTGCGACCTTGATGGTTGTAAGAAGTAAATTACCTCTGGTGTATCTTTGAATGTTTGAGAAGAGGCTTGATGATTAGTATTATCTGCGTTATTCGGACTATTGTCCCTATCTTCATTGTTATTTATACAACGTTTCGGCCGATATGCCCTCCGGCCTTCTTCAGGTATTTCTTGTCGGCCTCGGGAACCAATTGGACACATAGCCGAGTGGATAAGGTAGTTAGGTTAAGAGAGTTCTAAGTGACAGTTATCTCTGGAACCCGAGTTCAATCCTGAGTGAAAGCAGTTAGAAAAATAATTAATTAACACAACTCCTACCCCAGATATGGTTAGCGAAATGAGAACAGGATACCCCCGTGGACTAAATAAAGGGTTAGGTTCAAAGTTCCGTGATGGCTCCCGAATACGACAAGAAAGTTCCCGAGTTCGAAAAGAAGGTTCCCGAGTCGAGAAGGTTACCGAGTCCGACAAGAAATACCCGAAGAAGGCCGGAGGGCACATCGGCCGAAACGTTGTACAAATAACAATGAAGATGGGGACAATAGTCCGAATAACACTAATAATACTAACCTCTGGTGTAGTTGTAAAAATTCGCTGACAACCATTTATGACTTTTCCCAGAGTTGTGGCAGGAGGCCGAATCTTGCTGCCATACATATTGGCAACCCTTGTTATACAGGGCTTGACTACAGTGTTTAGCAACTCCACGTAGGCATCTGAGGGTCCTCCAACATTTTTTCTGCGGATTTTCGAGGAATTATGCTGTACGAACGCAATCAAATCATCTGTTATGTTGCCACAGCCTTGTAGTCTCCATTGCAATTCTCCAGTTCATGCCTGATTGTTTTTACCATGTTCAGGGAGCATTGGGCAGCAACCATAATCTCCTTATTTTGATGGTTGGCGCAGATCATCAAGTTATTCTCTTCCATGGTTCAGGTGGGTTCCAGTCATCCATTCTATCTGTCATCATGTATATGAATGAAGAAGGGTCCAAGCTTTGAAATAGCGCGTAGTGTGCGTCAATAACTCCAACCTACGGAGAAAAATAACCAAATATACGTATGTCAAATGTATATCCCTAACATCCTGTATATGTCTGTGTATATATATAAATATATATATCTTATTATAATGGAGATTGTGTGTTTTTCTGTCTGTAACCAAAACTATATTACTAATCGAGTCACAATTAACATAGTTATTTACATCACATTCTGCATGATTTTATTTATATTTAAACCTCAATTATTAATAAAATTGCTTCACCTTTTATTAGTGTTGTCCATATCCACATACAAATAACATGCAATTGTATTTATATATACAACAAAATAGCGGTTTGCAGTGTGAATGTGAAGGCTAATTTGCATATTGATATTAAAAATGTGATTTTATTAAATATGTGCTTAGTATTATTGATTTCTAATTGTTTGGTTTTATTTTAATGAATATAAGCAAAAATCTCTTCAATGAATCTTAAATGAAATCCATTAACAAGAAAAAATAACTGTCATTTTATTCTTTATTTCCTAATTTAACTAAATAGTTAAATAAGTAAAATTCAGCAATGAAAGACGGAAGTGATGGAAGAGTAAGTTTCATTTCTATTTTTCTATTATACCCCCACTCTGTTTCAAACCTTTTTATCTGCATTCTTATTAGACTTTCTAATTTAATACGATATTTCATTACATTAAAAATTAAATACTTGCACCCGGAGGGTGCGTATATTTGCTAGTATATATATATATATATATATATATATATATATATAATTGTTATAATTTTCACTCTCAGCTTTTAGCAAGACAATGAACATGCTCAGAGTCAGAGTTTACAATAGGATGAGATTTTCAATACAATGGGAGATGCTGAAAATGAAGAAGTTGCTTGTGTCAGTCGAAGCAATCTAGCTTTTGTCTTCCTAGCTTTAATAACAAGAGAATTAAGAGAGGAAAAGTGTGTGCATTCTCTTAAGAGGTTAGGTCAGTAATTAAGCCTGGCCTTTTTATTTTACGTTTCTCTCCTGATGTTTTACAGACTCATCGTGCGTAAATGCTTAACTCCGCTGATCCAGACGAGGACAGTTTCTAAAACTGGTCTTATCTATATATTCATGTAATTTATGTAATTATTACAACGTTTGATACGTTTACTTAAGAGCTAGGGATAGGACAATCATATAGGTGCTAGGGCTTGACGTAACTAGGTGATTTATCAGAGGCAGTCTTACCGACCGACCGTCTAGCCTAAGTAAGGGCGTTGTGGTGGAGTGTTTGCATGTCATCTAAAAGGACGCAGAAAAATCGTATCCATGCGTCCCAGTGTTTTTTTTTCTTCTTTTCTTTTCAAACATTTCCAGTTAATTGTGTGACCCGTGTTGTTTGTTAAGAAGATCTAGCCATGTGTAGACTATAAGGAGATAATTTTAACCCGCTCAAACCAAAGGCATTGTTTTTCTATATCAAATGCAATGGCGGATTCAACAAAGAAAGCTATATCAATAATTGAGATAACAATATTTTCTTGGAAATGAATTGCACGCTATAGGGTACAAGGTAGGAGTTAAACGGCTTTAATTGTTCATCTTATTTATGGAGCCTTAAATGGCCTGAAAAGGGTTGATACACCGTAAAGCAAATCAACCAACCAACTTAGTTGCATCATTAGTTAATTAAAACGTATACCCAATATCTTTAATAAAAAAAGCTACGTTTGGTTTATGTAAATGCCCATCACGTTTGCCACAGGTAGGATGTGACACAAGGTCGCAAGTATGTGGCTTCCAGCGAGGATTGAACTCTCTCTCTCTCCCCCCCTCTCTCTCTCTCTCTCTCTCTCTCTCTCTCTTCTCTCTCTATCTATCTATCTAGCTCTCCTCTTTTTTTATCTATCTATTTACTCACATACACACGCACGAACACACACACGCACACACACACACACACACACATATATATGAAGTAGTCAAACAATGTGTTTGAAATGGCGAAGGCCGATAATTTGTGGGAGATTATGTGCTTTATTAAAGTCATACCTAATTTTGTTAATTAATTAATTATAATTAAATGAATTAGGCGTACATATCGTTTTAAATGTAAAGCGTAAACAAATCGAGAAAAGTCGATCTCTGTATGTACATTTCAGCCTATTAGGCCTCATCAGCAAAGCTGATATATATATATATATATATAATATAGTAGAAAGTATAGATAGATAACCTACTTAAGTTTCACCAAAAAGGATCCTTCGGGTTAATTATTAGGAATTAATCAAGAAATTGAATAACTATAGACAATTCCGCAGTTGTCTTTAATTAATCAAATTCTTGATTAAATCATTAAATTAACCCTGATGATCCTTTTTGTGAAATTCAAGTAGGTTATCTCTCTATACCGTTTTATTAAATCCGCTTTAATAATGTACTGAATACTTCATATTCTTTGCCGGGTTAGCCCCGTCGTTAGAGCGTTCGCCTAGAAACCACAAGGTTTCTAGTTAAATAACACACGGAGGTTGATGTGCCATTAAACAAAGAAAAAACAAAACCAACCAAGCTAAGATGATTGGACCCTAGATAGAGAACACTGATACTGCACTGAGCCGGGGAACAACTTTGATCCTAAGCCGATTGCAGAGGTACACTGAGCCGAGACAGAATTGTTGACTCACATGTACATAAACCCTTCATTCTTACGGGCACTATGCTGTTATTGAATGAAATAAATTATATATATTAGTCAGACATATCAAAACACCTGAACTCATACCAAATAGGAGAGATTTATGCACCTGATGCTTACAAAGAAAATGATACGCCCAATTCCTTTCGTTCTCCATTGTCTGAATTCTCCTGATTTATTTCCCATGATTCTTTGTACTTTTTCCGGTCAAGTGGAGTCCAAATTTGATATTGGTATTTTCATGCCAAATTCTCCGCCCAGCCAGAACTGAAGAGATATGCAAGGATAAGGATAATGTATGGAAGTAGTTTTTTTTCTTTGGATAATTGACTCTGCCCTTGGACAAGGAGGATTTGTAGTCGTCTGATTCTTCAAGGGTCATTTCCTGCGAGATTCAATGACCCATGTTGTTTGTTAAGAAGATCTAGCCATGTGTAGACTATAAGGAGATAATTTTTAACCCGCTCAAACCAAAGGCATTGTTTTTCTATATCAAAAGCAATGGCGGATTCAACAAAGAAAGCTATATCAATAATTGAGATTCGTATATTTGTCTGTCCTCTATTGATCTTGTTGTATTTGCTACGTGGAAAGATACACAGAAGGATGGTGTGCATAATACATTTATTAAGCACAATCATCCGGTGCTAAATACATACAAACACAGAACAAATAAATACAAACAATTAACAAGACAAACTTACACTAAATAGAGGAGGGTCAGTTCGGTATAGCCAAGGCTGAAAAGTCAGTCTGAATATTATTCAGCTAATTAAGCTTCTTTAATCGTAGGCTATTTTAGGCTATGAGTCAGTTCATCACGTAGAATGTTGAAGGGGTATTAGGTACTCTACAACCATCCGTCTACTAAGTACGATGGCGTTGTGTCCAAAAACAAGTGAAACCACGTAGTCTGGCAGGTTGATGGAGTATCCTGGGTATATATATATATATATACCAACCCCTCCGCACGAGCAGGATGCGACACAAGGTCAATTTCTTAAGCGGAGTTCAGCAGGTTTGAATTCAGAGTTTTCCTTCTCCTAGACCGGTTGCCTAACCAAGGTTAAAGAGCCCAGTCTGCCCTACTATTTACCCATAGCTGGAGGGAGAGTAGGATTCATACCTTTCCCAAACGTATTAGCACTAAGTGAAATGCAATTACCACGTCCAGAATTTGAACTCGGGCGACGAGTCCATTTCCATGACTTTAGCCATTACACCACGCGCTTCCTACGTATCCTGGGTATAAGGCGTGCGAAAGTCCGCAGTTCATATTTATAGACTGTTCCAAACAGCTAGAGGTGAATTAACCAAACAAAAACGACCAAACATACATTTATTTACTATTTAACGGCGTTGATAAATTGTCCTAAAATTACTTACTTGAAAGACTGCTTCAAGGAAAGACCAAAAGGATGAACTGACAAGGATTATATCTGATACATTTTTCTGCTTTGAGGACAGATCAACCGACAAGGATTAAAACTGAGACTACACCTTTCTACTTCAAGAAAGGATCAAATTTTATACCACAAATAATATCCATTGTAAAACTACATTCAACTACAGGAAAACTCGAATCGTAACACAGTTTGATATGGAGGATGAGCTGTCGCCCAAACAGCAGACACACACTGACGTTGGGTCGAAACGAAAGGGAAAAATACAGTCTGGCAACGATAGTCAAAGAAGTTGCTAGATAGCGCAGAAGTAAGCATCACACCACCTTAGGGTCTTCAGCTCCGGATTTGATTTCGGGATTTAACTCCTTGCTTTTGCTTGGAATGAGTTATAGCTGCTAAGAATCGGGGGTTTTAGAACGCTTTTGACATCTCTTGTTGGTTTTTTGGTGATGCTTGATTTTCACAGAGCAACCTCACCAAACAAATCGAGGGATGGTGGGAGATCGTAACCCAAGAAAATGACACTCTATGGGGTAGAAACGTGTACAAGAACGAGTGGGTTTCACTTATACATATGTATAAACAAAGTGAACTACCCTGACGCCTCCAGTGGACTTATCCTGTCCACCCCCCAAAAAAACTGACCTGAAGGTACTGTTGCTTATCTGACCCATAAATGCAAAATATACCATATACCCAACCTCAATTCTTTTTCAGAACACCGATAGTGGTAAGATTGGGGTACTTACGACTCGCATAAATCCCCAAATGGGTCTGAATGGGCTCCTTAGCCTTGGTCGGCAACACATCAACTCAAGAAGTCCGACACAAACCTCTGTTGCCCTCAAGGAGAGGCTAGGGGAGTAAACACCGAAAATAAATCAGGAGCTGGAGTCCTTAAGGTGGTGTGATGCTGAAATCCAGTGCTACCCATTAACTCCTGCGACACTACCGTTGCCAAACTGCATTGGTTCCTTACCTTTCCTTTGGATCACAGCGGCAGTGTGGAGAGGGGGATTTGCTACACGGGCAACAGCTCATCTTCCATACGAACCCGCCCAGGCTATGTAGTCCAAGTTAACAAAAACCTTGACACTACTCCATCGTCTCTCGTAAACGGAAGGATGCCAACATGAAGTAGAAA
>CM042155.1:78351514-78361514 GCA_023376005.1 Doryteuthis pealeii | reverse complement strand
CACCCTTCGGGTACAAGTATTTAGTTTTAATGTAATGAAATATCGTATTAAATTAGAAAGGCTAATGAAACTAAATAAGAATGCAGATAAAAAGATTTGAAACAGAGGAGGGTATAATCGAAAAATAGAACAACTGAAATTTACTCTTCCATCACTCACGTCTTTCATTGTTATTTTTTCTAATTTAAGTATTTAGTTAAAATAGGAAGTAAAGAATCAAATGACACTTATCTTTTCTTGTTAATGGATTTCATTTAAGATTAATTGAAGAGATTTTTGCTCATATTCATTAAAATAAAACCAAACAGTTAGAAATCAATAATACTAAGCATATATTTATTAAAATCACATTTTTAATATCAATATGCAAATTAGGCTTCCCGTTCACACTGTAAACCGCTATTTTGTTGTTTATATAAATACAATTGCATGTTATAAGTATGTAGATATGGTTAACAGTATTAATAATGTAAAACAATTTTATTAATAATTGAGGTTAAAATAAGGATAAATTCATGGTGAATGTGACGTCAATTACTAAGGGAATTGTGACTTGAGTAGTGATTTAGTTTCGGTTACAGACAGAAAAACACACAATCTCCATTATAATAAGATTTGGATTATTCGGACTATTGACCTCATCTTTATTGTTATCAGGGGCCGGGTTAGCTCAGTCGGTAGAGCGTTGGGTTAGAAACCACAAGGTTCCTAGTTCGATACCGGTCCTCGCCAACTCAGCGTATGTGTAGCACAGGGATCTGTACGGTAAAGTAAGAAGCTGATGTTAGGTGTGGCGCTCACCCAGACGCTAAAAACAATCTCCTTGGTCTAGAACTATTGAAAAGGGGATAGACTCCCTCGCTGACTGGCTGATACCGACTTTAGGCCGCCCCGATGACTTATTGTTATCTGTACAACATTTCGGTCGATGTGCCCCCCGACCTTCTTCAGGTATTTCTTGTCGGGCTCGGGAACCTTCTAGAACTCAGGGACCTTCTCTTCAAACTCGGGAGCCTTCTTGTCGTTATCGCGAGTCTTCACGGAACTCTGAATCCAAGATTTTATTCAATCCACGGGGATATTCTGTTCTCATTTCGCTAACCATAGCTGGGGTACATGTGTTAAGCTGTTTTAATTATTATTCTATGTTACTGTCACCCTTGACCACGATTGAACCTGCAGCCTCGAGATTATTGTCACTAAGAACTGTCTTAACTCAACGCCTATATCCACAACGCCATGTGTCCAATTGGATTGAATAAAGGGTTGAGTTAGGTGTTCCGTGATGTCTCCCGATTACAAGAAGTTTCCCGAGTTTGAAGAGATGGTTCCCGAGAACCAAGAGAAGGTTCCCGAGTCCGACAAGTCATAGCTGAAGAAGGCCGGGGGGCACATCGGTCGAAACGTTGTACAGATAACAATAAAGATGAGGACAACAGTCCGAATAATCCAATAATACAAATTATCAAGCCACATCTAAAAAATTCAGATAAATGTATTTCTTTGGTTTAGTTTTTTTCCCCACAAGAGTCAACAGTATATGTTTAAAATATCAATCAAGATTTGTTTATTTATATTGTTAGCATATAAAAATGAACATGTAAATGACGGTAATTATAACTATTTCTTGTTTGTAAATCATTTTCTTGTAAAATCAGCGAGGGAGTCTATCCCATTTTCACTAGCGCTAGACCAAGGAGATTGTTTTTGCTCCATACTTTACCGCACAGTTCCCATGTGCTACCCATACGCTGAGTTGGCGAGAACCGGTATCGAACTGGGAACCTTGTGGTTTCTATCCGAACGCTCTACTGAGATAACCCGGCCCTCAATAATACTGTGCCTGTATTTATTCAGATTTGTTTTAACAAACAATGTAGACCGTTTATTGTTGCATACTTAATTTCTGAGTATATATATAATACAGAGTTGGATAAGTCTAAAGGGTATCAACCAGAAAGTGAAGGAGTCTGTCCACTTTTCGTTAGCGCTAGACCAGGGCGATTGCTTTTGCTGGATGAAGCGGGTCAGATCCCCATTTACTGCACAGATCAGATTACCCAATCTGTGGTACTCATGCACTGAGTTGGCAGGTACCGGTATCAAACCAGGAACCTTGAGATTCCAAGACAAATACTTTAACAACTGAGCTAAACTAGCCCAATTAGTAATCGAACCTAATATTGCGATATATGCCGTGTTGGGGCCAAGGTCGAGTTGTAGTAGTTGTTAGTAGTAGTAGCCGCCGTTAGTTCAGAGTAACAACATACGAAAGTCGTATAGTAAAAAAGTGGTTGTTTATTCCTTCCTAGGCTTGTGGGTTCTTTTTCAGAGAGAAGGGGAGAGAACGAGAGAGAGAACGAGAGAGAGAGAGAGGAGGGGGAGAGCAAGAGAGAGTAAGGTCAAGCTGTCCTATCGTAAATCACGTTCATGTGCGCTGTTCGTTGCTAACCCAGACATGTCACCGTAGGACTCCAAGAAACCCACATCTGACTCCGACCAAGGCCCCGACGAAAAAGACAGATTCTCTTCTTCTGTTTGTGGTCCTGGGCATGGGGAAAGGGATACATCCACTTCCGCCCTCCAAAGAAAACCTGGGACTTCTGTTTTTATCTTTTCAATCAAGTTCCGGTGTCATTAGTCGGTCAATTTGCAGGCACCCGTTGAGTGTTTACACTTCCAAATTTTAATCTCTTTTTGTTCTTATTTCTTTTTCTTCTCTTTCTCCAGAAATCCGATTACCATTTTCTTTTCAATCTCCAAATTCCCGTAGACCATAATAATTAAGCTACACTAAAGTTTAGATCAACTACCATTTAATCTTACCTGTAATGTTAATTCATTTTGAAATCGTCGCTTTTATATTCTTTGGCTCTCTTCTCACAAAAAAAACGGCAAAAATGCACCATTTTGCTATATACAGATTTTGATTTATAAAATTCTTCAGTTTTAAAGACTGCAAAATAAACTATTTTCACATGCGATTTTTAAAAAAGATTCCTTCCTCTTCATAACATAGCCCAAAATTACGTTAAGTTTTATTCATGTTTTCGGAATTTTGTTGAATTTTAATTCATAACAGATTAAAAGAAAATACCGGAATTTAGACGGGTTGACATGCCGTTAAAATCAACCAACCAACCAACCAACCAAACAATGGTGCAAGTAAAAGATCTAATTTTTTTATATCAGTATTCAGTATACTAACACATAACTTTCGCATAGATGAACAATTTCGACCTACCCTGATGTCTAACCCCACCCTGTATGATTGCAGTGTGGTTTATAGAACCCTACCTGTAAAACTTGTCATCCAGACTCCAGTGAAAGTCCACCTGTTAACGCTGGTATGAAGAACTTGCAAGGAGTGTAATCCCTATAATATTATAAGATGATTTTATTTACTATTTTATCTACTCGGGTTGGTTTTCTTTGCATATTCTCTCGGCTGCGTTGCCACACGGGAGACAGGAAGGTGGCGTACACAATACTCTGACTAATTAGACCGACTTTAAAAGAGATTCATTTACTTTATTTAAGTTTTCATATGAACTAACTTTTGTATGATTGATTGATTGATTTAATTCGTTGATTTTACCGACATGTCAAGCTGTCTAGGGTTATTTTATACCTAGAGGTTAGGGAATTGTAAATACATATTCAATTCTACAAGAAAGATATAATAGCAGATCAGAAACTCATCATTTAGTAGTAATGGATTTGCGAGACTAACTTGCTAATCCTTAGCCATGAAAACCAAACACCCAGTCCACATCATTATTTTTGGGGTGGTCACTAGTAATGTTAACGATATACTGCCATTCACCTTCACACATGACCTCAGCCTCAACACAATGGCCTACATCGTTCCCGGGGAGGTAGTGCTGCCTTGGATAGAGAGGGTGGCTGCTGGAAGATCCTACGCCTGACATCAGCTTGACAACAGCTGCTGGAAGATGACTACAGCCCAAGCCATGCATCACATAGTGAAGCAAATTTTCTTGCTTTGCTTAGGTTAATAATAAGTGATAATCCTAATATCTATCATTCAGAAAGGAACTGGAATTCGTTGGAATATTTCGCTATATATATATTTACCAACTCCTCCGCACGAGCAGGATACGAAACAAGGTCAATTTCTTAAGCGGAGTTTAATAGGTTTGAATTCAGAGTTTTCCTTCTCCTAGACTGGTTACATAGCCATGGTTTAAGAGCCCAGTCTGCCCTGCTATTTATCCATAGCTGGAGGGAGAGTAGGATTCATACCTTTCCCTTTGCTATATAAGGTGTGCTGGTGGTCACAACATAAATTTATAGACGCTTCGTGGTCGCGTAGATTCAATCGGCCAATCAGCACGCTCAAATACGCGGTTGGTTAACTATTTAAAAGCCTTGGTGGAAAGGCGTTCAGTTGCTAGTGCTTAACACGGATGAACGGACCAACAGACAAGGATTCTGCTTAACTCAGAGGAAAACAATCATAGGATTCAAGATACACGGACCAACAAGCAAGGATTCTGCACAACACTGAATAACACAAGGATCATAGGATTTTATTCAAAACAGATCAAACTTAATGCCACAAGGGATCCCGTCTGTAAATATCTCTCCTCTGCACATGTATCGTAGCAGGGAACTTGTTTGCTGTTCAGGAAAAAGCGACAGAATTTTATGGATCGAGATGTACTTTAGGTATCGTTGTGAGGATTAGAATAAAACTAAACTAAAACAAACTCCCATGAGCCTTCACCGGAAGAACCCTCCACGCATGTGCGAGAAAAAGGACCGACTTCCGACCTCCAAGAGAATATCTTGGCCATTCAAGTTTAGGCCTTAACTGGGTCTGGTCGCTCCTACTAGCTAGGGAGATATTCATTTGCCACAGGCGACTATGACTCGTCAATAAAGTCTAAGTCATAAAACCACCTTCTGCCTTTGTCTCTTTCTTTTTCCTTCCTTTTCGTTCCTTCCTTTTCAGCGCGACCACCAAATGAGATAGGGTTAAAAACAAAAAAACCCGAGAACACGCAGCATAAGTATCCAGCTAACTTAAACCTTAAAACACGCAAACCTCTTGCTGTAACGAGATAATGAAGGTCCTGACTTGTGTGAGCGAGAACTACTATATTAGAAAAGGAGGAAGAAGAAAAAAGAGATGATAAAGGTTTAAAAAACAGTGATGAGCACAAAACAGGATGAACGATGAATTGACCGGAGCGTGACCCCCGAACGGAGAATTGAGTGTCAACCGGAAGTTTCGGGTGTTGACCGGAACCGGAAGTCACGTGGTGACGTGGAACAACGAAGAAAGGTCCCGCTCTCTTTTTGCTTTCCGCCGTCGTAGGGTACGGATCGGGTCTCTGGTGCCTAGTATGGGATCACAGTAATTTAACAGTGTCCTCTCTCTCTCTCTTTCTCTCTGCCTTTCCTCCTCTCTGATACGAACCCACGAGACGAGCACGATAATAAAGGCTAGCAGTTGTGACTACATATTTCTCGCGTTGTAATTTTTATCAACAAGATGACCGCCACGTGCCGAATACATTTTTAGTACGGTGAACATATCGCTTTGGGTATTGTGAATACAACAGATACCACAACGTTACATTGCTACCCCCATATCAATAAATTCACTACTCCAATGGCTCCCTGACATAGTAGTCCACCACTGTGGGGTGACACAGGAATCAATGGTAATTATCCCTCCAATGTCTGCTTGCAGTCTGTGTAGCTTTCTATATTAACCCTTTATCGTCCACGTTTAAACAACCTTTCGTTGTCAACAAAAGTCATTCTTAATTAACGTTTCATGGCGTGTGGCACGAAACGCGTTAAAAACCCTGCTGAGACGAGGAAATCTATTGTTTTCAAAGTCGCCTATTTCACTTAACTACACTTAATACAATATTGCTATTTAGGGAGTCATAGTGGAGTCATAGTTAGCAAGCTAGATTCTTGGAGACCTGAGGAGACTTGCTGTCACTCAGACTCCAGTGAAATACCATCAGCTAACACTGGTGTGAAAACTCAAAAGGAGTGAATAATAATAATAACCATGTATCAATTGAATGTAGGAAACTAGTACAACGGGAATTCAAAGCTAGGCACGATTGGGTAGGAAAGGTGATCCACTGGGAATTATGCAAAAATATAAATTTTGACCATACAACAAAATGGTATATGCATAAACCAGAATCTGTTCTCGAGAATGAAACACACAAAATTCTCTGGGACTTTGAGATAAAGAGGGATCACCCTATCCAAGCCAGGAGACCAGACCTAGTGTTGATTAACAAAAACAAACAAAAAAGAGAACGTGTTAACTGGTGGACTTTGCGGTTTCAGCAAATCACAGGGTGAATTTGAAGGAAAACGAAAAGATGGATAAATACCTGGACATTGCCAGAGAATTGAAAAGGCTGTGGAATATTAGAGTGAAAGTGATACCAATTTTGTTGGTGCACTTGGAACGGTCCCAATAAACCTGGAAAAAAGACTGGAGGATCGGGAAATCAAAGGAAAAAGTGAGACTGAATGGCGAGTTCGATCCCCGCTGGATGCTCTACATATGGGACCTTGTGTGGAATCCTATTTGGGACGAATGCGTTATGTAAATAAAGGCTCGTCCCATCGTAGCGTAATGGTTAGCAAGGTAGTCTCACACATTCACCGCCCTGAGGGCTGGGGCGTTAGAATGCACTGACTGCACCTCTGCAGAGGGGTAAGACTCCCCCAATGGGACCACCTGTTGGGTGGCAACCCGTGATGCTTAAGGGTAGAACCCAGGTGGATGGGCAGTTCATGACTTGCAATACTCCACTTTGGCCCTGTCTTTGGGCGTCTAGCCCAAAGACAGGGCCAAAGTGGCGGTCGGAGAGGCCCCCTCCGATCATTATATATATATATATATATATACATATATATATATATACATATATATATTATATATATATATATATATATATATATATATATATATATATATATATATATATATATATATATATATATATATGTATATATATATATGTATATATATATATATATATATATATATATATATATATACATATATATATATATATATATATACATATATATATATATATATATATACATGTATATGTATATATATATATGTATATATATATATATATATATATGTATATATATATATATATATATATATATATATATATATATATATATATATATTATATATATATATATATATATATATATATATATATGTATATATATATATATACATATATGTGTGTGTGTGTGTGTGTGTGTGTGTGTGTGTGTGTGACTGTCTCTTTTTAAGTGTTTTATTTGCAAGAAAGAACTTAGTTATTAATATAGGCACTCATGGGTGAAATTATTTTCCGGAATGGTATTTGAAATTTAGACACATATCTAGTTAGTCAGGTATAAAGAAAGATAGACAGACGGAAAGACAGGTCAATAGCGAAATAGATCAATACAAGATGGATAGAGAGAAAGAGCGATAGAGAGAAAGAGATGTTTGTTTTGTTTTGTTTTACGGCATATCAACCTCAGTGGGTTATTTAATGCCGATAAAGTTTTGAAATAAATCAATTCTTAATGTATAATACATTTTTTTATAAATACATTTTTCTATTTAACCCATAGATGGGACCCTAACAGGTACTACCACTCCGGGTCAGAGTGGACCAGAGAGCAATGGTGATGAAGGGGAGCTCCACATTCCCCAAACCTCCAAAACTGGAACCTCACCATCAGATAGAGTTTAACGTCATTCCCAGGACATGTAGACCCGCAGACACCGCCTTCTAGCACCCATATGGTAAAAAGAGGTTGGGGCTTGCCATAAGGGCAATAGGGCTGGGGCAATCATATAGGTGCTAGGGCTTGATGTGACCAGGCGATTGATCGGAGGGGGCCTCTCCGACCGCCCGTCTAGCCCAAGATAGGGCCAAAGTGGAGTATTGCATGTCATGAACTGCTCATCCACCTGGGCTCTATCCTTAAGCATCACGGGTCGCCACCCACGGCCAACAGGTGGCCCCATTGGGGGAGTTTTACCCCTCTGCAGAGGTGCGGTCGGTGCATTCTAACGCCCCAGCCGACAGGGTGGAGAGAAAGAGAGATAGAGAAAGACTGTGAGAGAGACAGGGTGTCTATGAATGTGGTATTTGAGATCTTTATACCCGGTTACTCAGGTATAAAAAAACATATCGACAAAAAGATAAATCATTTGGGTGATAAATCAATACAAAATGAATAGAGAGATAGACAGATAGAGAAAGACTGGGAGAGAGAGAGAGAGAGAGAGAGAGAGAGAGAGATTTGTGTGTCTGTGAGTGTGGTATTTGATATCTTTATACCCAGTTACTCAGATATAAAGAAAGGTAATTTATGAGGAAGTGCGTCCCGGTCTCCTAACTCAGAAATTGCTACCCGGTGACTACTAAAATAACGTCCCCAGCTATGTCGTCTCAGATTTTCTTTTATTCATGTTTGTTTAATGTTTTGTTTTTAGTTTAAATAAACAAGAATTACGACAAAAGAGAAGCGACACCCCACAAATACATTTACTTGTAGAAAATATCTATCTATCTATCTCCATTTGTTCATATCTATCTATGTTATTTTGTTTATCTATCTCAGTCTATTCCAAACTATATATCCATCTTCATATCTATACAAGAATTACGACAAATTACGATAAATAAACAAGAATTACGATAAATTTCTATAAATGAACAAGAATTACGACAAATTACGATAAATAAATAAGAATTACGCCAAAAAACATTTAACGCCCTAAGTTGGTTGTTTTCTTTCAAGTAACACCGGCATAGCTGGAGGACGTTATTTTAATAGTCACCGGGTGGCAATTTCTGAGGCAGGAGACCGGGACGCACTTCCTCATAAATTACCTAAAGAAAGACAGACAGATAGACAAAAAGGCAAATCAATAATAAAGATGGATAAGGAGAAAGAGAGACAGAGAAAGACTGAGAGATTTTACGGGGTAGGGATACATGCTCTCATTCGAAAGTGGAACATTGCTATTGATAGAAACGGTGACTATGTGGAGAAGTAGGGATGGTATCCATAGAGGAACAGCTTAATTTTGATGTATGATACATATTCGTGTGTTGGTAATTATACCTGTCCTAAACAAAATTACATTACCTTTTGACTCACCCTCGTATATATATATATATATATATATATATATATGTGTGTGTTTTTTTAAGTTGGGCGTTATTACGAAGCATCTAAAAATAAATGAATGAACTCGATGTTATGGAGTATTGGATTCACTTATTTTTTTATTATTATTTTTATCATAAATTTTCGGGTTCGTTAGATACCCTTTATCAAATGACTGTTGTTCCTGTTCAACGGATCTTTTGTGTCTGTTGTTATTGACAGCGGCAGCGTCTGTAAAAAAATGTATAATAACGGAGTATTCCGATGTCAGCGTTCAGTCCCCTCACGTGAGTTTGTAATTTTAGAATCCATTTAGTTTCTGCTTGTTTTCGAGATTGCGTTGTTGGAAATGCGTGTTCTAATAAAATACATTTGAGGTGTGTAAGGTTGTGTGGTAGGGTGTTAAAGTGAAGTGCTATTGTACTATGCGGGAATTTGAGTTTTATTGTGGATTTGTGGTTATCTAATCTTAGTCTAAAAGATGTTGATGTTTCTCCCACATATCCGCTATTTGTGCATTGTGTAGAGTATATGTAATATATGATGTTAGCGCTATCGCATATTAGGTGTGGCATATATATATATATATATATATATTATATATATATATAATATTTAATATAGTCAGATTTTAGCCCTGAAGAGCTTTATGCAAAACTAATAGTAGGTTCGTCTGACTCATTAGATTATCTTATATATACTAGCAAATATATGCACCATCCGGGTGTAAGTATTAATGTCATAAAATTGCATATTAAATTAGAAAGTCTAAATAAACTAAATATGAATGCAG
>CM042155.1:78343498-78351414 GCA_023376005.1 Doryteuthis pealeii | reverse complement strand
AAAAGAGAGGATACTCCTCAGGAACTGCGTAAGTTTATCAATGAGTATTTTGATTTCATAGTTAAATCATTATTACATAGAATAAATTTACCCATAAACTAAATGAAATAAGGAACACAATGTATTAATATATAGTTTATTATAATTATTATTATTATTTACTCCTATTTAGTTTTCACATCAGCATTAGCTGATGGTCCTTTTCACTGGAGTCTGAGTGACAGCAAGTCTCCTCAGGTCTCCAGGACTCTTCTGAGTAGTCTGGCAGATTGCAGCAGTGCGGTGTTCTGGGTGGTTTCAATCCTTCCTCTGATTTCCAAGGTTTCCAACCCTTTTCTCTTTATCCAATCCTTTTGGGACCGTTCCAAGTGCACCAACTACAATTGGTATACTTTCACTTTCATATTCCATAACTTAATAAGTCTTTTTTAAAGTTTTAATGTAATAAAATATATCAAATTAAAAAGGCTAATGAAACTAAGAATGCAAATAAAAAGATTTGAAACCGAAACACAGAACAACTGAAACATACTCTTCCATCACTCCAGTCTTTCATTGCTATTTTTTCCTAATTTAACTATTTAGTTAAAATAGGAAGTAAAGAATAAAATTATACTTGTTTCTTCTCGATATTAGATTTCTTTTAAGATTCATCTCTGAGATTTTTGCACATATTCATTAGGATAAAAACCAAACAATTACAAATCAATAATGATAAGCACATATTTATTAAAATCAAATTTGTGATATTAATATGCGAATTAGTCTTCCTTTTCACATTATAAACCGCTATCTTGTCGTAGATATAAAGACAATTGCATGTTGTTGTTCTTTTTGTAGATATGGCCAACAGTACTATTAATGGACCGGTTTAGCTCAGTCGGTAGAGTGTTCGGCTAGGAACCACAAGGTTCTTGGTTTGATACCGGCCCTCACCAACTCAGCGAATGAGTAGCACATGAATCTGTGCGGTAAAGTGTGGAGCTGATGGTTGGTTGGTGCGGTGCTCCACCTCAGATGCTAAAATAATCTCCTTGGTCTAGCGCTATTGAAAAGGGGATAGACTCCCTCGCGGTCTGGCCGATACCGACATTAGGCCGCCCCGACGACTTTACTTTTATTATTAATGTTAAATAATTTTATTAATAATAAATAAAAATAAAATCCTGGAGTATGTGACGTTAATAACTAAGGGAATTGTGACTTGAGTAGTTATATAGTTTCAGTTACAAACAGAAAAACACTATCTCCATTATAATAAGATTGTTATTTCATATGAGTTTGTAAATGGTCTGGTGTGTTATCGACTTATATTGTTTTCTCTGAAGATTGTGTGTTTTTCCATGCGGTGCTTTTATCAACCAACGCCGACCCACCTACGCTAATCCTTGGGCGACAAAGAACTTTTTGTCGAACTTCTGCCAATCTTTCTAGTTGATGCAAAGAGATCTTTTTCTTTCGGTAGATTCAGGGATTGGTTTCAGTTAGGCAATTTAGAGAGAGGATTGTATAGTAAGAAATGTAGCAAAATGATTCAGTAAGAATGAATAAGAAGATTTATGTTAGATGGGAGTACTTGATGCCATTACATCACACGCCTCCACGTAGAGGAATGTTATATAAAGCCATTCCTAATTTGGGAATAATTAATAAATACTAGCAAAATAAAATCGCCCTCCTGGCGATGTAAAAATAGATTTTTGAAACATATTGCCTGAGGGGTGGGAGTTAAAAATTCAATGTCAACGAGTTTGTACCCTAAGTAAGTAAAATCATCAAATTCATTAAAGGATTAAGAAATAAAACAATTTTAAATGTAAACTTTTAAATATGTATTAAAATAAAACAAACTATATATAGATATATAATGTCAGTCATGTATTTATTAAAACTTGTTTAAAAAAAAACAATGAGGACTGTCTAATGCTGCATGTTCAAATTTTGAGTGTATTTATTCTATGTTATGACGATTTGGGGTAATGTGACGTAAGTAGTGACGTAGTTTTTGTTACAGAAAAAAAAACCGGAAGCGAATTATTAATAGATATCATTTGTGATATTATAAAACTTTAAACATTCAAGAAGAATAATGTTTAAGAATATTAGTAGTAAAACCAGTGGAGTGGCCTATTGTCAGAATCAGTTGGATAGCAAAGGAGTCTATCCCCTTTTCACTAGTGCTAGACCAAGGAGATTGTTTTGCTGAGGTGGAACATCAGCACCTACCATCAGCTCCCGGTGATTTACCACACAGATCAGATTACCCTGTTTGAAACTTATGTTATTAGATAGAAATATGTGCTAGGAAAAAAGTGGAGGTGAATCCGACAGTATGTAATATTATGAAAAAATTGAAAACACAAGTTCATAAAAAAGTAATGTTTCTTTCTCCTACGCTGCAGTGTTTCGATCTGTTTCAATAGATCTTCATCGGGGCTTTCGTTAGTTTGAGGAGAAAATAAAGGGGTAATATTCAACTCTTTACTCGTAAATTCTTACCATAAAATTAGGATTGGGCATTATTTGAGCCAAGCCTAATTTTATGGTAGGAATTTACGAGTAAAAAGTTGAAGTGAAAACGAACCCCCACTTTAAAACTAACCATTCTCACAAAATAAAACTTTTACAATATACAGATTGAAGTGAATATCAAAATAAATAAAGAAAATATATTTCGTATTGTAAAATAACGGGTGCAAGAAAAATAAAACATTTATTGCAAAAACACGGACATAAAATGAGGGTTCAGTTTATTTTATAATAGGAATTTACGAGGAAGATTACCTACCTTACCTATCAGACGTTTGACAAGCGTCAATCTGTATCTGTATTTTTTTGCCCTCAAACTAACGAAAGCTCTGATGAAGATATATTGAAACAGATCGAAACACTGCAGCGTAGGCGAAATAAACATTACTCGGTTATGAACGTGTGTTTTCAATTGTTTCATTATATTACATAGTAAGATGGCCGGTTTAGCTCTGTCGGTAGAGCGTTCGGCTAGGAATCACAAGGTTCCTGGTTCCATACCGGTCCTCGCCAACTCAGCGTATGAGTAGTACAGGGATCTGTGCAGTAAAGTGAGGAGCTGATGGTAGGTGTAGCGCTCCACCTCAGACGCTAAAATAATCTCCTTGGTCTAGCGCTATTGAAAAGGGGATAGACTCCCTCGCTGTCTGGCTGATACCGACATTTGGCCGCCCCGATGACGACTTTACATAGTAAGAAATGTAGCTAAATAATCCAGTAAGAAAGAATAAGAAGATTAATATACTTACCGTATTTGACGGCATATAAGACGCACGGGCATATAAGACGCACCCCAATTTCAGCAGTTTAGATTCAGGAAAATATTTTTAGTGTATTTAAGTATATATTGTTGAAAACAGTCTAGCTGTGCATTACACAAGTAGAAACATAGCTGTTTAAAAGCAATTTGGCAGTTTAGGGTAGGTAAAAGTACTGAGCGTAAGCTGGGTTAGTGGGCATCATAGAGAAGATTAGCCTAGGCCTACGGGAGGTCTCAAACGTCACCTACGATGTATAAGACGCATGGTAATTTTTTTAGCCAACATTTTAAAAAAGAATAGCGTCCTATATGCCGTCAAATACACTGTTTTTCTTTTCTTTCTTTTTTTTTTTTTGCACGCAGTTATATATCAAGTACTCCTATTGAATACAAATAATCTTCATACAGTTTTAGGATTCCACGTAATATCTATTAATAATGGAGATTTGGTCTCTATTTGTCTGTAACCAAAACTATGTCATTTCTTATATCACAATAACTAAAATCTTTAATACATAAAATAAAGAACAATTAATATTGATGATGTGAATAAAAACTGTTCCTTATAATTATCTATGTCCTGTGTATGACATTAAACTCTAACTGATGTGAGGATCATCAGCATTGCTCCTGGGTCCACTCAACCCCGGAGTGGTAGTACCTGTTAGGGTTCCATCTATGGGTTAAATAGAAAATGTGTTTACAAAAAAAATGAGTTTAAACATTTTTACTCCAAAACATAGCAACAAATCTTTAAAAACTTTGCCGGCATTAAATGACCCGCTGTGGTCGATACGCCGTAAAAATAAAAAATAAAAGCCAAGGGTTGACGTGCTGTAAAATCCAACCAACCAACCAGCCAGCCAACCAATATATATATATATATATATATATATAAACCGAAACGCTCTTTGGGAGACAGAATTATTTATTCATTCAAGAACGAAAAACATTGTCTGAATTGAATATTTTGTTCTTAAATCTATGCTTATACTCTGTCGTTATTTATTTCCATTTCCCTTATATAATATATATATATATATATATATATATATATATATATATATATATATATATATATATATATATAGGCCTGGTTTGTTGTTATTATTCACTCAACGCCCCCTTACCTATTATGGTAGAGGCGTGTAAGTATCATTGACAAGGTTCATTTTGCAGGGATTGTTCGCTGTGTACTGTGGCCGAGGCAATATGGTCTTTGACTATGCCTGCTGAGGTCCTGGTTTCGATTTCTATCGGAGGGAAGTCGTTAGTATACATCGCTGATGAGACTTAATAAAGTCGAAACTGTCTGTACGATGTTCTACACACCGAGCTATCCTTTGCAGGGATTACACTGGTCAAGTTCATTTTCTATAAAAAAAAGTATCGAATTTTATGCGATACATGCATTGTAATTGCCTTTAAGCAAAAAATATTATATATATAATATATATATAATATATATATATATCATTGGGCACTTGATATTCTGTTCTGAATAATTAATAAGGTACCGATTTTTTGTGTGCCTTGTGAATTGAATTAGATATCTTTTTCTATAATTTTATTCGTCGACATCAACAGCTGTTCCATGGACAAAAATCAAGAGAAACGCCCAAGGTTTGGCTTGATTAATATAATTTTTTTTTTTAATATTGAACGCTATTTGCTCTATAAATTATCTGCCAATGTGCAAATGACAATGTGTTGCACAATGTCTTTTCAGAAAAATCTTCAAAATTATCAATATGAAGGAAATGCAAAAATACTGGAATAATGCGTCTCAGTTATCTCCGAAAACTGCATTTTTAATTTCTGGAACGGAATAATAGATGCATAACAAGACATTTATTTACAAAAAGGGATAATACGCTCCTAATTCTGAGGTTTTAGATTCATATATTAATAGAACTGTGATATGAAATAAGTAACACTTTCATACATTCATTTATACATACTAGTACAAAATAAAGATCACCCTCCGGGCGATGTAAAAATAGATTTTTGAAACATAGTGCCTGAGGGGTGGGAGTAAAAAATTCAATGTCAGCGAGTTTGTACCATAAGTAAGTAAAATTATCAAATTCATTAAAGGATTAAAGAAATAAAACAATTTGAAATGTAAACTTTAAATATGTATTAAAATAAAACAAACTATATATAGATATTTAATACCAGTTATGTATTTAGTAAAACTTGTTTTAAAAAACAATGAGGACTGTCTAATGTTGCATGTTCAAATTTTGAGTGTATTTATTCTATGTTATGACGATTTTGGGTAATGTGACGTAAGCAGTGACGTAGTTCTTGTTACAGACAAAAACCGAATCATTGATAGATATCATTTGTGATATTATAAAACTTTTAACATTCAAGAAGAATAATGTTTAAGAATATTAGTAGCAAAGGAGTCTATCCTCTTTTCATTAGTGCTAGACAAAGGAGATTGTTTTGTTGAGGTAGAACATCAGCACCTACCATCAGCTCCCGGTGATTTCCCACACATATCAGATTACCCTGTTTGAAACTTATGTTATTAGATAGAAATATGTGCGAGGAAAAAAGTGTGATATGAAATAAGTAACACTTTCATACATTCATTTATACATACTAGTACAAAATAAAAATCACCCTCCGGGAGATGTAAAAATAGATTTTTGAAAAATATTGCCTGATGGGTGGGAGTAAAAAAATTCAATGTCAGCGAGTTTGTACCCTAAGTAAGTAAAATTATCAAATTCATTAAAGGATTAAAAAATAAAACAATTTGAAATGTAAACTTTAAATATGTATTAAAATAAAACAAACTATATATAGATATATAATACCAGTCATGTATTAAAACTTGTTTTAAAAAACAACAAGGACTGTCTAATGCTGCATGTTCAAATTTTTAGTGTATTTATTCTATGTTATGACGATTTTGGGTAATGTGACGTAAGCATTTACGTAATTTTTGTTACGGACAAAAACGGAAGCGAATCTCCATTATTAATAGAAGATATAAATATTAATTTGATAGAAGCGGACTTTTTATACCGGTTAACGTTGAAGGCAATAGAATCAGTAACCTGAGTTCAAATCCCGAACGAATCTGTTTTTTTTTATGTAGATACTAATGGAATAGTCCACCCTGTCGGCTGGGACAAAAGAATACGCCGACTGCACCACTGCATAGGAATAAAACACCAGAATGTGGTCACCTGTAGGCCGTGACTGACGACCTGTGATGCTTAAGGATGGAATATTGATGGCTGAGTATTATTAGGGCTAGATGAGACGGTGGTTGAACCGACACCCTCCGATAAATCGGCCAGTCACGTCAATATGTCTCGACCCTCATGGAAAACCCCAACCCATTTATGATGTGCTAGAAGATGTTAAACTGCATCTAGTAGTCAGCTTCTAATTTTGGAGCTCTGGGGAGGGTGGAGTACCCCTTCATCACCATTACTCTCAGGGTCAATGGGTTAAATAGAATTTTTTTTAAATGAGCTAGAAATGTTTAAAAGATTAAGTTTAAAAAACATCGAATGAGAAACACATCTCACTCAGTCACTGGTCCGTTCCAAACTGACCAAACATTCTCACCTCTCATTCTTACTCTTTCAGACTTCGCTCTGTGTCACTTCTCGTCCAATAAGAAAAACAGCGTGTGGCGTTGTGCTGACTCATCCTAAAAACGGTCCATGCTAATTTACACATCGCAGTTACATTCCTCTGTCTGTCTGTCTGTCTGTCTCTGTCTCTCTGTCTCTCTCTCGCTCTCTGTCTCCGTCTCTGTCTCTGTCTGTCTGTCTGTCTGTCTCTTTCTCCCTCTCTCTCTCTCGCTCTCTCTTTCACTTTCTCTTTCTCTTTCTCTCTCTTATATATATATACCCTCCATTCCATCTCTTTTCATCTCACTCCATTGCTTTCCTTCGATCTATCTCTTTATATGTATTTAGCTGTCTGTCTGTCTGTCTGTTTGTCTCTCTCTTTCTTTCTCTCTCTCTTATATATATATACCCTCCATTCCATCTCTTTTCATCTCACTCTATTTCTTTCGTTCGATCTATCTCTTTATCTCCGCTTGTTTACTCTTTCTCTTTCTTTTAATTTCATTCTCTTTCCTTCTCTATTTTCTCTTTGTTTATCAGCTGTTGTTTTGACAATACAGGACAGGTTTATATATTCTCTGACTGTCTGTCTGTCAGTCTCTCTCTCTCTCTTTCTTTCATGTGTCAGTCCTGAATTATTTGCAAAAAAACCGAAATGTTATAACGTCGATATCACCTTTTTGGCATACTTCGTGTTGTTATATTCTCTCTCTCTCTCTCTCTCTCTCTTCTCTCTCTCTCTCTCTCTCTCTCTCTCTTTAATATATTCTCTTTCTTTTTCAGTTATTATTCTCTCTAGCTTTTCTTCTCTCTATCTATCTTTCTTTCTTTTTTCCTATCTCTCTTTTTTCTCTCCGTTACCTTAATTTCTGGCTTTCTCATTTTCTTTATCTCTCTCTCTCTCTCTCTCTCTCTCTCTCTCTCTCTCTCTCTCCTCTCTCTCTCTCTCTCTCTCTCTATCTATCTATCTAGGTGTGCTGAAAATCATAACTTGTATTTATAAACTGTTCCAAAACAGCAGAATC
>CM042155.1:78330998-78338498 GCA_023376005.1 Doryteuthis pealeii | reverse complement strand
AATTAATTAGGCGGGCATCCCTCTTATCATACGCGAATAAAACTGTCGTCTTGTTAAACCTAACATTTCCTGTTAGTCCTTCTTTCCCCGGTTTGTATCACTTCATTTTCCTTTTCAAAACTTTCGGGGGTTTGGCATTCTTGAGGGCCCCGTGACAAGGTCCTCCTTCCTTCTCTGTATTGTTATACACCATTTACAAACGTGTGTAATATTGTCCGCAATAAAATTCGCTTAGGATTTATCTTTCACCATTTGTTCCTACCTACGATCGCTGGTAATTTTCACCTTTAGTTGGCTAAATTCTAGCATAAAATTGTGCGTGCGCATTATCTGAAATGAACTTAATTGTTATTAAGAACACATTTTTATGATATTTTCGTGTTAAAGCATGCAGTTGTATTGTTTTCGAAAAAGTTTCTAAGATTTGTTTATTTCGCACGGAGACTTTCAAAATGGCTACCGGCTTGTTTCAAAGTGAATGTCAGTTGGCTAAATTCCTAGCATAAAATTATCTGAAATTAACTTAATTGTTATTATGAACACATTTTATGATATTTTCGTGTTAAAGCATGCAGTTGTATTGTTTTCGAAAAGTTTCTAAGATTTGTTTATTTCACACGGACACTTTCAAAATGGCTACCGACTTGTTTCAAAGTGAATGTCTGTTGACTAAATTCCGAGCATAAAATTATCTGAAATGAACTTAATTGTTATTATGAACACATTTTATGACATTTTTGTGTTAAAGCGTGCAGTTGTATTGTTTTCGAAAAAGTTTCTAAGATTTATTTATTTCGCACTGAGACTTTCAAAATGGCTACCTGCTGGTTTCAAAGTGAAAGTCATGGACGGTTACTCTAATGCCCTATTTGCTAGTAATTTAGCCAACTAAAGGTGAAAATTACCCCATCGCTTTTGCAAATTCTCGGCCCGAGACAGAATTTAACACCCAGTGATTCAATGTGACAAATATAGGGTGACTGAAAAGTAACTCCCTATTTTAAACTAAATCTGGCCAGTTGTCAATACTTGGAGAATATTGAAGACTTGATATTTATGCGAGATTGTGTTCCTCCACATTTTGCTATTGTTGCTCGTGAATGGCTGAATAACTATTTTCCTGGGAGATACATTGGTAGACGTTGTCCACATGAATGTCCGGTCAGAATCCCTGATTTACCACCCTGTGACTTTTTTCTTTGCCGTGGTTTAAAGAGCAAGTCTACTCTACGAAATCAACGTCTTTGGAAAAACTTGACGGACGAATACAAGAATTTATTTCTGCCAATCCCAAAGAGTTCCTGGGAATATAAGATAATGCGATTACCAAATGTTGATGTCCAAATAAAACTTCGTGTTATGTGTATTCTTCCCATATTCATTTTTTGTGAAAAAAAATTATGATTCAGAAATAAATTATAATATTTTTTAAAATAAGGTGTTACTTTACAACCACATTGCTTATCTGACAAAGATTTTAAAAGAAAATTTTAACGATATATCCATATCAATTTCTCTGAATTTTTATGGGAACCTATCATTAAAAAGGATAGATTATTTTTTTTAAATAAAAGAAAACAATATGAGTCTAGGTAAAAAAAAATCGTACATAAGTGAATAGGTAGATATTCTAGGCAAAACAAGACATTAGGTTTATAAGTTCCAAAAATTCACACTGGATTGGACACATAGCGTAGTGGATAAAGGAGTTAGGTTAAGACAGTGCTAAGTGACAGTGATCTCTAGACTGCATGTTCAATCCTGGTCAGGGGCAGCAGTAACGTAGAATAATAATTAACACGGCTTAACACCTGTCTCATGTTTGTCTAACACGAAAAGTAGTAGCATCAATAAAAAAAAGCAAAATAATATTACACATGTAATTTATTTTAAATACATTTAAAACTATTTTTAGTCAATTTTGTTCAAATACGGCCGTAAACTAAATTGAATGCATATAAAAAGATTACACTTATGCTAATCTTATTTTAATTGGTTTCAAAATAAAATTATACTATTTCTCTGAATTTTTTATATGAGGCTTAGTAATTAGTATTATTTATTATACAGGCGTTGGGTAAGACAGTTCTAAGTGACAGTTATCTCTAGACTGCATGTTCAATCCTGGTCAGGGGCAGCAGTAACATAGAATAATAATTAACACTGCTTAACACCTGTACCCCAGCTATGGTTAGCGGAATGAGAAAAGGATTCCCCAATGGACTGAATAAAGGGTTAGATTCAAAGTTCCGTGATGGCTCCCCGATTACGACAAGAGAAGATTCACGAGTCCGAAAAGAAGGTTTCCGAGTGCGAGGAGAAGGTTCTTCTCGAGTCCGACAAGAAATACCTGAAGAAGGCCGGAGGGCACATCGGCTGAAACTTTGTACAGATAACAATGAAGATGAGGACAATAGTCTGAATAATACAAATAATACTAATATTCATATCAGTTGACGACTTTACAAAATACGTGATGAAATTGATAAGAAAGAAATTGATAACACACGTAATGGACAATATTGATTAGTGAAATCTGTTATCGATACCCCCAAGGAAACTCGGCCAATCAACGCTGAAACAACAAGGACAATAATACGTTCAAAGATTAATATCTCGAAGGCCTTCAAATATCTTTATAAGCAAATAAAATGGCGTTTACCAAGTGTCCGTTTTTAAAACGACGTTTAATGTGCTTCAGTAAATAAGAGAAGTGATATTGATAATGTGAGTAAGACACAATGTTTGTAGTGTGTTCAAGATAATTAAATTGCTAACGTTATCACCTGAAAATCGTTATTAGTCTCGAACAGAGATAACGTATTTGCTTGCAATTATATACACATATGCACAATGGCACAATGGCACAAACACACACACACACACACACACACAAAACAACACACACGCGCGCACACAAACACGCACACACCCACACCCACACAGACATATATATATATATATATATATATATATATATATATATATAATATGCAATATAGAATGAATAGAGAATGAATAAGAAAAGTATTGGCATGAAAAGGTTCTCAATGCTAATGAAGCAGAGCAGATTTAGCATCAATATGGATGATTTAAACTCATATAAAAAAAAATTTTTTAAGCATTATAACATTCCATCGCGTGAAAACGCTTCACGTTTATATAAACGCTAAAAAACTACTGTTTTTTAAAATCTCAACCATTTGACTCATCTGAAGATTGCGTAAGCATGAAACTTAAAGTTATGAGTTTAAATCATCCATAATATCATTACTATTGATTATATATATATACACACACACACACACACATATATATATATATATATATATATATATATATATATATCATCATCATCATCATCATCATGTCGCGCTTGTAGCACGGATATCCATGACAATTCTCTCGCCAACCTTCTCTATCATTCATTGCACCTGGGAGGTCCTCTGCAGAGCAGCCAGCATCCTCGCACAGCTGGTCAATGTAGGTCTTTGCCGGGCGCCCCACACTTGCATTTCCATGTGTTGGCTTCCACGGGAGAACGTCGCTTATGAGCTCATCCTTGCTTCTCCAGCAGTGTCCTGCATGCCTTGTCCGTATCACTCGGATAGTTTGTGAGATGGGGGCAAGTGACCGTACAGCTGCCTCTTCGTGGGGTGCTGCTTCCACGACTTGTTCAAGACTGCACGCAGCATTCTTGTGCAGCTCCTATCTAGCTTGTTCTCAAGACGCTTCGTTAGGGTCCAAGTGGTGCAACCATATCTGACTCATAATTATCCTGATGACTAATTACATTAAACCTCGGTAATTATTTTCTGACTCCTCAATGTTCTCATAATTTTCCACTACTTAGTATATATATAATATATATATATATATATATATATATATATATATATATTGGAATTTTTTCGATTTTCCTTGCATTTAAAACATCTTCACCTGACGATTGCTATCGCATGAAACCAAAATGGTCGTGAATGTTCCCTTGTCGCCTAATAAAAGATATGTAAAACCTTTGTATATTTATTTATTATATATATATATATATATATATATATATATATATATATATATATATATATATATATAGACTGTGTTTTGTTTGGAATTTGTTCAAAGCAAAAAATATTTTCATCTCTCAAAAATATCAGCTTGATGCTATTCAAATAGCAAATCCGCCACAGTGCTCCAGGTTTGATCAGAGTCTGAGAAGTAAGACCACCCAGTGAGAGTCGAACTCACTAACAATGGTCTGCAAATCTAGCTTGCTAAGCATTACACCGCGTAATGATTGATCAGAGGCTGAGAAGTGAAAATCATGTTAAATTTTAAAAAGAATGTATAATGTATGCAAAAGAAAAGGAAGAAAAGGGACATGCTACACAGAAACTATGAAATAAGGAAGAAAGAAAGAAGGAAAGAAAGAAAGAAAGAAGAAAGATTGTAGCAGAAAGTTAGAGAGAAAGACTGAGCACGCGGAAGCGATAACCGCTAATCTGTTTCAATAAAAAATAATGAAAATATGAAAAGAAGGAAAGAAAAAAAATGAGTGAGAGAGAATTAAATGAAGATTACATATTGAACTATTTCGCAATAGCTCTTAGGTAAACATATCAAACGTTATTTTTCGGGATTTTTTAGATGAGGCTTGATAATTAGCATTATTTGGATTATTCGAACTATTGCCCTCATCTTCATAGTTATCTGTACAGAATTTTCAGCCAACGTGCCCTCCGGCCTTCTTCAGGTATTTCTTGTCGGACTCGGGAAAAGAAGGTTCCAGAGTCCGAGAATTTTCCCGATCCCGACAAGAAATACCCGAAGAAGGCCGGAGGGTACAACAGCCGAAACGTTGTACAGATAACAATAAAGATGAGGACAATAGTCCGAATAATACAAATGATACTAAATATCAAACGTTGTGATAATCTAATTATTATACTGTGGTATATCCAAAGGTTTTGTTAGTACACTTTCTTTGCCATTATTAAAAGAGATTGATTTCGTTTCTTCCAGAACTTCAAACTTTTAATAGAATTTACCAAGTTTAAATAGAATTTACTATTCTAAATAGAATTTACTAAGAGTTGTTATGAACATGTATAAACAAGTGGAAGTTTAATTACGCTTACATGCCTTTATTAAACGGTCATCCACCAAAATATTGATTAGAGATAATTTTTATGTTCGAGTGGAAACTGATGCTTTCGGCGTAATAGGACCACCTGAGATAACGGAAAACATTTTATATACGTATTATAAAATAAATGTGAAAAAATAAAATAATGAATATTTTATTTTTAATAAGAATTTTTAATGAATACTTTTATTTTATTTTTTATTTTTTGGGAGGTGGGGAAATATTTTTAACTTTTATTGTGAGTCTTCAAAAAATAGGGAAATGTAATTTGTCAACAGAAACTGAATAAGAGTTAAATAAGAATTAATAATTCTTTAAAAAAAAAAGAAAGTGTTTTCTGCCAATTTTGACCGGAGGAAAGAATCCTTTCTTAATAAACTGGAAAGTAAAAATTCAATCTATGCTCTTCGAACGGGCAATATTGATATTTAATTTTGAAATCTTCTCTCATTATCAAGAAAAACTCATACGAATAAACATGAGGAAAACTATATATATATATATATATATATATATATATATATATATATATATATATATATATAATATATGTCGGGGTGTGTATGTCCGTGTGTGGTGTGTATAAATATATATATATATATATGTGGTGTGTGTGTGTGTGTGTGTGTGTGTGTGTGTGTGTGTGTACATATATATGTACATGTATACATGCATATATATATATATATTATATATTATATATATATATATATATAGCAATAGCATATATAGCAATATCATAATCTTTACAGATCACTGCCGTCCCTCACTGTCCTATATACATATATATGTATATATATATATACATATATACATAAATACACATACACACGTATACTTATATATATATATATATATATATATATATATATATTTACAAATATACATACATATGCATTGATACATATATATAAACCTATATAGATATATATACATATATATACACATATAGATATGTACATATATATATATATATACCTACACATATATACTTATATATACACATATATATACATATATTTAAGTGTGTACATATAAATACATTTATACATATACAGAAGTATATAAATATATGAACATATATACATACACATATACATACATATACGTACACACATAAATACATATACATATATATATATATAGAGAGAGAGAGATACATATACATATATATATTACTTATGCATATATATACATATATGTATATACATATGTAAATATATACATATTTATATACATTTATAAGTTATATATACATATATAGACATATATATATATGAATATATATATATACGTATATATATATATATATATATATATATATATTTGTGTGTGTATGTGTGTGTGTGTGTGTGTGTGTGTGTGTGTGTGTGAGCCCAAAACTATGTATTTTCCTAATTTTCCGAAACAAAATATTGAAATTACATTACCGTTCATTTCAGCTTACCTGGAGGAATGACAAGAAACCTCGAAGAATTTATTCTAATTTATTTCAACCCCCTGCTTCTAGAAATGTTTAAATAAATTATCTTCCTCGCATTTCCAACACGTTTTCTCTCTCTCTCTCTCTCTCTCTCTCTCTCTCTCTCTCTCTCTCTCTCTCCTCTCTCTCTCGCCATTGATGCCTCTACGCAATATAAAACAGTACGGATTCTGATTAATTTTATTAAATCTTACATTGTCTGTAATATTTTAAACATTTATTTATTCTTGTACAGACAATAGATTTAATATCTGAAGAATTTGCACCGTCATTATTATTCTTGAACGAAATATTTTGGAATCGGTATTCTGTTTTTACCAATCTTTTGTATTAGCTTTGCATTCCACCTCCAGCCGAATCCCAAAGTTTTCATACAACGCAATAGTTTTCCCGTTTTATTTACATTTTTGAATATTCTTTGGTAAAATAGGTGCCTCACCATTGTTTTGTATATTTTCCCTGTGGATATATGTATTTATCAACCCCACCCCTCTGCATGAGCAGGATGCGACACAAGGTCAATTTCTTAAGTGGAGTTTAACAGGCTGAATTCAGATTTTTCCTTCTCCTAAACTGGTTGCCTAACTGTTGTGGGGTTTTAAGGGGTCAAATAAGAATAAAACGACGGGTAATAAATGTAGGAAAATGTATTAACAAAAGAGTATACAATTACAGTAATGAGAAGTGGGAATTACGACCGACAAATAGTGTTATGAGCTGAATCGCATTGGCTTACTCTACAAGCAATAATTGTCCCTGTTACTTATAGTAACCGTCGGCGCATTCCATTAGTCTATAGGGTATATCACCTATAACACTAACCAAGGTTGAAGATCCAAGCTTGAACTACTATTTACCCATAGGTGGAGAGAGT
>CM042155.1:78318498-78323498 GCA_023376005.1 Doryteuthis pealeii | reverse complement strand
CTCACTTTCTCTCTCTCTCTCTCTCTCTCCCACTGTGAGTCTCCTCACTTTCACTCTATCTCTCTCTCTCTCTCTCCCTGTGAGTCTCCTCTTTCTTTCTCTCTCTCTCTCTCTCTCTCTCTCTCCCTGTGAGTCTCCTCACTTTCTCTCTCTCTCTCTCTCTCTCTCTGTGAGTCTCCTCACTTTCTCTCTCTCTCTCTCTCTCTCTGTGAGTCTCCTCACTTTCTCTCTCTCTCTCTCTCTCTCTCCCACTGTGAGTCTCCTCACTTTCTCTCTCTCTCTCTCTCTCTCTCTCTCTCCCACTGTGAGTCTCCTTACTTTCTCTCTCTCTCTCTCTCTCTCTCTCTCTCTCTCTCTCTCGTCTCCTCACTTTCTCTCTCTCCTCTCTCTCTCTCCCTATGAGTCTCCTCACTTTCTCTCTCTCTCTCTCTCTCTCTCTCCTCTGTCTCTGTCTCCTCTCTCTCTCTCTCTCTCTCTCTCTCTCTCTCTCTCTCTCTCTCTCCTCTCTCTCCTCTCTCTAGAGCTACTTTAATATTGTTTTAACCGCTAGCGTAAAAAAGCAAGGCTTGTCTGTTGTTTGCGGATTTGAGCTCTCTGGTGATCACCGATGTATTTATTTATCAGTTAAAACTCCGCTCCTTATGACATCTGCAGACGGCCGAGGGGCCAAGGAACCGCACTGATCAAAAGTCAGTCGGGTTTCTGTCCTAGCTAGAAGTAGCTGCTGGGGTTATCTACACCGAAGAACCGTGAAACGTCGAAACACGGTGTCTGTGAATGTTTATATATATATATATATATATATATATATATATATGTGTGTGTGTGTGTGTGTGTGTGTGTGTGTGTGTGTGAAGATAAAAGCGTTGGAGAAAAATCCGACAGTATGAGGTGAGATAAAATGAAAAGTGAACAAAAATAATGAATCAAACAAGTCCAAGTAGGAGAGAAATATTTCGTCCTTCTCACGTGAAGAACATCTTCATTCTGAAGATGTTTTTCGCTACTTGGACTTGTTTGAGTCATTATTTTTGTTCACTTTTCGTTTTACCTCACCTCATAAATATATATATATATATATATATATATATTATATGTGTGTGTGTCTGTGTGTCTGTGTGTCTGTCTGTCTGTGTGTGTGTGTGTGTGTGTGTGTGTGTGTGTGTGTGTGTGTGTGTTTGTCTGTGTATGACTACCTCAATTCAGATATGAATTTAAATTCATGTAGGCATTTTTTGCCTCAATATGTCTGATTTTTAAAAAGGTTGAAATACTACCCAGTAACACTTGATACGATCCATATATATATATATATATATATATATATATATATATATATTATATATAAAGGGTGTCCCAAAAAGATGTATACACTTGCTGCAACAGTCTCTCATGCCAAGCATTATTGAATACTTTGAAAAAGAGGATTTTTATTTTCAGCAAGATGGGGCACCCCCGCACTACCATCGCGATGTTAGATCCTTCCTTGATGAGATCTTGCTAAACAGGTGGATTAGGCGGAGCAGGGGTTTTGTTGAATACCCATCACATCCACCAGACCTGACACCACTAGACTTCTTTTTATGGGGATACGTAAAAGACAAAGTCTACGCAATGAAACCTACAACAATCGCTGAATTGAGAGCAACCATTGAACGTGAATGCACGCAAATACCAAGGGAATTGTTTCATGATATGTGCTATTCTATCTCTTTGCGTTACCGGCAATGTCTGGACCAGAACGGTCATCAGTTTGAGAACAGCCAGTGACAAAACGATAGAATGAAGTTTGTAAATTCTTTACATGACGAAAATTAAACAAATAATAATAAACACATGGTATACAATCATTTGAAGAGTGTATATATACGCTGTATATATATATATACACACACACACATATATATATATATATATATATAGGTATATGTAAAAACAAAATTTTTTTGTGATGAAACAAAGAAAATACAGTGCTCAATCACAAATTGTAAGAGCTAATATTTATTTATTTTACAAAGTTTTCACAAATCAATGTTCATTATTAACAGCGACCCAGGTTTCATGCTAAATAGCAATCATCAGGCTGTCGAGCAAGATCCTATGGTGTTTGTTGGAGTTCTTTACTCAATGTCACATTTTGGATTGCAAATAAATCAATTCCGCAATTGTTTGCAAAGATATCTAATATTTCAACAGTGAAAAAATGATTTTTCGACAGAGAAACAACACCATCTACCTTTATATTATGTTGGAAAAAATTTAAAAGACTCTACCATATATATTAAAATGGTTTTTTTTTGAAGACATATGCATCCTTTGCCAAACGGAATTAATTTAAAAATAAAAAATAAAACATTTTTTTCAAAGTTAAAACAAATGTTCTATTTTTAACGAATAAAGGGAGGCAACTTCGTTGGCATTACTACAAAAAAATGCAAATTTTGAAAAAATTTATTTTTAGTAAATCCGAGCTATAACAGCGTCCGCGGAACTAACCGACGTTATTTGCAATCCAAAATGTGACATTGAGTAAAGAACTCCAACAAACACCATAGGATCTTGCTCGACAGCCTGATGATTGCTATTTAGCATGAAACCTGGGTCGCTGTTAATAATGAACATTGATCTGTGAAAACTTTGTAAAATAAATAAATATATATATATATATATATATATATTTGGAGGATATGTGCTTAATTGAAGTCAAAACTAATTTTGAAAATTAATTAGTAGATAATTAATGAATTTAGGCGGGCATATATGTTCAAATGTAAGGCTAAACAAATCGAGAAAATGTCAAGTCTTACATTTGAACATATATGCCCGCCTAAGTTCATTAATTATCTACTAATTAATTTTCAAAATTAAGTATGACTTCATTTAAAAACATATCCTCCAAAAATTGTCTGCTTAAAGCCATATGAAAATAAACACGTGTGTTTGTTTACTTACCTCATATATATATATATATATATATATATATATATATATATATGTGTGTGTGTGTGTGTGTGTGTGTGTGTGTGTGTGAATTAAGGTTAAATAGACATGGAGTCAACACCTGGTTAATGTCAGTTTCTCGCCTATGTGATCTTCAGACCAATTTTGTCATAAAAGTATCGAGATTGAAACTGTATTTACCAAAATAGAAATGAACAATGAATGGAACATTAATTTTTTTTCAGAATACAAGGTGTATCAAAAACTAAAACAAACTCGATATGTTATTGACACACCTTATATATATATATATATATATATATATATATATATATATATATATATATATATATGAGGAAAAGGGGGTTGGAATGAATCCGTCTGAATGAGGTAAAATAAGGAATGAAAGAACAATTCTCAGAAAAAATGTGTAGTATATTTCGCTGGAGTCTTGAACTCATCTTCTGTTTTTATTGAATTATTAGGATCATACAAGTGTTTTTCACTTATATGATCCTAATAATTCAATAAAAGCAGAAGATGAGTTGAAGACTCCAGCGAAATATACTACACATTTTTGTCTGAGTTTTGTTCTTTCATTCCTTATTTTACCTTATATATATATATACATATATATTGTACATAATATTTATATATATATATATATATATATATATATATATATATATATTATATAGCGATGAAAAATTGATTTGCTTCATCTGCAAAATTGCATTGCCTTTTCGCTTCGATCACCTTCTCATTAATCTTATGAAAATCATTTTTTTTTTCTCGACTGAACACGTGACTATGTGTGTGCTGATTGAGGAAACAATTTTGTGCGAATTAATTAAATTAATATCGGTCTTCAAAATTCAATTTATTTTCTTTTCGTTGTTTTTTATTTCATTTTATTTTATTTCATTTTATTTTATTTATTTTATTTTTTTTTTTAGATTGCCTGTTGAATCTTGTGATTTTTCAGCGGAGATAACATCAAAATTATTGTCACGTCGAGAAGGCAGTCATAAACAGAACGTTTCAAATTTCAGTTCGTCGCCATTATGCCAATAAAAGCGAATTTCAGTTTCAGTAATGAAAAACTGTATCATATTTCCCGCGTGTTTTTTTATTGCAACTTGCGATTCCAGAATTATCGTTAATAATCATAGTTCAACAAAAATTATTATAAATTCAAGAGCCATTTTATTTTGCTTGTTTTGTTTTGTTTTGAATATATAATTTTCTTTCTTTCTTTTTTTTTGGGGGGGAGGGAGGGGGTGCTTTTAAAATTTTTTGCGTTTTTTTGGTTTAGCTTCTTTTTGCTTTTTTTTTCTTCATTTTTTTCCTTTTCTAATTTTGCGTGTTTTTTTCTTTGTTTTTTTCTTTTTAATTTTTGTGTATGTGTTTCTTTTTGTTTTTTTTTTTTTTTTTTTTAATTTTTGTGTGTGTTTATTTTGTTTTGTCTTGTATTTTTTTTCTGTTTTGCTTTTTGGTTAACTTTGGGTAACTTCTTTTACTGATTCTGTTATATCAACATCATCATCATCATCTTCATCCTCATCATCATCATCAACATCTTCCTCTTCCTCCTCCTCCTCCTCCTCATCATCATCATCATCATCATCATCCTCTTCATCCTCTTCATCATCATCATCATCATCATCATCATCATCCTCATCATTATTATGTCATGCTAGTTAGCACGGACATCCATGACAATCTCCCACCAACCGTCCCTATCATTCATTGCCCCGGTATGTCCTCTGATTAGCATCCAGTTACTGCACAGAGCTGGTTCTTTACTGGATGGTCCGTAATTTCCAGCATATCTTCTTAGTCTTACTCGGATAGTTTGTGCGATAGACAGCAAGTGGCCGTACATTTGCTTTCTTGTAGGGTGTTGTTTCCTCGATTTGTTCAAGACCCTACGCAACATTCTTGTGCAGCTCCCGTCTAGTTTATACACTAGGAGTTTCCTTAGGATCCAAGTGGTGCAGTAGTCCAGTAGCACTGACAACAGTTTGGAATATATATATATATTATATATATATATATAT
>CM042155.1:78300998-78313498 GCA_023376005.1 Doryteuthis pealeii | reverse complement strand
TTAGTTACTATCCTTAAACCGGAAGACAGGGTCTTCTGTGCCTTCCGGTTCTCACGATTTATCCCCGGAAGGCAAGGTGAGAGTGAGGTCAAGCGCCGTCACTCACTCTCAAGGCCATCAGCTGCACTAATCGTCATTATGTTTCTACACTATTGCCATAAATATTAGGCATCTAATAATTATGTAACATTAACTCTAAGACTAACAGCAACAAATAAATGAATTAAAACTTAGTTTAATTCTAACAATTTATTAAAGAACAAATAAAACAATGACTAACAATATAAAGTCCTTTCTGTGTATAGAGTCAAGTTTGAGAGACTTACTGGTGTGATGGAGAGGATAGTTGGTTTCTTCTGACTTGGTGGTTTCTTGGAGAGAATTTCTGGTCGATGTGCCACCGGGAGCTCGTCCGGAATGTATCTGTTGATTTTTGGTATTTAGCGCCAAAACCTTTGGGCTCATCACGTGATCGGTATATCCAATCACAGAAAGCCTCTTCCTAACCCCACACGCAGGAATAAACATTTTACTGACCCAACATGGAGAATTTTATCACCAAACGTAGTTACTGATTAAACACTAACTCAGTAGTTTATTGTTGAGCAGGTGCGAGGTGTAATGGTTAGAGTCGTTGGAAATGGAATCGTCGACCCGAGTTCAAATCCTAGACAAGGCTGTTTGCATTTCAAATGGAGCTAATAACCTTTGGAAATGTATGAATTTTACTCTCCTTCCAGCTATGGGTAAATAGTAGGGCAGGCTGGGCTATTTAACCCTGGCTAGGCATCCAGTCTAGGAGAAGGAAAACTCTGAATTCAAACTCCGTTTAAGAAATTGACCTTGTGCCGCATCCTGCTCGTGCGGAGGGGTTGGTATATATATATATATAAACAGTAGTTAAGTTGTTACGATTCTTGTCGCCATTTTAGGCGTTTAGGTCTCCTAATGGTTAATCCAATGGTAGAAAAGGGTGTAAACTCTGTCGTAGAAAGTCAAGTTGGAGTCCTTGAAATTCTAAGTAGAATAAGTATGTCCTTGTAACAGAGAATCCAGTCGTAGTTCGTCTAGAATTAAGTTCAGTTACCAACCGACTTCCGGACAATTATCAACGATTTTCAATTCCTTCTATATTGTTTTTTTATGGAAACGCGTGGTGTAATGGTTAAAGTCATGGGAAATGGACTCGTCGCCCCGAGTTCAATTCTTGGGTGTGATAATTGCATTTAACTTTTCGCTAATACCCTTTGGAAAGTTATGAATCCTACTCTCCCTCCAGCTATAGATAAATAGCAGGGCAGACTGGGTTCTTTAACCTTGGTTAGGCAACCGGTCTAGGAGAAGGAAAACTCTGAATTCAAACCTGTTATACTCGCTTAAGAAATTGACCTTCTGTCACATCCTGCTCGTGCGCTAGGGGTTGGTAAATATATATATTGTTTTTTTATTGGCCAATGCCTGCTCCTGATGTTGGTAAAGTCCATAAATATAAGTGTTGACTTTTCGTACACCCCAGATAGTCGAACAGAAATACGCAAGACAAAAAGGGTCGGTGGCTTTTGAAGAAAGGAAAATAACAACCGTTCGATAACACACTATGAAGGTAGACAGGTCTTGGGAGTATTGACAATGCCACTGTTTCTTTGGAAACCCTTTTCCTATACTTAATAACCATTTTCTTATCCTTAATATTCGTTGTGTTTTTTTCCTTTTATTACTCTGTTAACTGTGATACTCGTGTTACAACACATACCGAAGACACTGAAACACGTTATAGTTGATAACACACAATAAATGTAATAAGAATATTGCCAATGCTGCAGTTGCTTAGTAAACCTTTTTCCCTATTTCTAATACTCGTTGTGTTTCTTTCTTTTATTTCTCTATTAACTTTCATACTCGTGTTACAACACATACCGAAGACACTGAAACACGTTATATTTGATAACATTATATAGACAGATAGGTAATTAAGTATTGACAATGCCGCAGTTGCTTAGTAAACCTTTTTTTCCTATTTATAATACTCGTTGTGGTTCTTTCTTTTATTTCTCTATTAACTTTCATACTCGTGTTACAACACATACCGAAGACACTGAAACACGTTATATTTGATAACATTATATAGACAGATAGGTAATTAAAGTATTGACAATGCCGCAGTTGCTTAGTAAACCTTTTTTCCTATTTATAATACTCGTTGTGGTTCTTTCTTTTATTTCTCTATTAACTTTCATACTCGTGTTACAACACATACCAAAGACACTGAAACACGTTATATTTGATAACACACTATACAGACAGATAGGTAATGAAAGTATTGACAATGCCGCAGTTGCTTAGTAAACCTTTTTCCCTATTTATAATACTCATTGTGGTTCTTCCTTTTATTACTCTGTTAACTCTGATACTCGAGTTACAATACATACCGAATACACTGAAACACGTTCTATATTTGATAACACTATAAAACCTGATGATTATGTGATTATTAACACTGTCGCTCTTGCTTAGTAAACCTTTTTCCCTATTTATAATACTCATTGTGTTTCTTTCTTTTATTTCTCTGTTAACTCTGATACTCGTGTTATAACACATACCGAAGACACTGAAACACGTTATATTTGATAACACACAATAAGGTACCGATAGGTAATAAGAGTATTGGCAATGCCGCAGTTGCTTAGTAAACCTTTTTCCCTATTTATAATACTCGTTGTGGTTCTTTCTTTTATTTCTCTATAAACTTTCATACTCGTGTTACAACACATACCAAAGACACTGAAACACGTTATATTTGATAAGATACCAAAAGGTACAGATAGGTAATAAGAGTCTTAACAATGCCGCACTTGCTTAGTAAACCTTTTTCCCTATTTATAATGCCCGTTGTGTTTCTTTCTTTTATTTCTCTGTTATATGATACCCAAAGACACTAAAACAGGTTACATTTGATAACACACTATAAATGCTGCAGAAATATTGCCTTAGCTTAAATAAAGTATTCTCAACCAGAAGGGAATTGCTCCCATTTGCGATAATCTTAAAGTTTTCAGGTGAAAATCTTTATCTCAGATTGGCATGTTGAAATATTGATCGTTCTTTAAAAGAAATGAAAACTTACAATGCAAATTTTGTGTCAGATTTTGGAAGTAGGGGAAAATAACATTCCAAAATATGATAAAAAGGGGATCATGAGGAATAAAATGGTTAAAAAACCACTGGATTAACCGAATTGTTCGCTGTTAGAATGAACATGCGTGTTAAGTATTGATAAAAAATACCTTATTTTCCCTTTATCTTCTGCTCATAAAAACTAAAAATGAAATTCTTATTTCTTTCTGCGCTGCCATTATCTTAAGATTACATCAATTTCTTTTCATCTTCAAATATTTTTTTTCTATAGTATGGCTTTCATTGCCAATTTACGTTATAAATGTCGACCTTCCTTGAAGAACTCTACAAGGCACGTGCCTGCTATTCGTCATCATATCGACGCTGAAATAAGTGTGGATAGGGTTCGCTTAAGAACTGCAAAACTTACGGTATGTTATTTATTTCACATTTACTCCTTTCTCTTAAATCATTTGAATTACCTCAGAATTTTCAAGTAAATACCGTTGTTTTTTTGTTTTGTTTTGGTTTTGTTTTATTTGTTTGTTTAATGGCATATAAACATTATGGGTTATTTAATGCTAAATCATCTTTTTTCTCTTTTTGCATATATAGGATTGGAACGAAAGTCATATCCGATAGAAAATAGTATTTATTTAACTAATAAAGACAACATGTAAATTGAGAAATATGAACAAAACATCATTAATAAAACATTGAAACATTTTTGAGACACTGACAAATGATGTTTTGTTTATTATTTTTGTTGTTTTTGGCACCTTTCCGTCCACTAAGGACGATGGCGTAGTGTCCAAAAGAATAAATAAATATAAGGATGAGCACTGCTGGAGAAGCAAGCACGAACTCACGTGACGTTCCCCTTTGGAAAACAACACATATGCATGCCAGTGCGGACCTCCCAGCAAATACGTACATTGACCAGCTTTTTTGGATACTGGATGTTGCACAGAGGACCCACCGAGAGCAATGAATAACAGGGGACGGTTGGCGAGAGATTGTCATGGATATCCGTGCTACTAGTGCGACATGGTGATATATGATAAAAAATGTTATGATTTGCCTACGTTTCGGACAATCATATAGATGCTAGGGCTTGACGTAACCAACCGATTGATTGGATGGGCCCTCTCTGACTGACCGTCAAGCCTAAGTAAGGGCCAAAGTGGAGTGTTGTAGGTTATGGACTCCTCATGTTACATAATCTATGCGGTTGCATAAGATTATTGTCAATCACCTGTATTTCTAAAGGGGTGAACCTTTTCATATCACGGGCGGGACTTTCCATGGAATAGTACAGAAAGCCCCCGAAATACGTGGAGTCACGTGGGACCTGGTTGTGTCCTCAGTTTTCAGTTGGACGTCAGGCAGAGAAGATGTACTGCCTTAACTGTAACTCACTCTGCATACGAGCGCTATGTTAGTCAGATATTTAGTTACATGAAATGTATAGTTAAGGAAATAAAAGCTTAAGAAAAATAACACGGTCTTGTGATTAATGGGTGTCTTGGTAACAGGACTGATTGGAAGAAGAAATGAGCCAAGTGCGACCGATCACCAAGACGAAGTCCCCAAGAAGAACCGAAGATAGAAGATGAACAGAAGAAGTAAGAAGTAAGTAATGAATAGGGTATACAACACTCAGACATCAGGATTCAGTCATCATGCATCATGGGTTGCCAACCATGACCAACAGGTGGCCCCATTGCGATCTTACCCCTCTGTAGAGGTGCAGTTGGTGTATTATTAAGCCTCACCGACAGGGCTGGTATTCACTGAGAATATAAATTCATTAGATAGAACTAGCAAATATATGCATCTTCCGGGTGCAAGTATTTAAGTTTAAAGTAATAAAATATTAGATTAGATTAGATTAGATTTGAAACGCTAATGAAACTAAATAAGAATGCAGAATTTGAAACAGAGGGGGTTATAATCGAAAAATAGAACAACTGAAACTTACTCTTCCATCACTCCCGTCTTTCATTGCCAAATTTTCCTAATTCTTCTATTTAGTTAAAATAGGAAGTAAAGAATAAAATTAGTTATTTCTTCTTGTTAATGGATTTCTTTTAAGATTTTCCCCCGAGATTTTTGCTCGTATTTATTAAGATAAATCCATGTAATTAGAAATCAATAATTACTCAGCACATATTTATTAAAATCAAATTTTTAATATCAATATGCAAATTACCCTTCCCGTTCACACTGTAAACCGGTATTTTGTTGTATATATAAATACAAATGCATATCATTAGTATGTCGATATCGTCAAGAATATTAATAATATAAAACCATTTTATTAATCATTGAGGTTTAAATAAATATAAATATCATGGAGAATAAGACATAACTAAGGAAATTGAGACTTGAGTAGTAATATAGTTTCGGTTACAGACAGACACTCGCACAATCTCCATTATAATATATATATATATATATATATATATATATATATATATGTGTGTGTGTGTGTGTGTGTGTGTGTATTTACCAACCCCTCCGCACGAGCAGGATTCGACACAAGGTTAATTTCTTAAGCGGAGTTTATCAGGTTTGAATTCAGAGTTTTCCTTCTTATAGACCGGTTGCCTAACCATGGTTAAAGAGCCCAGTCTGCCCTACTATTTACTCATAGCTAGAGGGAGAGTAGGATTCATCCCTTTCCCAAGGGTATTAGCGCTAAGTGAAATGCAATTACCACGTCCAGGATTTGAACTCGGGGCGACGAGTCCATTTCCCATGACTTTAACCATTACACCACGCGCTTCAATCTACATCATAATAAGAATACATGACTAAATACCAAGACTACTTGCTCTTACAAGCAATGGTAAAAATGTATACTTAAAATATGATAAAATATTGATCTATACATATATAAAGGTCGGTTGTGTATAGATGTATTTCCGGAGGAAATTTCGAAAATATAACAATTAACAACAAAGTAAATATATATACACATTAAATATCACCAAGGCTTGGTTCCTGAGCAAAAATAAAAGAGATTTGATTTATATTCGTGAAGATAATTAGAAGATACATTTTAAATGATAACAGCATGGATTTATTTTTTAATTCAATATTTTAGATAGATATAACACTTTGCTGGGGTACAGTCTCAAGTTATGTATATGAGAACGATGCTCCGGCTCAGTATTACAGTCGTCGAAACTGCCCGTTCCAACCTCCCGTTCTTATGTTGTCTGTTGATTTACAGGAAGGCTGAAAAAGAGCTGGTTTCGTTCCTTTTACCAATTCGGCTGAAATAAGATTAAATAACCAAAAGCTGTCAACGGATCAACAAAACAATTGAACACAACGCTTTTTATGCTTATGTACAAAATATATACATTTATTTTACAAAGGAGCGAGGTGATTTCTTTTTCAGTTGACTTGCGATCTACAGCTAGTTTTTGGCTAAGTTATCAATTTTGTACCGAGTTGCAAGACATCAGAGTGTATCGGTAAAATTGTGGCAAGGGCACCGAGCTATGGCGAGCTTGTATCTTTCCATTTGGGTTTTTCCAACTCCAACGAGTCAAGGCCAACCATTGTTTTATTTATCTAAGTTTTTGAAATTGTTGACCAATTTTTCAAAAATTGGAATCTTATTATTTATGTAAGAATTTAAAATTCCTATCATCTAACTCAAATTCCATAATTTAAGGAATTTCTATAAATTTATATTTTTAATATAAACAATTATTATTATTATTATTATTATTATTATTATTATTATTATTATTTTTCTTATTTTTACTTTTAATTTTAACGAACCACCATAATTAATAATTAGGGTGGTTTTAATCAAATAGTAATAATTAATAGATCGCCAATCAACCCATAACACTTTTAATAATGTTACAAGACATTAACATTTTATTTCAGAGTATCTGGATTAATGGGATTTAAATGGGGAATTCCACGAGGATTCAACTCACGTTTCAGTGATAATGGATCTGCGGGACTAACTTTTAAAAATCCCCCCTCTACCCAGCCGACGCCAGGTAGCCGCTGCTAGTAATATAATAAATCTTCCGACAGTTCCCAATTTCTATATTTTGCTGATTGTATTTAAGTGGAATGTGACTCGAAATTGAGCTTAATGGCTGCCGACGGGGTGTTTTTTTTTTAGAATGCAGGAATAACATTTTAGAGCGAACAGTAAATGAAATAGATTGGATTGTTAGTTGGTTGGTTATAGGGCATGTAAACAATTGTTCAATAAATCAATTCTTAATGGATAATACAATTTTTTTATAAATACATTTTTCTATTTAACCCATAGATGGGACCCTAACAGGTACTACCACTACGGGTCAGAGTGGACCAGGGAGCAATTGTGATGAAGGGGTGATCCACATTCCCCAAACATCCAGAACTGGAACCTCACCATCAGATAGAGTTTAACGTCATTCCCAGGATATGTAGACCCGCAGCCACCGCCTTCTAGCACCCATATGATAAAAAGGGGTTGGGGCTTGCCATAAGGGAAATAGGGTTGGGAAAATCATATAGGTGCTAGGGCTTGACGTGACCAGCCGATTGATCGGAGGGGGCCTCTCCGACCGCCCGTCTAGCCCAAGATATGGCCAAAGTGGAGTATTTCAAGTCATGAACTGCTTATCCACCTGGGCTCTATCCTTAAGTATCACGGTTCGCCACCCACGGTCAACGGGTGGCCCCATTGGGGGAGTCTTACCCCTCTGCAGAGGTGCAGTCGGTGCATTGTAACGCCCCAGCCGACAGGGCGGGAAATAGATTGGATTGTTAGTTGGTTGGTTATAGGGCATGTAAACAATTGTTGGATTATCTCATGCCGACTCCGGGGCGGCCTAATGTCGGTATCAGCCATACAGCGAGGGAGTCTATCCCCTTTTCAATAGCGCTAGACAAACGAGATTATTTTTAGCGTCTGAGGTGGGGCGCCACACCTACCATCAGCTCCTTACTTTACCGCACAGATCCCTGTGCTACTCATACGCTGAGTTGGCGAGGACCGGTATCGAACTAGGAACCTTGTGGTTTCTAGCCGAACGCTCTACCGACTGAGCTAACGTTCCTTGTTCGATACCAGTCCCCGCCAACTCAGCGTATGAGTAGCACAGGGATCTGTGCGGTATGGTAAGGAGCTGATGGTAGGTGTGGCGCTCCACCTCAGACGCAAAAACAATCTCCTTGGTCTAGCGCTAGTGAAAAGGGTATAGACTCGCTCGCTGATTGGCTGATACCGACTTTAGGCCGCCCCGACGACTTTACTTTAAACACGTTATTAGTTGCAATAATGTTTAAGTTGCCAAAGTATTCATGTAGTTCATAAACATTTTTAGACATTTTCGCTAACAGATTTGTTTGCATCACAGAGGAGTCCTTATTATATAGTAACACTTGGGGTACGGGTAGACCTGGGAGTATCTATCTACTCTCCACCACGAGTAGGATGTGACACAAGATCAATTTTGAAAGGGAGTAAACCGGTTTTAATTAAGAGTTTTCCTTCTCGTAGACTGGTTGCCTTACGAAGGCTAAATATCCCATATTATCAAATACTACTACTTCCGGTCAGGGTAGACCTGGGAGTATTTATCTAACCTACGCCACGATCAGGATGTCACACAAGATTAATTTTATTTCTCTGAATGTTTGAGATGAGGCTTGAAGTTTAGTATTATCTGCGTTATTCGGACTATTGTCCCCATCTTCATTGTTATTTGTACAACGTATGGTTAGCGGAATGAGAACAGGAAACCCCCGTGGACTAAATAAAGGGTTAGGTTCAAAGTTCCGTGATGGCTCCCGAATACGACAAAAAAGTTCCCGAGTTCGAAAAGAAGGTTCCTGAGTCCGAGAAGGTTCCCGAGTCCGACAAGAAATACCTGAAGAAGGCCGGAGGGTATATCGGCCAAAACGTTGTACAAATAACAATGAAGATGGGGACAATAGTCCGAATAACGCAGATAATACTAAAGATCAATTTTGAAAGGGAGTAAAACCGGTTTTGATTAAGCGTTGTCTTTCTCATAGACTGGTTGCCTAACGATTGTTACATATTGCTTTACTCAGGTGTATATATAGCGAGACAGACAGACAGACAGACAGACAGTCGAGGAGATGATGATGATGATGATGATGATGATGATGAGGAGGGTTTTTATTTGGCCGCCATATTCTTCAGGGCTAACTTCCCGCTAAAAATGTCTCAATTTTTTTATTCATTCTTGTTGGCTATTCAAATCTTTTTAAACATATTTTAAAAACAAAACCCATGTCTTATCTATTTAAACCATAGATGGGACTCTGATAGCTACTGCCATTCTAGTTCAGAGTGGAACTGGGAGTAATGGCAGTGAAGAGGTACTCAACACTCTAAAGTGCTCCAAAACTGGAACCTCGCCACTAGCTGCAGTTTAGCGTTATGCCCAGGACACTGTTGGCATGAGAACAGAGAAAAAACGAGTAAGTTTAACAGTTTCTTTTTCACAGTAATACTTTCGGTGGAAGGTGTTACTAATCTACTGACACGTCTCATGTTAAAGTGATCGATACAACCAGTCTGCTATAAAATCATACAAAAGACAAAAATGTCATAGAATTTTATTAAAATAAGAAATTTTATCCCACCGTTTTTTGATCGATACTTTTGCACATAAGATAACGTTTTTTTACAACCATAATAGTTGCAAATCTTATTATAATGGAGATTGTGTGTTTTTCTGTCTGTAACCGAAAATATATCACTACTCAAGTCACAATTCCCATAGTTATTTACATCACACTCTCCATGATTTTATTTTTATTTAAACTTCTATTATTAATAAAATTGTTATACACCATTAATGCTATTGACCATATCCAGATACAAATAACAGGTAATTGTATTTGTATATACAACAAAATAACGGTTTACAGTCCGAATGGAAAGGCTAATTTGCATATTGATCTTTAAAATTTGATTTTAATAAATATGTGCTTGGTATTATTGATTTCTAATTGTTTGGTTTTATCTTAATGAATATGAGCAAAAATCTCGGGGATAAATCTTAAATGAAATCGATTAATAAGAAGAAATAACTGTAATATTACCCTTTACTTCCTATTTTAACTAGATAGTTAAATTAGGAAAATTTACCAATGAAAGACGGGAGTAATGGAAAATAATGGAAGAGTTAGTTTCAAAGTTGTTCTATTTTTCAATCATACCCCCTCTGTTCCAAATATCTCTATCTTCATTGTTATTCAGTTTCATTAGCCTTTCTAATTTAATATGATATTTTATTATATTAAAACTTAAATGCTTGCACCCGGAGGGTGCATATATTTGCTAGTAAAATGAATATAGAAATGCAACAACTATTACAGTACATCTTATTATAATGGAGATTGTGTGTTTGTCTCTCTGTAACCGAAACTAAATCACTACTCAAGTCACAATTCCCTTAGTTATTGACGTCACATTCACCATGAATTTATTTTTTATTTAAACCTCAATTATTGATAAAATTGTTACATCTTATTAATATTGTTGGATTAATCTACATACTAATAACATGCAAATATATTTATATATTCAATAAAATAGCGGTTTACAGTGTGAACGAGAAGGCTAATTTGCATATTGATATTAAGAATTGGATTTTAATAAATATATGCTTAGTATTATTGATTTCTAATTGTTTGGTTTTCTCTTAACGAATCTGAGCAAAAATCTCGGGAATAAATCTTAAAAGGAATCCATAAACAAGACGAAAGAACTGTAATTTTGTTAATACTTCATAATCTAACTAAATAGATAAATTAGAAAAAAATGAATGACGGAAGTGATGGAAAATGATGGAAGAGTTAGATTTAAAGCTGTTCTATTTTTCGATTATACCCCCTCAGTTTATCATCTTCTAAATAGTTTCTAATTTGATACAATATTTTATTTACTTCAAAACCTTAATAGTTGCACCCGAAGGGTGCATATATCTGCTAGTAAGTATAATTGTTGAATTATATATATATATATATATATATATATATATATATATATATATATGTGTGTGTGTGTGTGTGTGTGTGTGTGTGTGTGTGTATAGAACGTTTTGTAGAAAAAAACAACAAGATGTTAAAAGTTTTGCTGACAGAAATCTGTTTCGACATTATGAATATGTCTTTATCAAAGCAACATTGTAAGCGGATAAACGAAATAAATATATCATTAATTATTAGGCACAGAACGCTCTCGATCAGTACCGGAATTTTCAATTTAAAAAAAAAAATACGTATTTATTGTTAAAAATAAAATAAATTTTATTTTTAAAAATTATAAGCATTTTTATCATAAAAAAGCTCAAAAAAGATTTTGCAGTAAAAGTATATATGAATATCAAAAAGTTCAGGAAAATGTTCCGGTTACAAATGAAAGTTTAAAAAATATAACAAGTCCAACAACAGGAATCTGCAATGATGATAAACTCGATAATATATATATATATATATATATATATATATATATATATATATATATATTATAAAATAATAAAATTCGAAGGCAATACAATGCGTAAAAAATAAAGACAAAAAGATGTTAGATGTTAGATGTTAGATGTCTTTATTTTTTACGCATTGTATTGCCTTCGAATTTTATTATTTTATAACATACTTAACAATGCTTCAAGCAAATTACCAATTACTTTTATATATATATATATATATATATATATATATATATATATATATATATAAACTTTCCTGGAAGGCACACAGAAATTTGAGACCAACCGTAGGTAACATGAACGATTAAAGCGAGCTGTTCGCAAGGGAAACGTTAATAAAACAGACGACCAAGGATTTCAAATCGGTCTACTCTGTGAACAATGCCTAAGGCCGTGTCTGAGCAGAGCTGACCTGATGAGTCACCAAACTGTGTATCGCCGAAATGGACCAATAAAATACCCTGTGCTTCCTGGAATAACTTGTGAATGTGGGAAGATGTGCAACACTTTAGCTGGACTAAAAAGTCACATTTGCGCAGCTCACTGTTGAAGTTGTTGAACTTTTTGAAGCTCATCATTGTATTCTTTGAACTTCTGAACTTGATTTTATTTCATTTTATTAATTTATTTATTTTTTTATCAAGCAATGAAAATACTCGAACACGAGTTTGCTGCTACCATCATATATATATATATATATATATATATATATATATAGACAAAAGACAAAAGATCCGTTTAAAAAGAGCAACATTCCTTTGAAAAAGGGTATCTAACGAACCCGAAAATTTATGATAACAAATGATAAAAAAATAAGTGAATCCAATGCTCCATAACATCGAGTTCATTCTTTTATTTTTAGATGCTTCGTAATAACGCCTAACTTAA
>CM042155.1:78293498-78295998 GCA_023376005.1 Doryteuthis pealeii | reverse complement strand
GCTACAGTGGTAGTACCTGTTAGGGTCCCATATATGAGTTAAATAGGAAAAATGCGTCAAAAATGTGTTCAAAGAAACTGAGTTTTAAAAATATTAACTATCATCATGAATGAATAGAACAAAACATCTTTGACATAAAATAACCCAACAAGGGTTGACATGCCGTAAATCCAACCAACCAGCCAACCAGTCCTGGCTGCAATGTCTTTCAAAAAACTATCTCGACTTTCAATGACTTTTAATGAATAGAAGAAAACATCTTTTGCATGAAATAACCCAACTAGGGTTAACATGCCGTAAATTCCAACCAACCAGTCCTGGCCGCAATGTCTTTCAAGAAACCATCTCGACTTTCAATGACTTTCAATGAATAAAACAAAACATCTTTGGCATTAAATAACCCAACAAGGGTTAACATGCCGTAAAACCAACCAACCAACCAACCAACCAACCAGTCCTGGTCGTTATGTCTTTCAAGAAACTATCTCAACTTCCAATGACTTTCAACAGACCACGTTATTGACATTAATTGTTAATCTTTAACAAACGATCGAAATGCATTATTTCAAACTAGATGAAAGGGTCTTTCAATTTTGCCCTTTGTCAACCTTTGATTTGTAGATGAACTTACACATTCAAAACCAAAAAACAAAATCATGATTTTTAAGAAGTCAGACTTTTGATTCAAGAATTTTAGCCTCTGTTAGTCTGAAGGTAATAATTTGAAAAAAAGAAATTCCGATTACTTTGTTGGCGATTAATTCATTTTATTGTTGTTCGGCGAGACACGTAAGCAGCTCTCATTCTTTGACGATCTGTTATTTCCTGATTCTAAAAATAACCCTCTTTAATTATCTCAAAGAGATTCTTTATAAATGCGGGGAGAATTTCGATGAAAAGTAATTTTTCTTCTTTTAAGTAAAAAAAAACAAAAACAAAAAAAAACATTCTCTTTTATTTAAATAATAATACATTTAATGTTTTATCAAATAACTGGAATGATTTGAACAATTAATGGGCCGGGTTAGCTCAGTCGGTAGAGCGTTCGGCTAGAAACCACAAGGTTCCTAGTTCGATGCCGGTCCTCGCCAACACAGTGTATGAGTAGCACAGGGATCTATGCGGTAAAGTAAGGAGCTGATGGTTGGTGTGGCGCTCCACCTCAGATGCTAAAACAATCTCCTTGGTCTAGCGCTATTGAAAAGGGGATAGACTCCCTAGCTGACTGGCTGATACCGACTTTAGGCCGCCCCGTCGACTTTACTTTACTTATATTATTAGTAGTAGTTATTCACACCAGCGTTAGCTGATGGTCTTTCCCAGGGGTTTGAGTGACAACAAGTCTCCTCAGGTTTCCAGGACTCTTCTGAGTATTCTGTCCTTCTTCTTCTTATTATTATTATTATTATTAGTAGTAGTAGTAGTAGTAGTATTCAAGCCAATTTCAGCAATGCAGTTGTCTAGATGGTCCCAATTCTTCCTCTGATTTCCTCCACTCTTTTTTCCGAGCTTTTTTTGGCCGTTCCTAGTGCACCAAATACAATTGAAATTATTTGCTCCTTTTGAGTTTTAACATCAGTGTTAGCTGATGGTCTTTCACTGGAGGCTGAGTGACAGCAAGTCTCCTCAGGTCTCCAGGACTCTTCTGAGTATTCTGGCAGATTGCAGCAGTGCAGTGTTCTGAATGGTTTCAATCCTTCCTCTGATTTCCAAACTTTCCAAACCCTTTTCCAATCCTTTTGGGACCGTTCCAAGTGCACCAACTACAATTGGTATCCCTTTGACTGTCATGTTCCATAACTTTTTCAGTTTTCTGGCAAAGTCCAGATATTTGTCCATTTTTTCATTTTCCTTCAGCTTCACCCTGTGATCTGCTGGCACTGCAAAATCCACCAGTTTCACAAGTTCATTCTTTTTTGTTTATCAACACTAGGTCTGGTCTTCTTGCTGGGATAAGGTGATCCGTTTTTACTTCAAAGTCCCAGAGAATTTTATGCGTTTCGTTCTCAAGAACAGATTCTGGTTTATGCATATACCATTTTGTTGTATGGTCAAAGTTTTGTTTTTTGCATAATTCCCAGTGCATCACCTCTCCAACCCAGTCGTGTCTAGCTTTGTATTCACATTGTGTTAGTTTGCTGCATTCGCTTAATACATGGTTTATGATCTCATCTCTGTTACCACACACTCTACCTTTGCTTATTATTATTATTATTATTATTATTATTATTATTATTATTATTATTATTTTCAGTCCTTTTGAGTTTTTCACATCAGCGGGAGCTGATGGTATTTCACTGGAAGCTGGGTGACAACAAGTCTCCTCAGGTTTCCAGGACTCTTCTAAGTATTCTAACCGATTGCAGCAATGCAGTAGTCTGTATGGTCTCAATTCTTCCTCATTTCCAGTTCCTCCAGTCTTTTTTCTAAGTTTATTGGGACCGTTCCAAGAGCACCAACTACAATTGGTATCCCTTTCACTCTCATATTCCACAGCTTT
>CM042155.1:78270998-78288498 GCA_023376005.1 Doryteuthis pealeii | reverse complement strand
GGGCTAAAATCTGACTCCTCAGATTTTAGCCCTGAAGAGCTTTATGCGAAACTAATAGTAGGTTCGTTTGACTCAATAGATTATCTATATATATATATTAATATATATATATATATATATTATAGTGTGGATTGTCACTGTTTCAGCTTTTACTGGACGGTGTGTCAAACGCAGTATTATTGGAGAATACTCAATATAAAAATTGCTTTGAAACAAGTTCACCTGATGATTGATTTGAAACAAATTCACCTTGATGATTGTTGACGCATGAAACCAAAAATGGTTGTGACTGTTCTTTTGTCACCAAATAAATAGATATGTAAAACCTTTATGTATTTATTTTATTATATCATATTGTATATATATATATAAACAACTTTTAGCTATTTTCAGCCAACAGTGTATTTGGGAGAATATGTGCTTTTAATTTTAGTCAGACCTAATTTTTTTGAAAGTTAATTCATTTATGGTTAATTAGGTGGGATTTAACTACTTAAATGTAAGGCTAAACAAATCGAGAAAAATCAATCTCTGAATATATATTTCGACCTATTAGGTCTCTTCAGCAGAGCTATAGATACGAAGACCGCCCCGCGTGTGACTCGAACCCTTTGTGTCGAAACGGCACGCCGGCTTCTTACCATCACGCCAGCTCTGCTGAAGAGACCTAATAGGTCGAAATATATATTCAGAGATTGATTTTTCTTGATTTGTTTAACCTTACATTTAAGTAGTTAAATCCCGCCTAATTAACCATAAATGAATTAACTTTCAAAAAAATTAGGTCTGACTCAAATTAAAAGCACATATTCTCCCAAATATATATATATATATATATTATTTTATTTTGCTTGAAGGCAATTATAAATGCATGTATCGCATAAAATTCGATAATTATAGAAAATAATCTTGACAAGTAAATCCGCAAAGGATGGCTCGCTATGCAGAACACCGTACAGACTGTTTCGACTTTATTAAGTCTCTTCAGCGATGTATACTAACGACTCCCCTCCGACAGGAATCGAAACCGGGACTTCACAGGCATAGTCAGAGACCATATCCGTTTCGGCCGCCGGTACATAGCGAACAATCCCTGCGAAATTAACCTTGTCAATGATACTATTACACGCCCCTGCCATAGTAGGTAAGTTGACGTTTATTTAGTAAACAAACCCGGCCGTAAGCTCTTCGGCGAAGTGAATAAGATTTTTGGATGTTTGTTTTTATAGAAGCATTGTTGAATAAATTATTTATATTTTTGCTTGAAGGCAATTATAAATGCATGTATCGCATAAAATTCGATAATTATAGAAAATAATCTTGACATGTAAATCCCGCAAAGGATGGCTCGCTATACAGAACACCGTACAGACTGTTTCGACTTTATTAAGTCTCTTCAGCGATGTGCACTAACGACTCCCCTCCGACAGGAATCGAAACCGGGACTTCACAGGCATAGTCAGAGACCATATATATATATATATATATATATATATATATATATATAATTTGATTTTTGGTAATAGAATGTCAATGTTGAAGAGTTTAAACCATAGCTGGGGGGATGAGGGAGCTTATTTTGTAAAAGAAAAGGTTAGATTTGTGTATGTAGGTATGTATGATATTGTGTGTGTATATGTGTGAGTGCGAGAGATGGCGAGAGATAGGGAGATTTGAGTCACGACACACCGTCCTCTTTTATGATTGGTTTTATTCTCTTTTCCTTTTTTTTTTCTTTTTTCCCATTTTTTTTTTTTTTTTTTTGTTAGATTCGCCCACAGATTCATTTCTATTATTTTCTACTCTCTTTGTCTGTCAGAATTTCAGATTTCTTTATTGTGCTTTTCAAAGCAACAAGTAAGATTTCTATTTTCAATATTTATGACCGCGACATTTCTCTTTTATATAAAACCAGTCACCAATAATTAATTTCATTTTCTTTATTTTCTTTGAGTTTCATTATGAAAAAAAAAAAAGAAGTAATAAAAATATTGCATCAAATGAATGCTCATAGCGAAGGAAGAAAAATTTTATTTTTCTCGCATCTTATTTATAAATCTTTCAACTGGGGATCTATTTGGGGAGCATACAAATTCCGAGGTCATCATGAATTAAATGTGATATTGGAGATTACACTGGGCTGTGCTGTACGCAAGGTCGAATATATAATAGCTGATAGGGCCGGGTTAGCTCAGTCGGTAGAGCGTTCGGCTAGAAACCACAAGGTTCCTAGTTCGATACGGCCATCGCCAACTCAGCGTATGAGTAAGACAGGGTGTTATCTGTGCGGTAACGTAAGAGCTGATGGTAGGTTTGGTGCTCCGCCTCAGACGCAGAAACAGGGTCTAGCCCTAGTGAAAAGGGGATAGACTCCCTCGCTAATTGGCTGATACCGAATTTAGGTCACCCCGACGACTTTACTTAATTTACTTACAAAGCCGTTATCTACAATGAATCCAAAAATCATGTTTATTTTCTGATCGAATGAATTTTTTAAGATACAAGCTTTTACTTGAAATGTATAGAACAGTATTATAAATCTATTTGTGACAAGTAGAGTCCAAAGGCTTTTGAATAAGTGTTATTATTATGTACAAATTGTTGTGAAGTATTCAAGCACATCTTGAAAATCAGACCGGACTAAACACAATGAATGGTATTTTTGAATTCAGCACAAAATGGCGATGATGTATCCCTTGGTAGATCTGTTGAGATTTGGAAATAATTCAACGTAGTGTTATCAAAGGTAGTTTAATTTTGTATTATTTACATTTTTCGGACTGTTGTCACCATCTTATTATAATGGAGATTGTGGGTTTGTCTATCTGTAACCGAAACTATATTACTACTCAAGTCACAATTCCCTTAGTTATTGATATCACATTCTCAATGATTTTATCTTTTATTCTAACCTCAATTATTGATAAAATTGTTTTACATTATTAATACTGTTAACCATATCTACATACTAACAACATGCAATTATATTTATATATACAACAAAATAGCGGTTTACAGTGTGAACGGAAGGCTAATTTGCATATTGATATTAAAAATTTGATTTTAATAAATATGTGCTTAATATTATTGATTTCTAACTGTTTGGTTTTATTTTAATGAATATAAGCAAAAATCTCTTCAATGAATCTTAAATGAAATCCATTAACAAGGAAAAATAACTGTCATTTTATTCTTTACTTCCTCTTTTAACTAAATACTTAAATTAGAAAAAAATAACAATGAAAGACGAGATAATGGAAGAGTAAATTTCAGTTGTTCTATTTTTCCATTATACTCCCTCTTTTTATCTGCATTCTTATTTAGTTTCATTAGCCTTTCTAATTTAATACGATATTTTATTACATTAAAACTTAAATACTTGCACCCGGAGGGTGCATATATTTGCTAGTCTTTATTATAATTTTCAAATATATGCACATTGAATTAAAAAGGCTAATGAAACTAAATAAGTAATGCAGATGAAAAGATTTGAAACAGAGGGGGTTATGATCGAAAAATCTCAGTGAGATCGGATTTCTCTATGACTGATAATCTATCTATGCCATATCATGCCTTCCCTATACGTACATTTCTGTAGATGAGATATTACAACCTAGGTACATGAATTGTTCCATCAAATTTAGAGAATTCATTTTTAAAACATACGAACTCAGTTTTATGGGAGTTCACATAGGGACCGATGTTCTGTGCTGCCTTCTCCAGGCTATTATTTCCAAATGACTCTTTTTTCCGTGGTAACCCGTGTTAGAAAGGATCAAACGCCAATCACTCAAGTTGCTTGTCAAATTCAAATTTTCAGCCACAAGCAATCATCTACAGTTATTTGGTGGGATGTTGCTGATTTTTCTTGAACCCCATTATATGTGGGTCTTCCTTCTGTTGGTCATTGAGCTGTAAGGGAATTAAGGAAGGGAAAAGAAGAGAAAAAGACAAAAGATACTTTTAAGGTTCAGACTTTATTTCTAGTTTCAAAGCTATTTCTTGGAGAGGAACTTTCTTCCTGTGCCAGTCAATAGCGACTGTGCCCAGTAAACTGCCTTCGTTGGAATATTCGTGGGTTCTTTTTGGTGTCAGGAAGGAGCCTTTTCTCTGCATGCCCAAAGGTTACTTCCTGAGAGCTCCTGGGAGATTGTTATTTTAAATTTTTATTTCATTCTGATTTTATTTTAGTCCCCACGCTTTTATTCTGTTTCTTTTATCGCTCAACATGATATTTGTTCTTTTCACGAGTAGCATTAATATTTAGTTGGGAAATTCCATGAAAATCATCCAGAAAAATGTAAAATTGTCACCTACCTCTTATGTCCAAGGTAACTAGTATATTAATAAATAATATATTAATGTTGAAAGAAAATTTAGGTGATGATGCAAAATAAGGGAATGAATATAAAATACTTTATTTCTGATATTTCAAAAATGTTGTCCTTGTGTTTATGAGTTGTGTTGATCTCCCGTGCATCATGTTTTGATTGAACAAGTCCTGATACTTTGTTTAGATCTCAAATATATCCTGATCGAAACTCTAATCATGTCCATCGCTTAAGACAACCAGATCCGTTAGAATAATATCAAGATAAGAATACAAGAAGAGCCATCTAGCATTCTATTCTATTCACTGTTGTCGATTAAATCAGCATAGTTTTCAGTTGCATGGGACACAAGAAATGTCAATACAACATGAATAAATCCTATGTAATTCAGTCCACAATGCAGACACAACCACTGAAAATAAAACTTGGCTTCACTTTTGCCATATTGGACATTGCTTTGAGATCAAGTTGTTTCCATAGTGGTTTTCAAATCAGAAATTATGAATGCTGTCACATAAAAAAAACTAGAATGAATTCTATCACATAAAAAATAGACAGGCCAAATCCTCTTAAAATACGAGGATGAGTCAAAATTTAATGCCATTTTGGTTAGGACAGGTATGATTACCAACACAGGAACATGTATCATACATCAAAATGAAACTGGTCCTTTGTGGATCACATCCCTACTTCTCAACATAGGTGAGTCAAAGAGTAATGCCATTTCGAGTGGATTCAGTTTACCTGTCAACTTGCAATCAGTCATCCATTCTCTGATTTCGGGTTCATTAAAAATGTCAGCTTTCAGTTTTTAATCAATTTTCTCTACAACAATTTTTACTTTTAGGAAGTGGAATCCACAACCATTGTGAGCCATTGTTAATGTGTGAACAGAAGAATTAGAATACCATTAGAATATGCTGTAAATTATACAAAGTTCTGACGTGCTAGAACAATTCTGAGCCGATATTTAGAAACAAGAGACTCGATTGAGTTTCTTTCTGAAATTTTGTACAGCTATAGACTATGTTAAAGCTAGACAATCCCCATCGGTTGATTGAATTTTACGGCATGTCAACACTTATTGTGTTATTTCATGCCGAATACGTTTTGTTTTATTCATTCTTCATGAATACTCAAATTTTAAAACCTATTTTTTCTATTTAATTCATGGGACTCTAACAGGTACTACCACTCTAAGTCAGAGTGGACCTGGGAGTAATGGTGATAGGTACTCCACATTCCCCAGTAGTCCAGAATTAGAACTTCATAATCAGATAGAGTTCAACGTCATACACAGGACATTAAGTCAGCCACCACCTACTAGCACATATATGATAAAAGGGTTTCCATCTTGCCTAATTAAGGGCCAGAGTGGCGTGTTGAATGTCATGGACATCTCAGTCATCAGGGTTCTGTCCTTAAGCATCGCGGCTCACCACACACGGGCAATAGGTAGCATTATTGGTGGGGTGTCTTACCACTCTGCAGATGTGCAGTTTGTGTAATCTAAAGGCCCAGCCGAGAGGGCTCAATCATCTACGAAACTGCATCTGCAAGCCAACCAAGTGCTGATCAGAGGGGTGGACAGAGAAAACTACTTAAGTTATATAGGATAGTTATTCATATAGGTTGATATCTTTAGTAAATTCAAGTCATTTCTATATTAAAATCATTTGTGTCTGTATCATTGATAATAAAGAAAGTTTTTTCTAAAGCCCCAGCCGAGAGGGCTCAATCATCTACGAAACTGCATCTGCAAGCCAAGCAAATGCTGATCAGAGGGACAGACAGAATAAGTTATAAAGGATAGTTATAATTCAACTTCTCAGCCACAAGCAATTATCTACGGTTGGCTGGTTAATTGAATTTTATGACATGTCATCCCTTATTGCGTTATTTCATGCTGAATACGTTTTGTTTTAAAGAAATATATAGGCTGCCTTTTGTGATTCCAAGCCCGTTTTCTGTCAAAATAATTGTTTCTCTATAACTGATAATAAAGAAAGTGTATTCTAGAGCCCCAGCCGAGAGATCTCAATCATTTACAAAACAGCATCTGTAAGCCAACCAGTTGCTGATCTTTTGTAATTTCAAACCAGTTTTCTATTTTTAAAAAAATGTTTTTATATAACTGATAATAAAGAAAGTGTTCCAATTGGACACATGGCCTAGTGGATAAGGTAGTTAGGTTAAGACAGTTCTAAGTGACAGTTATCTCTGCATTCCTTTTCAATCCTGAGTGGCGGAAGTAACATAGAAAAATAATAAACACAACTCCTACCCCAGCTATGGTTAGCGGAATGAGAACAGGATACCCCTGCGGACTGAATAAAGGGTTAGGTTCAAAGTTCCGTGATGGTTCCCGGTTACGACAAGAAAGTTCCCGAGTTCGAAAAGAAGGTTTCCGAGTCCGAAAAGAAGGTTCCCGAGTCCGAGAAGGTTCCCGAGTCCGGCAAGAAAACCTGAAGAAGGCCGGAGGGCATTTCGGCCGAAACGTTGTACATATAACAATAAAGATGAGGACAATAGTCCGAATAACGCAGATAATACTAATCATCAAGCCTCATCTCAAACATTCAGAGAAACTGTTTTTATATAACTGATAATAAAGAAAGTGTATTCTCAAGCCGCAGCTGACAGGGTTCCGTCATTTACGAAACTGCGTCTTCAAGCCAACCAAGTGCTCATCAGACAGACGGGTAGAGAAAACTACTTAAGTTATAAAGGATAGCTATTTATAGAAGCTAATGTCTTTTGTAATTTTGTTGTGAGGTGTGGTTTCGTATTTGATGTTGTAGTAGTATCAATAATCCGTCGAGCGTGCTCGTAGCTCAGGTCTTAGCATCAAGTGGCTAATTTCATACCAGTCCTCTAAACAGTCTCTATATATCTCCTGCTGTAATACACATATGTAAATGAGGTAACACGCCATTGGCTATCTCGCTACAAATTTCAAGCCCGTTCTCTATAAAAAAAACTGTTTTTATATAACTGATAATAAAGAAAGTTTATTCTAAAGCCCCAACCGACTGTCACCTACCAAAATGTGTCTTGAAGCCAACCAGTTGCTGATCGGACGGAGGGACAGAGAAAACTACTTAAGTTATAAAGAATAGCTATTTATATAAGCTAATGTCTTTTGTAATTTCAAACCCGTTCTCTATTAAAAAACTGTTTTATATAACTGATAATAAAGAAAGTGTATACTAAAGCCCAACTGACAGGGCTCAGTCACCTCCCAAAATGTGTCTGGAAGCCAACCAGTTGCTGATCTGACGAAGGGACAGAGAAAACTACTTAAGTTATAAAGGATAGCTATTTATATAAGCTAATGTCTTTCGTAATTTCAAGCCCGTTCTCTATTAAAAAAAACTGTTTTTATATAACTGATAATAAAGAAAGTTTATTCTAAAGCCCCAACCGACTGTCACCTACCAAAATGTGTCTTGAAGCCAACCAGTTGCTGATCGGACGGAGGGACAGAGAAAACTACTTAAGTTATAAAGAATAGCTATTTATATAAGCTAATGTCTTTTGTAATTTCAAACCCGTTCTCTATTAAAAAAACTGTTTTTATATAACTGATAATAAAGAAAGTGTATACTAAAGCCCCAACTGACAGGGCTCAGTCACCTCCCAAAATGTGTCTGGAAGCCAACCAGTTGCTGATCTGACGAAGGGACAGAGAAAACTACTTAAGTTATAAAGGATAGCTATTTATATAAGCTAATGTCTTTCGTAATTTCAAGCCCGTTCTCTATTAAAAAAAAACTGTTTTTATATAACTGATAATAAAGAAAGTTTATTCTAAAGCCCCAACCGACTGTCACCTACCAAAATGTGTCTTGAAGCCAACCAGTTGCTGATCGGACGGAGGGACAGAGAAAACTACTTAAGTTATAAAGAATAGCTATTTATATAAGCTAATGTCTTTTGTAATTTCAAACCCGTTCTCTATTAAAAAAACTGTTTTTATATAACTGATAATAAAGAAAGTGTATACTAAAGCCCCAACTGACAGGGCTCAGTCACCTCCCAAAATGTGTCTGGAAGCCAACCAGTTGCTGATCTGACGAAGGGACAGAGAAAACTACTTAAGTTATAAAGGATAGCTATTTATATAAGCTAATGTCTTTCGTAATTTCAAGCCCGTTCTCTATTAAAAAAAAACTGTTTTTATATAACTGATAATAAAGAAAGTTTATTCTAAAGCCCCAACCGACAGGGTCAGTCACCTACCAAAATGTGTCTGCAAGCCAACCAGTTGCTGATCTGACGAAGGGGCAGTGAAAACTACTTAAGTTATAAAGAATAGCTATTTATATAAGCTAATGTCTTTCGTAATTTCAAACCCGTTATCTATTAAAAAACCTGTTTTTATATAACTGATAATAAAGAAAGTGTATTTTCAAGCCCCAGCTGGCAGGGCTCCGTCATTTACGAAACTGCGTCTTCAAGCCAAGTGCTCGTCAGAGGGAGGGGTAGAGAAAACTACTTAAGTTATAAAGGATAGCTACTCAGCGTATGAGTAGCACAGTGATCTGTGCGGTAAAGTACGGAGCTGATGGTGGGTGTGGCGCTCCACCTTAGATGCTAAAAATAATCTCCTTGGTCTAGACTCCCTCGATATCTGGCTGATACCGACTTTAGGCCGCCCCGTCGACTTTACTTACTTACTTATCTATATAAGCTTATGTCTTTTGCAATTTCAAGCCCGTTCTCTATTTTTTTTAAAACTGTTTTTATATAACTGTATACTAAAGCCCCAACGGACAGGGCTCAGTCACCTACCAAAATGTGTCTGGAGGCCAACCAGTTGCTGATCTGACGAAGGGACAGAGAAAACTACTTAAATTATAAAGGATAACTATTTATAAAGGCTGATGTCTTTTGTAATTTCTTATCAATAAAAAAAGATGTTTCTATATAACTGATAATAAAGAAATGAATTGATAACCCCTGTCATGAGTAAATCAGTTGTCAGAATTTTGACAGTAAATTGTTGAAGAACATCTTCAGATAGTAACGGCTTAGTGGCTGGCTTTTAGCCTTTTGCTAGAACAGAGAGGGAAAAAAACGACATCTGTTAACTTGACGTTTGATAGACACCAGAATTTAAGTGTGGCTGATCATGACGTTTTATTCTTTACCGAACGATGAAATGCTACTTTCAAAATAAAGTAATAAATATAGGAAATGTATTTGGTCTAATCTAATTTTCGCCCAAGGATAAAAACTACATAGAATATGAAAGAGAAATCTATCTTGTTACGAACATCTATTGATAATGGAGATTCGCTTCCGGTTTTTGTCTGTAACAAAAATTGCGTCACTGCTTACGTCACACTACCTAAAATCTTCATAACATAGAATAAATATACTCGAAATTTGAGCATGCAATGTTAGACAGTCCTCATTGATTTTTAAACAAGTTTTAATAAATACATACCTGGTATTATATATCTATATATAGTTTGATTATTTTAATACATATTTAAAGTTTACATTTCAAATTGTTTTATTTTTTAATCCTTTAATGAATTTGATGATTTTACTTACTTAGGGTACAAACTCGCTGACATTAAATTTTTTACTCCCACCCCTCAGGCAATATGTTTCAAAAATCTATTTTTACATCGTCCGGAGGGTGTTTTTTTATTTTGTACTAGTATATTGATAATGGAGATTCGCTTCCGGTTTTTGTCTGTAACAAAAACTGCGCCACTGCTTACGTCACACTACCTACAATCGTCATAACACAGAATAAATACACTCAAAATTTGAGCATGCAACGATAGACAGTCCTCATTGATTTTTAAAACAAGTTTTAATAAATAAATACCTGGTATTATCTATCTATATATAGTTTGTTTTATTTTAATATATATTTAAAGTTATCAGAACTAAGTTTCAATTTCATTTTTTTTTTTTTACTCCTTTAATAAATTTATTTTATTTTTACTCCTTTAATAAATTTGATGATTTTACTTTACTTATGATACAAACTCTCTGATATTAAATTTTCATCCCATCCCCTAAAGGCAATATTTATTTTACGTCGCACAGAGGGCGTTTTTTTTATTTTGCTAGTATCTATAACATTGTTATTTTCAGTTCTTGGGGAAAGTTTCCAAGCCATAGCCGTATCAGTGCTACTGTACGACTGCACTACTTGGACTTTACCGAAGTGCTCAGAGAAGAGGATGATGCGTGCTGTCTTGAACAAATATTAGAAGCAGCACCCACCCCCAACGAAAGCAACTGTAAGGTCACTTACCCCGTACCCCACGAACCGTCAGAGTAAAAGCAATAGCTCTAATCTAATTTTCGCCAAAGGATAAAAACTATCTAGAATATGAGAGAGAAATGTACATTATAACGAACATATCTATACCATGGACTATATGAACTTTAGGCACCCCTTTTTCGATCTCGTTTCATCAGGACATTTTCTTATATACACCGTCAAAATCCGGTTGTTTGTTCGAGGTTAGGGTTAGGGGTAGGGTTAGGGTTAGGGGTTAGTTTTATAATTAAAAAAAAACTCTGTTAACAAACAACCAGATTTTGACGGTGTAAATGAAAAAATGTCCTGATGAAACGAGATCGCAAAAGGGGTGCCTAAAGGTCATATTGTCCTATACCATTGTTATTTTCAGTTATTTGGAAAAGCTTTCAAGCCTTAGTCGTATCAGTGCTACTGTACGACTGCACCACTTTAACTCTAACGAAGCGCTTAGAGAGAGGGCTACATGGAAGCTACCCAAGGATGGTGTGTGCTGTCTTGAACAAATCTTGGAAGCAGCATCCCATCCGAAAGCAGCTGTAAGGCCACTTGCTCACATATCCCACCAACCATCAAAGTAAACTGTCCGTATATCAGCCCCTCCTGATAATAAAATATTGTCTCTGCCTGCTTATTGTTAAAGCGATAACAGCAGCGAAGTTTTGATTTTAATGAATTAATTTTGCAGTCTAAGCCGTTCAGCTCCGAATTTATGGCCTATTTATGGTCCAATATTTAATAATTTTTATATCGTTAGAAAGATAAGAAAATACTCTTTCAAAATATGTAATTTGTGTGAGTTTTTATCAATTGAATCATTTTTTACAGCGAGTTAAAAAATTAAAAAATGGCTTCGGATAGCCACGCTGCCTATGATTATTGCGATACAAGCAGTGCAGTCTATATCAGTCAGATCGGAATCTCTTACCTATTTAGGATCAAATCTTTAAAATATTTATATCTTTAGTAATAAGATGAAATAGTCTTTCTGAATATGTAATTTGTATGTGTTTTTATAGATTTTTTTTTTTTACAGCGAGTTAAAAAAAAAATACTACGTATTTAATCGTAAATAACAGTATCATGAAAATCAGTTTACGTCGTAAGTACGGTTACATATTTGTATAAATTAAATAAATAAATTAAATAAACAAATTAAATTAAATAGGCCCAACTAATTTTTCACCAAAGAATATAAGCAACCTAGAATATGAAAGAAAAATCTATTTTGTAACGAACATTGTTACGTTTTTTGTGGCCATCTTTAGGCTTCAAGCAAGAGCGCTGTCCAGGGGAGATCCTTAGTGGAAAATCCTTGCATTCCTTCTTAGTGTCCCTTAATATTGAGTATGATCCTTTGGTTGCTCCTTGGTTCTCCTCAGTCTTTCAGGTCGTTCGTCAATGAATTCGTTTTGTCGCCTATTTGCCTAAACATCATATTTCTAGTTCACTGTCCCCGTCTCTCTCTCTCTCTCTCTCTCTCTCTCTCGCGTAAAGTTCAAGTTCAGTCAACCTCTCTAGTGCTGACACTTCTCAAAACATTACATCTTTAATTCTTTAGCAAATTGAAATTGAGATATTATATAATATTGAATGCGGGCACATGTTATTTAAGATACCTTTATATTGTGTTGGGAGACAAAATAAAAAAGTAGGGTTTCTCCCACGTTATGTTACAATCTTTGGGGCCATCATGTAGGCCTTTAGCCAGAGCGCTTGGCCAGTGGAATTGGATCCTTGGTAATCCCTTGGTAAAGAGTCTTGAGTATTGGTAATCGTCTGGTAATCCTGAAGTATTGTAAGTCCCTCCTCAATGAGTGCAATTAGAATTATGGCCAGTGTGGGGGTTTAAGTAGTGTATCAGCCACGCAATATGGCTAGTAATTGGCCGAAGGAAGAAACCACGTGACCATGGATAGTCTATAAATCCAGATGGGGAATTGGAGAACACCTTATATACAAAATATTCCAACACTTTTTGGTCACGTGTAAAGGAGAACCCAAGAATAACCTTCTTTTAGGAACACGACGCTTGAAGCAGGCGTGGCCACGGCTATCCTGTCCAGTACGAGAGGAACCGCGGGATCGGAGCAACGGTTCGCTGCTCGCTCGAACGAGCGCCGGTGCCAAGATGCCTCCGCGCGATAATGGCTGAAAGCCTCTAAGCCGGAACCGCGACCGGTTTCGCCACGGTATTACGAAAGGCGTCTCTTTTCGTTCCGCTGAACCCTGCCATAGCGGTCGTCTGTTAGTAGTGGTAGCTGTTGGTCTCTGTATTTTTCCCAGACCTCGTGGTGAATATCAAGTGCTTTCCACCCATTTATTGCTTAAACCTTTTCTTTATTTTTCCTAGGAACACATTGTGATCTTTTATTGTTTCACACGGAAACTTGGTTCCCTCCTTGTAATGCAGTAACATATGTATGTTATAATTAAATGCTATATAGTATTAATTGACTTGTCTTTTCCCTACCACCTATTCTGTATTAGGTTACCCTATTTTAGATAACCTAATGCACTATAAGAAATGGGTCTTAGCTATGATGTTAACTCCTCGCTAATACTTATAATAATATTTTTTTAAATGTTTACCTTTCTATGTGAGTACATTTCCGATATCATGATGCGAAATTATCCGCCATTTTTGTAAATACATTACTAAAATCTTCCCAGGGGGAATTCCGTAATATCAGTTTGCTTTTTAAATAAAGATGATCCCATTGAAATATTAACCTTTTTAATCACCCGTGGGAGATTTCAAAAAATGTACTGATAGGGATTGTGAACGCGGAGTCAGTTTGAAATTATATCATAAACGTACTCCCATAATGGGGTTAGCATTTTTTAATCACCCGTGGGAGATTCCAAGAATGTGTTAAAATGGATGGTGAACGTGTAGTCTGTTTGAAATTATATCTATATCATAAAGAAACTTCCATAAGGATGTTAACATCTTATTAAAATGGAGATTGTGTGTGTGTCTGTTTGGGACCAAAACTACGTCATCATCAACGTGAGATTTTTCGTAGTTATTTGCATTATATTCTCAGTGGTTATTAGATAATCATTATAATTATTTAATCTTAATTTGCATCTTATTTATTAACAGTGTCTCTATTAAGGTCTTGCTGATATAGATTTAGCTCAAAACACTTCCTTAATGTGTTTAAATCCTGCGATGTGTGTTATATATTATTAAGAAATAAATGTTTACACAATGTATGGTCGGAATAATTTGCATACCAGTTTTAATAAAATGTGTTTAATAAATAATTACTTGGTGTTATTGATTTATTTTATCATTGTTTTATTTTGCAATTTTAATTTGAAATTGTTTAAAAATGTATTCCTTATTTTGATATTGCATCTTAAAGAAAAGAAAAAAAATGATGAATCTGATGTTCAATTCGCATTATAAACATTATATATATATATATATATATATATATATATATATATATATATATATATATATATATTATGGGCTCTCTCGTCGATTTTCGACGTATGAGGGTTCATACATACAATGAACACCAACACAGTGATTTGTTTATAGTGGTGAAGGTTTGTGTTGGACCATCCACACTTTTTGGCACAGTCGATAGGAAAGAATTGGTGCATCAAGGGTTGCCACAAACCCAATCAACGACCGACCTCAGGAATTTTGAATTCAGAGTTATCCCTCTCCTAGACCGGTTACCTACTCAAGGATGAAGGGCCTAGTTGGCCTACTATTTAATCCATAGCTGGAGGGAGAATATATGGATTCATACCTTTCCCAAGGGTATTAGCGCTATGTGAAATGCCAACAGCTTCGTCTAGGAATTGAACTCGAATCGACGAGTCCATTTTCCACGACTCTAACCACCACTAGCCCACGCGCCTCCATATGTAACCCATAGCTGGAGGGAGAATATATGGATTCATACCTTTCCCAAAGGTATTAGCGCTATGTGAAATGCCAACAGCTTCGTCTAGGAATTGAACTCGAATCGACGAGTCCATTTTCCATATATATATATATATATATATATATATATATATATATATATATATTATTTCTTTATGTTGGTGGGATCAAGAACGGTAGGGCCAAAAAGAAGTAAAGAATAAATTTTATTTTCTATACAAAGAGCAGGGAGGACATGTTTTATTCTTAGCCATATTTTAAAAAATCCTATCTATAATTTTATATTGAAATCAATTAGAATAAAGTAAAAATAAGTGTAATCTTTTTAATATTCGTATATAATTTCATTAGTCTTTCTAATTCAATATAGTATTTAATTGTGTTAAAATTGTTTCATTAGCAGTAGGATGTTCCAAGAAAGTTGAAATAGAAATGGTGAACATTCGAAGTCTGTTAAAATTATATCATAAACGTGCTTCCATAAAGGTGTCAACATATTTTTAATCACTCTTTATAACATTGGGAGGACACATGTTCGTTGCAAATCTGGTTAATAATTTTGTACGGGAAGTGTTTTAAAAATGAAGGTCATGTAGAGAATCTTTAAACAACCCTCGTAAAGTTAGATAGCAAAAATATATTTAATTATATTTCATGGCCAGAGAACATGCTGAAGCAGACTTCACAAAGACGTTTATAATACATACGAATATTGAAGATATAACTTCAGACCTTTCTTTTTAAGATGGACACCTTTCGGATATTTTAAGCTAATAAAATATAAGCAATAAGATTTGGAAAAGTTTATTATATATATTCTTATTTTATTATATTTGCTACGACCAAATATACGTTAAATCTTTCCAGGCGAAAAAAATTCCAATTTTAAACGCCTACTAAACATGAACTAATTACTTGAGTTTAATAAAAGTCTCTGCACTTACTTATTGAAAAATGAACTTTTTATTCAAAGTTCGTGGACATATATTTTGGAGTGAAAGTTTCCATGCTTTAATTAATTTGATGACGTCCTGTTGTCTGCGGCTGTAGAATACGCCAACTACACATTTGCGGAGGGATCAGACCCACCCACTTAGGGCCACCTATTGGCCATAGGTGGCAGCCCATAATGCCTGAGGACAGGATTTGGGCGGTTGAGTGGTCTTTGTGGTCTACAAAGTGGTCTGAGTGCTAGAAGGCGATGACTGAGAGTCAACCAGCAGTATTTATTAATACACATGAAGTTAAAATAAAATTATTTCTTAAACAAATCATACGTACATATAAGTATTATTTTGATTATTCGAACTATCGTCTTCATCTTAATTGTTATATGTACAACGTTTCGGCCGATGTGACCTCCGGCCTTCTTCGTGTATTTTTTTTTCGGGTAGAGAAACTGAGTCTTGAAACGTTGTGCAAATAACATAAAAGATGAGGACAATAGTCCGAATAGTACCAAATAATACAAATTATCAAGCCTCTTCTAAACAAAATCAGAGAAATAAAACGTCTTTGGCATAAGGTTATTATTATTTATTAAACCCGGTTATGCTAAAAGCAGTATGCAAATTAACCACACCATATATTATGTAAACCTTTATTTCTTGGTGATATATAATTCACATTGCAGGACTTTAAACGCACTAATAATATAGGCTGTTTTGAGGCATATCTAATTCAGGTTTTCTTAAGAGACATAATTAATAAATAAGATTTATTCTATGTATTCATGATTTTTACTATAGATTAAATATTCATTGATAAACTTATGCAATTTTTTAAGGTATTTTGATGTAGTTTCAGTTGCAGACAGACGAACACTTTATCTCCATTATAATAAGATAAACACATATATTTCTATTTGTATATGGTAATAAAATAAAGCAAGATCTTTCCCATAAGAAAGATAAGTTTTTGATGCTCTAATTGAGAAAAGTATTTTTAAATGTATAATTGTCAATAAAAGTCTGGATGTTTTTGGACATTTTACTGAAGAGAAGAAAAAAACTAATTAACCTTTGCCCAGTTAAAGTCTGATTTTGTAATTAACATGACAAAAATGACACTCTTCTCATGCCAGATCTTCTTTATTATCTGTCAAGAAAAGATTCCCCACCACACCAAAAGAGGTGGACATGCCGTGAAATCCAACAAACCAACCAATGAAACCATTCTATTGTGGGTGATTCTAATTTGAAATCCAATGTTTCGCATGTTTTGTTGGATTTTACACAAATCATACGTACATATAAGTATTATTTGGATTATTCGGACTATTGTCTTCATCTTCATTGTTATATGTACAACGTTTCGGCCGATGTGCCTTCCGGCCTTCTTCAGGCATTTCTTGTCGGACTCGGGAACCTTCTCGGACTCGGGAACCTTCTTTTCGGACTCGGAAACCTTCTTTTCGAACTCGGGCCTTCTTCGGGTATTTCTTTTTTCGGGTAGAGAAACTGAGTCTTGAAACGTTATGCAAATAACATAAAAGATGAGGACAATAGTCCGAATACTACAAATAATCCAAATTATCAAGCCTCTTCTAAATCAGAGAAATAAAACGTCTTTGGCATAAATTAACCCAAAAGAGGTGGACATGCCGTGAAATCCAACAAACCAACCAATGAAACCATTCTATTCTGAGTGATTCTAATTTGAAAATGCATGTTTTGTTGGATTTTACTCAAATTTTGGTTACGGTACTCTGTCAAAGGAGAAGCTTGGTAGAGATATTGAGTCTTGTTTTTGACTTTATAAGTTTGCTGACCTTAATGACCTTGAAGGGCTACATGATGTAGGATTGACGACCTCTGGTGAGCAAGGGTGGTATCAACAGCGAACATCAATTCTCTGATGAGTCGCTTTCTGATATTTGTGTAGGCTTGCAGACGTCGAAGGTTGAAAAAGTTGCTCGGTGAAATTGTATATCCACATATACGGCACCATCGAAATTGCCCTTGGCGTGTT
>CM042155.1:78230389-78260898 GCA_023376005.1 Doryteuthis pealeii | reverse complement strand
AAAGATAAAAGTCCTTCCTGTATATAAAGTTGAGTTTAAGGGACTTACCGGAGCGTTGGAGAATGTATCTTAGGGTGGTTTCCTGGAGCCCCTGAATTCGTTGCCTCGTGGCACCGGGGGTGGAATCTGTCTGACCACTTTTTGGATATTGCACCAAAACTCTGGGCTATCACGTGATTGGTAAATCCAATCACAGAGCCTCTCCCTCACTCACTCTATATACAGGAATAACCATTTTACTGACCCAACACTGTTAAAAGGTTTGAGGAATATGGGTATTGGTGTTAGTATAGCATTTAATGTTACGTAGTGAGGTTTTCACGGTACCAAATCGATATAATGTTGTATACCCTTTCTTTATTTCTTTACTTCTTACTTGCTTCTATATCTTGGACATCTATTCTTCTGGCCGGCTTTGCTTCTATCTTCTGGTCATCTTAACTTGGTCTGGTCTAGCGTCTGGTGTTGACTTGGGGATTCCGGGTCTGGTCTTCTATGGGGATTTCTCGTTATCAGAAGCCCTGTGTCATTGTTAGTTTTTAGGTAATAAACACAAGACTTCGATTTACGTTGATGTTACTTTATTTCCAAATCCCCAAACCAGACATCTGCGCACATCCTACGAGCTCGGTTCCTACTTGCTAACTGACTCTTAGTTACTATCCTTAAACCGGAAGACAGGGTCTTCTAAGCCTTCCAGTTCTCACGATTTATCCCCGGAAGGCAAGGTGAGAGTGAGGTCAAGCGCCGTCATTCACTCTCAAGGTCATCAGCTGCACTAATCGTCATTATGTTTCTACACTATTGTCATAAATATTGGGCATCTAATAATTATGTAACATTAACTCTAAGACTAACAGCAACAAATAAATGAATTAAAACTTAGTTTAATTCTAACAATTTATTAAAGAACAAATTAAACAATGACTAACAATATAAAGTCCTTTCTGTGTATAGAGTCAAGTTTGAGAGACTTACTGGTGTGATGGAGAGGATAGTTGGTATCTTCTGACTTAGTGATTTCTTGGAGAGAATTTCTGGTTGATGTGCCACCGGGAGCTGGTTCGGAATGTATCTGGTGATTTTTGGTATTTAGCGCCAAAACCTCTGGGCTCATCACGTGATTGGTATATCCAATCACAGAAAGCCTCTTCCTCACTTAAACCCACACACAGGAACAAACATCCTACTGACCCAACATGGGGAATTGTATCACCAAACGCAGTTACTGATTAAACACTAACTCAGTAGTTTATTGTTGATGAGGTACGTGGTGTAATGGTTAGAGTCGTAGGAAATGGAATCGTCAACCCGAGTTCAAATCCTAGACAAGGCTGTTTGCATTTCAAATAGAGCTAATAACCTTGGGAAAGGTATGAATCCAACTCTCCTTCCAGCTATGGGTAAATAGTAGGACAGGCTGGGCTATTTAACTTTGGCAAGGCAACCAGTCTAGGAGAAGGAAAACTCTGAATTCAAACTCCGCTTAAGAAATTGACCTTGTGCCGCATCCTGCTCGTGCGGAGGGGTTGGTAAATATATATAAACAGTAGTTAAGTTGTTACGATTCTTGTCGTCATTTTAGACGTTTAGGTCTCTTAATGGTTAATCCAATGGTAGAAAAGGGTGTAAACTCTGTCGTAGAAAGTCAAGTTGGAGTCCTTGAAATTCTAAGTAGAATAAGTATGTCCTTGTAGCAGAGAATCCAGTCGTGGTTCGTCTAGAATTATATTCAGTTACCAACCGACTTCAGGACAATTATAAACGATCTTCAATTCCTTCTATATTTTTTTATGGAACCGTGTGGTGTAATGGTTAAAGTCATGGGAAATGGACTCGCCGCCCCGAGTTCAATTCTTGGGTGTGATAATTGCGTTTCACTTAGCGCTAATACCCTTGGGAAAGGTATGAATCCTACTCTCCCTCCAGCTACGGATGAATAGCAGGGCAGAGTGGGCTCTTTAACCTTGGTTAGGCAACCGGTCTAGGAGAAGGAAAACTCTGAATTCAAACCTGATATACTCGCTTAAGAAATTGACCTTGTGTCACATGCTGCTCGTGCGGAGGGGTTGGTAAATATATATATTGTTTTTTATTGGCCAATGCCTGCTCCTGATGTTGGTAAAGTCCATAAATATAAGTGTTGACTTTTCGTACACCCCAGATAGTCGAACAGAAATACGCAAGACAAAAAGGGTCGGTGGCTTTTGAAGAAAGGAAAATAACAACCGTTCGATAACACACTATGAAGGCAGACAGGTCTTGGGAGTATTGACAATGTCACTGTTTCTTTGGAAACCCTTTTCCCATACTTAATAACCTTTTTCCTATCCTTAATATTCATTGTGTTTTTTCCTTTTATTACTCTGTTAACTGTGATACTCGTGTTACAACACATACCGAAGACACTGAAACACGTTATATTTGATAACACACAATAAATGTAATAAGAATATTGCCAATGCTGCAGTTGCTTAGTAAACCTTTTTCCCTATTTCTAATACTCATTGTGGTTCTTTCTTTTATTTCTCTGTTAACTCTAATACTCGTGTTACAACACATACCGAAGACACTGAAACACGTTATATTTGATAACACACTATATAGACAGATAGGTAATGAAAGTATTGACAATGCCGCAGTTGCTTAGTAAACCTTTTTCCCTATTTATAAGACTCATTGTGGTTCTTTCTTTTATTTCTCTGTTAACTCTAATACTCGAGTTACAATACATACCGCAGACACTGAAATACGTTACATTTGATAACACTATAAAAGCTGATGATTATGTGATTATTAACAATGCCGCAGTTGCTTAGTAAACCTTTTTTCCTATTTATAATACTCGTTGTGGTTCTTTCTTTTATTTCTCTATTAACTTTCATACTCGTGTTACAACACATACCAAAGACACTGAAACACGTTATATTTGATAAGATACCAAAAGGTACAGATAGGTAATAAGAGTCTTAACAATGCCGCACTTGCTTAGTAAACCTTTTTCCCTATTTATAATACTCATTGTGGTTCTTTCTTTTATTTCTCTGTTAACTCTAATACTCGAGTTACAATACATACCGCAGACACTGAAATACGTTACATTTGATAACACTATAAAAGCTGATGATTATGTGATTATTAACAATGACGCTCTTGCTTAGTAAACCCTTTTCCCTATTTATAATACTCGTTGTGGTTCTTTCTTTTATTTCTCTATAAACTTTCATACTCGTGTTACAACACATACCAAAGACACTGAAACACGTTATATTTGATAAGATACCAAAAGGTACAAATAGGTAATAAGAGTCTTAACAATGCCGCACTTGCTTAGTAAACCTTTTTTCCCTATTTATAATGCCCGTTGTGTTTCTTTCTTTTATTTCTCTGTTATATGATACCCAAAGACACTAAAACAGGTTACATTTGATAATACACTATAAATGCTGCAGAAATATTGCCTTAGCTTAAATAAAGTATTCTCAACCAGAAGGGAATTGCTCCCATTTGCGATAATCTTAAGTTTTCAGGTGAAAATCTTTATCTCAGATTGGCATGTTGAAATATTGATCGTTCTTTAAAAGAAATGAAAAACTTACAATGCAAATTTTGTGTCAGATTTTGGAAGTGGGGGAAAATAACATTCCAAAATATGATAAAAAGGGGATCATGAGGAATAAAATGGTTAAAAACCACTGGATTAACACGAATTGTTCGCTGTTAGAATGAACATGCGTGTTAAGTATTGATAAAAAATACCCTTATTTTCCCTTTATCTTCTGCTCATAAAAACTAAAAATGAAATTCTTATTTCTTTCTGCGCTGCCATTATCTTAAGATTACATCAATTTCTTTTCATCATCAAATATTTTTTTTCTATAGTATGGCTTTCATTGCCAATTTACGTTATAAATGTCGACCTTCCTTGAAGAACTCTACAAGGCACGTGCCTGCTATTCGTCATCATATCGACGCTGAAATAAGTGTGGATAGGGTTCGCTTAAGAACTGCGAAACTTACGGGATGTTATTTATTTCACATTTACTCCTTTCTCTTAAATCATTTAAATTACCTCAGAATTTTCAAGTAAATACCGTTGTTTTTTTGTTTTGTTTTTGTTTTGTTTTATTTGTTTGTTTAACGGTATATCAACATTGTGGGTTATTTAATGCTAAATCTTTTTCTCTTTTTGTATATATAGGATTGGAACGAATGTCTTGTCCGACACAAAATAGTATTTATTTAACTAATCAAGACAACATGTAAATTGAGAAATATAAACAAAACATCATTAATAAAACATTGAAACATTTTTGAGACACTGACAAATGATGTTTTGTTTATTATTTTTGTTGTTTTTGGCACCTTTCCGTCCACTAAGGACGATGGCGTAGTGTCCAAAAGAATAAATAAATATAAGTATGAGCACTGCTGGAGAAGCAAGCACGAACTCACGTGACGTTCCCCTTTGGAAAACAACACATATGCATGCCAGTGCGGACCTCCCAGCAAATACGTACATTGACCAGCTTTTTTGGATACTGGATGTTGCACAGAGGACCCACCGAGAGCAATGAATAACAGGGATGGTTGGCGAGAGATTGTCATGGATATCCGTGCTACTAGCGCGACATGATGATATATGATAAAAGATGTTAGGGTTTGCCTACGGTTCGGACAATCATATAGATGCTAGGGCTTGACGTAACTAACCGATTGATTAGATGGGCCCTCTCCGACTGACCGTCAAGCCAAATTAAGGGCCAGAGTGGAGTGTTGTAGGTTATGGACTTCTCAGACACCAGGATTCGGTCCTCATGCATCATGAGTTGCCAACCATGACCAACAGGTGGCCCCATTGCGATCTTACCTCTCTGTAGATATGCAGCTGGTGTATTCTTAAGCCTCAGCCGACAGGGCAGGGATTCACTGAAAATATAAATTCCTTAAATAGAATTAGCAAATATATGCAGCCTCCTCCGGGTGCAAGTATTTAAGTTTTAATGTAATAAAATATTTGATTAGATTAGGTTAGAAAGGCTAATGAAACTAAATAAGAATGCAGATAAAAAAATTAAACAGAGGGGGTTATAATCGAAAAATAGAACAACTGAAACATAAACTTCCATCACTTCCATCTTTCATTGCCAAATTTTCCTAACTCTTCTATTTAGTTAAAATAGGAAGTAAAGAATAAAATTACAGTTATTTCTTTTTGTTAATGGATTCCTTTTAAGATTTTCCCCCGAGATTTTTGCTCGTATTTATTAAGATAAATCCAAGTAATTAGAAATCAATAATTACTAAGCACATATCTATTACAATCAATTTTTTTATATCAATATGCAAATTACCCTTCCCGTTCACACTGTAAACCGCTATTTTGTTGTATATAGAAATACAATTCCATATAAGTAGTATGTCGATATGGCCAAGAATATTAATAATATAAAACCATTTTATTAATCATTGAGATTTAAATAAATATAAATATCATGGAGAATATGACGTAACTAAGGAAATTCAGACTTGAGTAGTAATATAGTTTCGGTTACAGACAGACACTCACACAATCTCCATTATAATATATATATATATATATATATATATATATATATATATATATATATACCATTCTTGTATATTTATTTATTCTTTGTATATATATATATATATTTACCAACCCCTCCGCACGAGCAGGAAGCGACACAAGGTCAATTTCTTAAGCGGAGTTTATCAGGTTTGAATTCAGAGTTTTCCTTCTCCTAGACCGGTTACCTAACCATGGTTAAAGAGCCCAGTCTTCCCTACTATTTACCCATAGTTGGAAGGAGAGTAGGATTCATACCTTTCTCAAAGGTATTAGCGCTAAGTGAAATGCAATTACCACGTCCAGGATTTGAACTCGGGGCGACGAGTCCATTTCCCAAGACTTTAACCATTACACCACGCGCTTCAATCTCCATCATGATAAGAATACATAACTAAATATCAAGACTACTTGCTCTTACAAGCAATGGTAAAATTGTATACTTAAAATATGCTAAAATATCGATCTATACATATATAAAGCGCAGTTGTGTGTAGATGTATTTCCGGATAGATTAAATTTCGAAAATAAAACAATTAATGACAAAGTAAATATATATACACACATTAAATATCACCAGTGCTTGGTTCCTGAGCAAAAATAAAAGAGATTTGATTTATATACGTGAAGATAATTAAAAAACAAAATTTAAACGATAACAGCATGGATTTTTTTTAATTCAATATTTTAGATAGTAGATATTAACATTTTATTTCAGAGTAGCTGGATTAATGCAAGGTCTTTTTTTTTACATAGGGATTTAAATGGGGAATCCCACGAGGATTTAACTCACGATTCAGTAATAATGGATCTGCGTGACTTTCTTTAAAAAATACCCCCTCTACCCAGCCGACGCCGGGTAGCCGCTGCTAGTAATATAATAAATCTTCCGACAGTTCCCAATTTCTATATTTTGCTGATTGTATTTAAGTGGAATGTGACTCGAAATTGAGCTTAATGGCTGCCGACGGGGTGTTTTTTTTTTTAGAATGTAGGAATAACATTTTAGAGCGAACAGTAAATGAAATAGATTGGATTGTTAGTTGGTTGGTTTATAGGGCATGTAAACAATTGTTGGAATTTGCTTTATTCTCTGAGTATTTTGATTGGTTTGGTTTGTTGTTTTTTTTGTTTTTTTTACGGCATATCAACCTCAGTGGGTCATTTAATGCCGATAAAGTTTTGAAATAAATCAATTCTTAATGCATAATACAATTTTTTTATAAATACATTTTTCTATTTAACCCATAGATGGGACCCTAACAAGTACTACCACCACGGGTCAGAGTGGACCAGGGAGCAATGGTGATGAAAGGGTGATCCACATTCCCCAAACATCCAGAACTGGAACCTCACCATCAGATAGAGTTTAACGTCATTCCCAGGATATGTAGACCCGCAGCCACCGCCTTCTAGCACCCATATGATAAAAAAGGTGTTGGGTTGCCATAAGGGAAATAGGTTGGGAAAATCATATAGGTGCTAGGGCTTGACGTGACCAGCCGATTGATCGGAGGGGGCCTCTCCGACCGCCCGTCTAGCCCAAGATAGGGCCAAAGTGGAGTATTTCAAGTCATGAACTGCTTATCCACCTGGGCTCTATCCTTAAGTATCACGGTTCGCCACCCACGGTCAACGGTGGCCCCATTGGGGGAGTCTACCCCTCTGCAGAGGTGCAGTCGGTGCATTGTAACGCCCCAGCTGACAGGGCGGGAAATAGATTGGATTGTTAGTTGGTTGGTTATAGGCATGTAAACAATTGTTGGATTATCTCATGCCGACTCCGGGGCGGCCCTAATGTCGGTATCAGCCATACAGCGAGGGAGTCTATCCCTTTTCAATAGCGCTAGACCAAGGAGATTATTTTTAGCGTCTGAGGTGGAGCTCCACACCTACCATCAGCTCCTTACTTTACCGCACAGATCCCTGTGCTACTCATACGCTGAGTTGGCGAGGACCGGTATCGAACTAGGAACCTTGTGGTTTCTAGCCGAACCGCTCTACCGACTGAGCTAACGTTCCTTGTTCGATACCAGTCCCCGCCAACTCAGCGTATGAGTAGCACAGGGATCTGTGCGGTATGGTAAGGAGCTGATGGTAGGTGTGCGCTCCACCTCAGACGCAAAACAATCTCCTGGTCTAGCGCTAGTGAAAAGGGTATAGACTCGCTCGCTGATTGGCTGATACCGACTTTAGGCCGCCCCGACGACTTTACTTTAAATACGTTATACTTAGTTGCAATAACGTTTAAGTTGCCAAAGTATTCATGTAGTTCACAAACATTTTTAGACATTTTCGCTAACAGATCTGTTTGCATCACAGAGGAGTCCTTATCATATAGTAACACTTCGGGTACGGGTAGACCTGGGAGTATCTATCTACTCTCCACCGCGAGTAGGATGTGACACAAAATCAATTTTGAAAGGGAGTAGAATCGGTTTTAATTAAGAGTTTTCCTTCCCGCAGACTGGTTGCCTTACGAAGGCAAACTATCCCATATTATCAGATACTACTACTTCCGGTCAGGGTAGACCTGGGAGTATCTATCGACCCTTCGCCACGATCAGGATGTGACACAAGATCAATTTTATTTCTCTGAATGTTTGAGATGAGGCTTGAAGATTAGTATTATCTGCGTTATTCGGACTATTGTTCCCATCTTCATTGTTATTTGTACAACGTATGGTTAGCGGAATGAGAACAGGATACCCCCGTGGAATAAATAAAGGGTTAGATTAAAAAGTTCCGTGATGGCTCCCGAATACGACAAGAAAGTTCCCGAGTTCGAAAAGAAGGTTCCCGAGTCCGAGAAGGTTCCCGAGTCCGACAAGAAATACCTAAAGAAGGCCGGAGGGCATATCGGCCGAAACGTTGTACAAATAACAATGAAGATGGGGACAATAGTCCGAATAACGCAGATAATACTAAAGATCAATTTTGAAAGGGAGTAAAACCGGTTTTGATTAAGCGTTGTCTTTCTCATAGACTGGTTGCCTAACGATTGTTACATATTGCTTTACTCAGGTGTATATATAGCGAGATAGACAGACAGACAGACAGTCGAGGAGATGATGATGATGATGATGATGATGATGATGATGATGGTTTTTTATTTGGCCGCCATATTCTTCAAGGCTAACTTCCCGCTAAAAATGTCTCAATTTTTTAAAATTCATTCTTGTTGGCTATTCAAATCTTTTTAAACGCATATTAAAAAAAAAACATGTCTTATCTATTTAAACCATAGATGGGACTCTGACAGCTACTGCCATTCTAGTTCAGAGTGGACCTGGGAGTAATGTCAGTGAAGAGGTACTCAACACTCTAAAGTGCTCCAAAACTGGAACCTCGCCACTAGCTGCAGTTTAGTGTTATGCCCAGGACACTGTTGGCAAGAGAACAGAGAAAAAACGAGTAAGTTTAACAGTTTCTTTTTCACAGTAATACTTTCGGTAGAAGGTGTTACTAATCTACTGACACGTCTCATGTTAAAGTGATCGATACAACCAGTCTGCTATAAAATCATACAAAAGACAAAAATGTCACAGAATTTTATTAAAATAAGAAACTTTATCCCACCGTTTTTTGATCGATACTTTTTGCACATAAGATAACGTTTTTTTTACAACCATAATAGTTGCAAATCTTATTATAATGGAGATTGTGTGTTTTTCTGTCTGTAACCGAAACTATATCACTACTCAAGTCACAATTCCCTTAGTTATTTACATCGCATTCTCCATGATTTTATTTTTATTTAAACTTCTATTATTAATAAAATTGTTATACATCATTAATGCTATTGACCATATCCAGATACAAATAACAGGTAATTGTATTTGTATATACAACAAAATAGCGGTTTACAGTCCGAATGGAAAGGCTAATTTGCATATTGATCTTTAAAATTTGATTTTAATAAATATGTGCTTGGTATTATTGATTTCTAATTGTTTGGTTTTATCTTAATGAATATGAGCAAAAATCTCGGGGATAAATCTTAAATGAAATCGATTAATAAGAAGAAATAACTGTAATATTACCCTTTACTTCCTTTTTAACTAGATAGTTAAATTAGGAAAATTTACCAATGAAAGACGGGAGTAATGGAAAATAATGGAAGAGTTAGTTTCAAAGTTGTTCTATTTTTCAATCATACCCCCTCTGTTCCAAATATCTCTATCTGCATTGTTATTCAGTTTCATTAGCCTTTCTAATTTAACATGATATTTTATTATATTAAAACTTAAATGCTTGCACCCGGAGGGTGCATATATTTGCTAGTAAAATGAATATAGAAATGCAACAACTATTACAGTACATCTTATTATAATGGAGATAGTGTGTTTGTCTCTCTGTAACCGAAACTAAATCACTACTCAAGTCACAATTCCCTTAGTTATTGACGTCACATTCACCATGACTTTATTTTTTATTTAAACCTCAATTATTGATAAAATTGTTACATCTTATTAATATTGTTGGATTAATCTACATACTAATAACATGCAAGTATATTTATATATTCAATAAAATAGCGGTTTACAGTGTGAACGAGAAGGCTAATTTGCATATTGATATTAAGAATTGGATTTTAATAAATATATGCTTAGTATTATTGATTTCTAATTGTTTGGTTTTCTCTTAACGAATCTGAGCAAAAATCTCGGGGATAAATCTTAAAAGTGATCCATAAACAAGTCGAAAGAACTGTAATTTTGTTAATACTTCATAATCTAACTAAATAGATAAATTAGAAAAAAATGAATGACGGGCGTGGTGGAAAATGATGGAAGAGTTAGATTTAAAGCTGTTCTATTTTTCGATTATACCCCCTCAGTTTATCATCTTCTAAATAGTTTCTAATTTGATACAATATTTTATTTACTTCAAAACCTTAATACTTGCACCCGAAGGGTGCATATATCTGCTAGTAAGTATAATTATTAAATTATATATATATATATATATATATATATATATATATATATATATATATATATAATATATGTGTGTGTGTGTGTGTGTGGAAAGTTTTGTAGAAAAAACAACAAGATGTTAAAAGTTTTGCTGACAGAAATCTGTTTCGACATTATGAATATGTCTTTTTCAAAGCAACATTGTAAGCGGAAAAACGAAATAAATATATTATTAATTATGAGGCACAGAACGCTCTCGATCAGTACCGGAATTTTCAAAAAAATTTTTTAAATACGTATTTATTGTTAAAAATGAAATAAATTTTATTTTTAAAAATTATAAGCATTTTTATCATAAAAAAGCTCAAAAAAGAGTTTGCAGTAAAAGTGTATATGAATATCAAAAAGTTCAGGAAAATGTTCCGGTTACAAATGAAAGTTTAAAAAATATAACAAGTCCAACAACAGGAATCTGCAATGATAAACTCGATAATATATATATATATATATATATATTATATTATATATAATATATATATATATAGGTACGACTCCAATTAAGCACTTATTTCTCCAAAAATTATCGGCAAAAAGCCATTCCAAAACAAACCGTGTTTACATTTTATATATATATATATATATTATAAAATAATAAAATTCGAAGGCAATACAATGCGTAAAAAATAAAGACAAAAAGATGTTAGATGTTAGATGTCTTTATTTTTTACGCATTGTATTGCCTTCGAATTTTATTATTTTATAACATACTTAACAATGCTTCAAGCAAATTACCAATTACTTTTATATATATATATATATATAAACTTTCCTGGAAGGCACACAGAAATTTGAGACCAACCGTAGGCAACATGAACGATTAAAGCGAGCTGTTCGCAAGGGAAACGTTAATAAAACAGACGACCAAGGATTTCAAATCGGTCTACTCTGTGAACAATGCCTAAGGCCGTGTCTGAGCAGAGCTGGCCTGATGAGTCACCAAACTGTGCATCGCCGAAATGGACCAATAAAATACCCTGTGCTTCCTGGAATAACTTGTGAATGTGGGAAGATGTGCAAGACTTTAGCTGGACTAAAAAGTCACATTTGCGCAGCTCACCGTTGAAGTTGTTGAACTTTTTGAAGCTCATCGTTGTATTCTTTGAACTTCTGAACTTGATTTTATTTCATTTTATTAATTTATTTATTTTTTTATCAAGCAATGAAAATACTCGAACACGAGTTTGCTGCTACCATCATATATATATATATATATATATATATATATATATATATATATATAGAGAGAGAGAGAGAGAGAGAGAGAGAGAGAAAAGACAAAAAATCGTTGAACAGGGAGCGACATTCATTTGAAAAAGGGTATCTAACGAACCCGAAAATTTATGATAAAAAATAAAAAAATAAGTAAATCCAATACTCCATAACATCGAGTTCATTCATTTATTTTTAGATGCTTCGTAATACGCCCAACTTAAAAAAAACAAAAGAAAACATTAAAAAAACATATATATATATATATATATATATATATAATTATATATATATATATAAATATATATACAAATGAAAAATAAGGAAAGAAAAATGTTGAATGGATTTTAAAATAGGATTTATTCTATTTTATTCATCTGACACGTGTTTCGGCAAGGAGCTATCCATGCATACATGTATTTTAATCTATTATATTTTTAAATACAAAATAAAATAAAATAACAATAATAGAAAAAACTACAGAAATGTTTAGTGTACAAAGAAATAACGGCTTTTCGTCAGAGGAAATCCATATTGTTTTAAATGAAATCTACACACTTATATATAGTTATCTACAGACACCTAGTTTCGACGTATCACGCCTCATCAGTGTGGCTAGACATGTGTAGACTACTTCCAGCCGGAGAGAAAACCCAATCGATTCAGGATCAGTCAGGCTGTTTGACTACTCGGATGTCGTCACGTACAGAATGGGAGGAGGATTTGAACAGATAAATACACACATATGTATGTATATAAAGACCGCCAGAGAGTGTTCCATCCCTTTTATAGGAGAGCGTTATATGTGAGTATATACATACTAACAAGAATATGTGCCCTCCTGGCGTAAGTATTTCAGTTTTAATTTTATTAAATATATCAAATATGGAAAAGAATAACGAAATTAAATAAGAACACATATAAAAAGTTTACATAACTTTTAAATATATTTTAATTGGTTTTAAAATGAAATCATTCATGGGATTGATTTTAATACGTTGGAGAATAAATCAATAATATTAGATATCAATAACACCGAGTAATTATTTATTAAATCCGGTTTTGTTAAAACCAGTATGCAAATTAACAACACCATATATTATGTAAACCTTTATTTCTTAGCGATATATAAGACACATTGCAGGTTTTCAAAGGCATTAATAATATAAGCTTTTTGAAGCAAATTGATCTCAGATTTACAGAGACATCGTTAATGAATTAGATTTATTCTATGTATTAATGATTTTGACTATACATTAAATACTCATTCAAAACGCAATGCCTGGGGGTATTATGGCATAAACAGGGACGTAGTTTCGGTTACTGAAAGACACCGAGTCTCCATCATAATTTTTTTTGGGGGGGGGAGAATATGTGCTCAATTGAAGTCGTTCCTAATTTTTGAAAATTAATTAATTAATAATTAATGAATTAGGCGGGAATACCTATTCAATAAGTATTCCCGCCTAATTCATTAATTATTTATTAATTTAATTTTCAAAAATTAGGTACGACTTCAATTAAGCACATATTCTCCCAAATATTGTCGCTAAAAAAGCCAATCAAAACACATCGGTCTGTTTGTTGACTTCTCATTGAGACCCATCTGATGAGACGGAAATTTTGGGAGCCGGTTTAAATCAACTTAGATTTATATGGGCCCCAATTTTCGTCGAATAAATTTATTATGGATTACTGTATGAGTTCTTCCTTCATTTTTGATAAATATTGCTCTTGTATTAATCTAAAGGTTATTTTACATTGAGCTCTCTTCAGTGATTTAAAAGATTCGCTGTATTTATACAATACTGGATCATCAATATTTGTACAGTGGATTCTTAGAAATCAACATATAGAATCATCCCTTACTACCAAGTTTTGGATAAATCTCTTATATAATATATATATATTATATATATATATATTATATATATATATAATATATATATATTCTTGATATATTCATTTTCCATTTCAGTTTTTTCTGATCTTCATTCGTATTGATCTCTTGACTCTGTGCATTAACAACTCAATTTTTTCTAAAATAAACAAAACTCCTATCCCAATTACGTATATAACTATATGTGTATTTCTCAGAAATATTAACCAGTGACAGAACGTATGACTTAATTATTTAAACAAATGAGCGTATTTACAGACTTAGAGCTCCTATCTTAGACAGTTTTTAACAAACACATACCACTGAAAATGTTATATATTATATATATATATATATATATATAAGATATATATTAAAGATAAACCTAATGAGTCAGATAAACCTACTAAAAGTTTAGCTTAGTGCTCTTCAGACTAAGATCCCCGGGTGATGTTTGGGTCGATATTTTTACAATCAAACTATTTGCTGGGTTTTTCTCCGCCGCGAGGATTTACCAACAAGTTTGGTATATTAAAATATATATTTATATATATATATATATTATATATATGATATAAATATTATCCACTACGCTTATTTTTAACTTATTTCTACATGGCTATAATATCATTTATTTAGATTTAGTTTTTTTTATCAATTAATAATAAATCATATTTACCTTCAATATTTTTGTTATGATTTCTGTTGTATCGTCGAAGTGAAATGTTACACAGAAGAAATTGAGTGGCTTAATCTAATTATTCATTACCAGTATCCTAATACAAAAAAAAAACACAAACGTACAAAACCTACAAAAAGACAGAACAATAAGTTACAAAACAATTAAATACAACTTACAAGAAATAGAGGAGGGTCAAATGCGGTATAACCAACGCAGTAAGATCAGTCCGAATATTAATCAGCTTATTAATCCACTGTTGAAGGTCCTTAATCGTAGACTATTTAAGCTATGAGCCAACCCATCTGGTATAATGCTGAAGGGGTGAAGGCTACTCTTACAAAAAAATCCGGACCATATTACCTTTGGAACCGCTTTTTGTCTCGATTTTAAGAAAGGACATGTTTTTCATTTACACCGTCAATATCAGGTTGTGTTTTTAGGGGTTAGGGTTAGGGTTAGGGTTAGGGTTAGGGTTATATAATTACTTTATAGGGTAGTATTAGTTTTATTAATTTTTTTTTAAATCTAAAAAACCGCCTGTTAAAACAACCGGATATTGACGGTGTAAATGAAAAGCATGTCCTTCTTTAATCGTGATCAAAAAGGCGGTGCCTAGAGGTCATATGGTCCAAAAATTTCTAAACAAAATGCTTTCTAAAATAACTTTTAAGACTGCAAACACAAACGTGTGAGTATTTCTGTCGAACTCTGTATAAACGCAATGATTAACTTTCTTATAAAGTTAAGTATAACTAAAATTCTCATGAGGAAAGCAAAAAACTTATCCAATGATCGAAGTTGTACTTGTAAACTTCTAAATATCACTTAAATGTGACCGATACTAAATAATACAGCTATAACACATGCCAGGAAAGAATCGCCGAGAAACCGTTTCTTATTTTTCATTGATAGCTTTTATTTCCTCTAGAGTCTGAAGTTGCCGATTGGAGTTGCATTACTGTCCACACAAGCAAACATTGTCTGAAGGAAACACTTTCAATAGAAAAAATGGAATCCACTGGGTGTGGTAAAACTTCTTTATTGCAATTTTACACGAAATAGACGGACATTTTTTCGGGGCATCAACAATATTTCTTTGGAACGGATGTGAAATTGAAGACAGTATTATTCGGGGATACGAAAAATGTTTACTCTTTAAAAAAGGTTGGGCAATAAACATTTCAAGATTCCAAAAGGACGATGGTTACTTAAGTAGACGTCGAGCGTAGACGTACACAGATACCCATACTGGCAAACATTTCTTTAGGTATATACACATACAGCTTAGCGTACGGTTACCATTATAGGAAATTGAAAAATATTGGATTCACTCAGTTTTCTTTAATTAAAGTATATCACGTTTCTCTATCAACTAATATTGTTTTATCTTAACGTTAGATTATTATGTACAACGGAAATATGAATTTCCGGTTAAATTAAAGAAAGCGAACAAAAGAAGGATGGAAAACAATAAGTTCGGAGATAGTTATCAGATCAAGGTTAGAGATGCGTAGGCGTATCGTCATACAAAGCCAGAGGTCAGTAGTGGAACAGACCCCAGTCGAAGAAGACGGCGCAAAACCAATCTTGCCCTGCCGACTGCACCTGTGCAGAGGGCAGTAAAATACCCCATGGCGCAGCCACTTTGCTGTGGTGTGGTGACCTGTGATTCTTAAGGACGGAATTATTTTTTGGTTGAACAGTCTTTGATATGCAAACACACCACTTAGTATCCTTTACTTAGGCTAGACGGTCGGTCAGAGAGGCCCTTTCCGACCAGTGGGCTGGTTATGTCAATCGTAGCACCTATATGATTGACCAATCCTATTGCCCTTATGGCAAGCTCCAACCTTTTATAACTATCATGTGCAAGAAGTCGATGACTGAATGTTCTTATAGTCCCGGATATGACAGTAAACTATCCGAATGGTGAGATATTGAGAACCCCTTCTTCACCATTACTCTCAGATCCACTCCGACGCAAAGTGGTAGTACCTGTTTAGAGTCTCATCTATGGGTTAACAGAAAAAATAATTAAAAAATATGTATTTAAGAATATGAGTAAAAATGAGTACTATCAAGAATGAATAAAACAAAATGTCTTCGGCATGAAATAACCCACCAAGGGTTGACATGCCGCTTAAATTCCAACCAACCAACCAACCAACCAACCACCCAACCAACTGAAGGTCTTATTGTCTTGGGTATGACATTAAACTATCTGTGTGGTGAAGTCCCAATTCTGAGCTCTAGGAGTTTCGAATCCCTTCATCATAATTACTTCCAGGTCCACTCGAGCTACAGTGGTAGTACCTGTTAGGGTCCATATATGAGTTAAATAGGATCAATTGCGTCAAAAATGTGTTCAAAGAATCTGAGTTTTAAAAATATTAACTATCATCATGAATGAATAGAACAAAACATCTTTGACATAAAATAACCCAACAAGGGTTGACATGCCGTAAAACCAACCAACCAACCAACCAGTCCTGGCTGCAATGATCTTTCAAAAAAACTATCTCGACTTTCAAGAATTTCAATGAATAGAAGAAAAACATCTTTTTGCATGAAATAACCCAACAAGGGTAACATGCCGTAAATTCCAACCAACCTCCTGGCCGCAATGTCTTTCAAAGAAAAACCATCTCGACTTTCAATGACTTTCAATGAATAGAACAAAACATCTTTTGCATGAAATAACCCAACAAGGTTAAATGCCGTAATCCAACCCAACCACCAACCAGCCAGTCCTGGTCGTTATGTCTGTCAAGAAACTATCTCAACTTCCAATGACTTTCAACAGACCACGTTATTGACATTAATTGTTAATCTTTAACAACGATCGAAATGCATTATTTCAAACTAGATGAAAGGGCTCTTTAATTTTTGCCCTTTTGTAACCTTTGATTTGTAGATGAACTTACACATTCAAAACCAAAAAACAAAATCATGATTTTTAAGAAGTCAGACTTTTGATTCAAGAATTAGCTCTGTTAGTCTGAAGGTAATAATTTTGAAAAAAATGAATATACATCGCCAACAAAGTAATCGAATTTCTTTTTTCAAATTATTACCTTCAGCTAACAGAGGCTAAAATTCTTGAATCAAAAGTCTGACTTCTTAAAAATCATGATTTTGTTTTTGGTTTTGAATGTGTAAGTTCATCTACAAATCAAAGGTTGACAAAGGGCAAATTGAAGACCTTTCATCTAGTTTGAAATAATGCATTTCGATCGTTGTTAAAGATTAACAATTAATGTCAATAACCCGTGGTCTGTTGAAAGTCATTGGAAGTTGAGATAGTTTCTTGACAGACATAACGACCAGGACTGGTTGGTTGGTTGTTGGTTGGATTTACGCATGTTAACCCTTGTGGGTTATTTCATGCAAAAGATTTTGGTTCTATTCATTGAAAGTCATTGAAAGTCGAGATGGTTTTCTTGAAAAGACATTGCGGCCAGGACTGTTGTTGGAATTTACGGCATGTTAACCCTTGTTGGTTATTTCAATGCAAAAGATGTTTTTCTTCTATTCATTGAAAATTCATTGAAAGTCGAGATAGTTTTTTGAAGACATTGCAGCCAGGACTGGTTGGTGGGTTGGTTGGTTTTACGGCATGTCAACCCTGTTGGTTATTTTATGTCAAAGATGTTTTGTTCTATATCATGATGATAGTTAAATATTTTTTTAAAACTCAGATTCTTTGAACACATTTTTGACGCATTTTTCCTATTTAACTCATATATGGACCCTAACAGGTACTACCACTGTAGCTCAGAGTGGACCTGGAAGTAATTATGATGAAGGGGTATTCGAAACTCCCTAGAGCTCCCAGAATTGGGACTTCACCACACAGATAGTTTAATGTCATACCCAAGACATAAAGACCTTCAGTTGGTTGGGTTGGTTGGTTTGGTTTTGGTTGTTGGTTGGAATTTACGGCATGTAACCTTTGGTGGTATTTCATGCCGAAGACATTTGTTTTATTCATTCTTGATCAGTACTCATTTTTAAACTTCTATCATTAAATACAATTTTTTTAAATTAATTTTTTCTGTTTAACCATAGATGAACTCTAAACAGGGTACTACCACTTTCGTCGGAGTGGATCTGAGAGTAATGGTGAAGAGGGCTTCTCAATATCTCACCATTCGATAGTTTACGTCATATCCGGGACATATAAGAACATTCAGTCATCGACTTCTTGCACATATATTGATATAAAAGGTTGGAGCTTGCCATAAGGGCAATAGGATTGGGTCAATCATATAGGTGCTACGGATTGACATACCACCACTGGTCGGGAAAGGGCCTCTCTGACCGACCGTCTGCCTAAGTAAAGGCTATAAGTGGTCGTGTTGCATATCAAAGACTGTTCAACCAAAAATAATTCCGTCCTTAAGAATCACAGGTCACCACACAGCAAGTGGCTGCGCCATGGGGGTATTTACCCCTCTTGCACAGGTCGCAGTCGGCAGGGCAGATTGGTTTTGCGCCGTCTCTCTTCTGATGGGTCTGTTCACTACTGACCTCGGCTTTTGTATTGACGATACGCCTACGCATCTCTACCCTTGATCTGATAACTATCTCCGAACTTATTGTTTTCCATCCTTCTTTTGTTCGCTTTCTTTAATTTAACCGGAAATTCATATTTCCGTTGTACAATATCTAACGTTAAGATAAAACAAATTAGTTGATAGAAATGATATACCTTTAATTAAAGAAAACTGAGTGAATCCATATTTTTCAATTTCCTATAATGGTAACCGTTACGCTAAGCTTGTATGTGTATATACCTAAAGAAATGTTGCCAGTATAGGGTATCTGTGTACGTCTACGCTCGACGTCTACTTAAAGTAACCCATCGTCCCTTTTGAATCTTTGAAATGTTTATTGCCCAACCTTTTAAAGAAGTAAAACATTTTTCGTATCCCCGAATAATTACTGTCTTCAATTTCACATCCGTTCCAAAGAAATATTGTTGATGCCCCGCAAAAATGTCCGTCTTATTTTCGTGTAAATTGCAATAAAGAAAGTTTTACCACACCCAGTGGATTCCATTTTCTATTGAAAGTGTCCTTCAGACAATGTTTTGCTTGTGTGGACAGTAATGCAACTCCCAATCGGCAACTTCAGAACTCTAGAGGAAATAAAGCTATCAATGAAAATAAGAAACGGTTCTCGGCGATTCTTTCTGGCATGTGTTATAGCTGTATTTATTTAGTATCGGTCACATTTAAGTGATATCGAAGTTTACAAGTATTCAACTGTCGATCATTGGATAAGTTTTTGCTTTCCTCAATGAAATTTTAGTTATACTTAACTTTATAAGAAAGTTAATCATTGCGTTTATACAGAGTTCGACAGAAATACTTCACACGTTTGTGGTTTGCAGTCTAAATTTATTTTTAGAAAGCATTTTGTTTAGAAATTTTTGGACCATATGACCTCTAGGCACCCCTTTTTGATCACGATTAAGAAAGGACATGCTTTTCATTTACACCGTCAATATCCGGTTGTTTTAACAGGCGGTTTTAGATTTTAAAAAAATTATAAAACTAACCCTAACCCCTAACCCTTAACCCTACACCCTAACCCTAACCCCCAAAACACAACCTGATTATTGACGTCTGTAAATGAAAACATGTCCTCTTCTTAACATCGAGATCAAAAAGCGGTTCCCAAAGTAATATGGTCCGGATTTTTTGTAGAGTAGCCTTCACCCCTTCAGCATTATACCGATGGTTGGCTCATAGCCTTAAATAGTCTACGATTAAGGACTTCAACAGTGGATTAATAAGCTGATTAATATTCGGACTGATTCTTACTGGTTTGGTATTACCGCATTTGCCCTCCTCTATTTCTTGTAAGTTGTATTTAATTGTTTTGTAACTTATTGTTCTGTCTTTTTGTAGGTTTTGTACGTTGTGTATTTTTTTTTGTAATTAGTCATACTGTACTGAATAATTAGATAAAGCACTCAATTTCTCTCCTGTGTAACATTTACTTCGACGATACAACGAAATCATAACAAAAATATTGAAGGTAAATATGATTTATTATTAATTATAAAAAAAAACTAAATCAAATAAATGATATTATTAAGCCATGTAGAAATCAAGTTAAAATAAGCGTATTGCGCTAATATATATACCATTCATATATATAATATATATATATAATATACTATATATATATATTTAATATACCAAACCTTGTTGGTAAATCCTCGCGGCGAGAAAAAACAGCAAATAGTTATTGTAAAAATATAACGACCAAACATCACCCGGGGATCTTAGTCCTGAAGAGCACTAAGCGAAATTTTAGTAGGTTTATCTGACTCATTAGGTTATTCTTTACTATATTATATATAATATATATATATATATATACTATATATACATTTTCAGTGGTATGTGTTGTTAAAAACTGTCTACGATCTAGGAGCTCTAAAGTCTGTAAATACGCTCATTGTCTTAAATAAATTATAGTCATACGTTCTCTCACTGCCGTTAATATTTCTGAGAAATACACATATAGTTATATACGTAATTGGATAGGAGTTGTTATTTTAGAATAATCTTGAGTTGTTAATGGCACAGAGTCTAAGAGATCAATACGATGAAGATCAGAAAAACTGAAATGGAAAATGTATATCAAGATATATTATAATATATTATATATATATTATAATATATATCATTTATATATATATACTATATATATAGAGATTTATCAAAACTTGGTAGTAAGGATGATTCTATATGTGATTTCTAAGATCCACTGTACAAATTATTGATGATCCAGTATGTATAAATACAGCGGAATCTTTAATCACTGAGAGAGCTCAATGTAAAAATAACTTTTAGATTATATACAGAGCAATATTTATCAAAAAAGAAGAAGAATCAAACAGTAATCCCATAATAAATTTATTTCGACGAAAATTGGGCCCATATAAATCTAAGTTGATTTAAACCGGCCTCCCAAATTTCCGTCTCATCCAGATGGGTCTCAATGAGAAGTAAACAAACAGACGATTGTGTTTTGATATGGCTTTTTTAGCCGACAATATTTGGAAGAATATGTGCTTAATTGAAGTCCAGTACCAATTTTGAAAATTAATTAATTAATAATAATGAATTAGCGGGAATACTTATTGAATAGGTATTCCCGCCTAATTCATAATTATTAATTAATAATTTTCAAAAATAGAACGACTTCAATTGAGCACATATTCTCCCCCCCCAAAAAAAATTAATGATGGAGACTCGGTGTCTTCAGTAACCGAAACTACGTCCCCTGTTATATGCCATATAACCCCAGGCATTGCGTTTTGAATGAGTATTAATGTATGTCAAAATCATTAATACATAGAATAAAATCTAATCATTAACGATGCTCTCTGTAACATCTGAGATCCATTTGCTTCAAAAAAGCTTATATTATTAATGCCTTTGAAAAACCTGCAATGTGGCTTATATACGCCTAAGAAAAGAAATAAAGGTTTACATAATATATTGGTGTTGTTAATTTCATACTGGTTTTAACAAAAACCGGATTTAATAAATAATTACTCGGTGTTATTGATATCTAATATTATTGATTTATTCTCCAACGTATTAAAATCAACCATGAATGATTTCATTTTAAAAACCAATTAAAATATATTAAAAGTTATGTAAACTTTTTATATGTGTTCTTATTTTAATTTCGTTATTCTTTCCATATTTTGATATATTTAATAAAATTAAAACTGAAATTACTTACGCCAGGAGGGCCATATTCTTGTTAGTATGTATACTCACATATAACGCTCTCCTATAAAGGGATGGAACACTCTCTGGCGGTCTATATTACATACATTATGGTGTATTTATCTGTTCAAATCCTTCCTCCCATTCTGTACGTGACGACATCCGAGTAGTCAAACAGCCTGACTGATCCTGAATCGATTGGTTTCTCTCCCGGCTGGAAGTAGTCTACACATGTCTAGCCACACTGATAGGCGTATACGTCGAAAATAGGTGTCTGTAGATAACTATCATATATATGTGTGTAGATTTCATTAAAAAACAATATGGATTTTACTCTGACGAAAGCCGCGTTATTTCTTTGTACACTAAACATTTCTGTAGTTTTTTCTATTATTGTTATTTTATTTTATTTTGTATTTAAAATAATAATAGATAAAATACATGATGCTGCGAGAAGCTCCTTGCCGAACACGTGTCAGTATGAATAAAATAGAATAAATCCTATTTTTAAATCCATTCAACATTTTCTTTCCTTTATTTTTCATTTGTACTATATATATATATATATTATTATATATATATATATATATATATATATATATATATATATGTTTTTTTATGTTTTTCTTTGTTTTTTTTAAGTTTGGGCGTTATTACGAAGCATCTAAAAATAATGAATGAACTCGATGTTTATGGAGTATTGGATTTACTTATTTTTTTATTTTATCATAAATTTTCGGGTTCGTTAGATACCCTTTTTCAAATGAATGTCGCTCCTGTTCAACGGATTTTTTGTCTTTTCTCTCTCTCTCTCTCTCTCTCTCTCTCTCATTATATATAATATATATATATATATTATATATATATATGATGGTAGCAGCAAATCGTGTTCGAGTATTTTCATTGTTACTTGATAAAAAAATAAATAAATTAATAAAATGAAATAAAATCAAGTTCAGAAGTTCAAAGAATACAACGATGAGCTTCAAAAAAAGTTCAACAACTTCAACGGTGAGCTGCGCAAATGTGACTTTTTAGTCCAGCTAAAGCTTGCACATCTTCCCACATCACAAGTTATTCCAGGAAGCACAGGTTTTTATTGGTCCATTTCGGCGATGCACAGTTTGGTGACTCATCAGCCAGCTCTGCTAGACACGGCCTTAGGCATTGTTCACAGAGTAGACCGATTTGAATCTTGGTCTTGTCTGTTTATTTAACGTTTCCCTTGCGAACAGCTCGCTTTAATCGTTCATGTTTGCCTACGGTTGGTCTCAAATTTCTGTGTGCCTTCGCAAAGTTTATATTATATATATATATAAAAGTAATTGGTAATTTGCTTGAAGCATTGTTAAGTATGTTATAAAATAATAAAAGCGAGGCAATACAATGCGTAAAAATAAAAGACATCTAACATCTACATCTTTTTGTCTTTATTTTTTACTGCATATGTATTGCCTTCGAATTTTATTATTTTATAATTATACTATATTATATATATTTATTGTAACACGGTTTTTTTGGAAATGGCTTTTTGCCATAATTTTTGGGAGAATAAGTGCTTAATTGGAGTCGTACCTATTATTATATATATTTATATATAAATATATATATATATAATATATATAATATAATCGAGTTTATCATTGCAGATTCCTGTTTGTTGACTTTGTTATTTTTTAAACTTTCATTGTAACCGGAACATTTTCCTGAACTTTTTGATATTCATATTACACTTCTTCACTGCAAACTCTTTTTTGAGACTTTTTTATGATAAAATGCTTATAATTTTTAAAAAATAAAATTTATTTCATTTTTAACAATAAATACGTATTTAAAAAATTTTTTTGAAATCCGGGTACTATCGAGAGCGCCCCTTCTGTGCACTCATAATTAATTATATATTATTTTCGTTTTTTCCGCTTACAATGTTGCTTTGAAAATGACATATTCATAATGGTCGAAACAGATTTCTGTCAGAAAACTTTTAACATTGTGTTTTTTCTACAAAACTTTCCAACACAACACACACACACATATATATATATATAATATATATAATATTATATATATATATATATATATATTATATATATAATTTAATAAATTATACTTTACTTAGCAGATGATATGGCCCCTTCGGGTGCAGTATTACGGTTTTGAAGTAAATAAAAATATTGTATTCAAATTTAGCTATTTAAGAAGATGATTAAACTGGGGGTATATCGAAAAATGAAACAGCTTTAAATCTAACTCTTCCATCATTTTCACCACGCCCGTCACTTCATTTTTTTCTAATTTATCTAGTTAGTTAGATTATGAAGTTAACAAAATTACAGTTTCTTTCGACTTGTTTTGATTCACTTTTTAAGATTTATCCCCGAGTTTTTTGCTCAGATTCGTTTAAGAGAAAACCAACAAATTAAGAAATCAATAATTACTAGCGATATATTTATTAAAATCCAATTCTTAATATCAATATGCCAAATTAGCCTTCTCGTTCACACTGGTTAAACCGCCTATTTTATTGAATATATAAATATACTTCATGTTATGAGTTGGAATTAATCAACAATATAATAAGAATGGTAACAATTTTATCAATAAGTTGAGGTTTAAATAAAAAATAAAGTCATGGTGAAATGGACGTCAAACTAAGGGACATTGTGACTTGAGTTAGTGATTTAAGTTTCGGTTACAGAGAGACAACACACTTATCTCCATTATAATAAGATTGACTTAATAGTTTTGCATTTCTTATATTCATTTTTACTAGCAAATATATGCACCCTCCGGAGTGCAAGCATTTAAGTGATATTAATATAATAAATATCATGGTTAAATTAGAAAGGCTAATTGAAACTGAAAATAACAATGCAGATAGAGATATGTTGGAACAGAGGGGATGATTGAAAAATAGAACAACTTGTGAAACACTCTTCCATTTTTTCCTTACTCCCGTCTTTGCATTGGTAAATTTTCCTAATTAACTATTCTAGTTAAAAGGAATTAAAGGGTGGTAATTATTACAGTTATTTCTTCTTATTAATCGATTTCCATTTGAAGATTTATCCCGAATTTTTGCTCATATTCATTAAGATAAAACCAAACAATTTAGAAATCAAAATACCAAGCACCATATTATTAAAATCAAATTTTTAAAGATCAATATGCAAATTAGGCCTTTCCATTCGGACTGTAAACCGCATTTTGTCTGGTATATACAAATACATTACCTGTTATTTGTATTGGATATGGTCAATAGCATTAATGATGTATTAACAATTTTAATAATAGAAAGTTTTAAATAAAAATAAAATCATGGAGAATGCGATGTAAATAACTAAGGGAATTGGGACTTGAGTAGTGATATAGTTTCGGTTACAGACAGAAAACACACAAATCTCCTTATACATAAATTTGCAACTATTATTGGTGTAAAAAAAACGTTATCTTATGTGCAAAAAGTATCGATCAAAACGTGGATAAAGTCTTCTTATTTAATTAAAATTCTTGTGACATTTTTGGTCTTTTGTATGATTTTAAGCAAGACTGGTTGTTATCGATCACTTTAACATGAGACGTGTCAGTAGATTAGTAACCCTTCTACCGAAAAGTATTACTGTGAAAAAGAAACTGTTAAACTTACTCGTGTTTTTCTCTGTTCTCTTGCCAACAGTGTCCTGGGCATAACACAAAACTGCAGCTAGGGCGAGGTTCCAAGTTTTGGAGCACTTTAGAGTGTTGAGACCTCTTCACTGACATTACTCCCAGGTCACTCTGAACTATGGAATGGCAGAGCTGTTCAGAGTCCATCTATGGGTTTAATAGATGAAGACATGTTTTTTTAATATGCGGTTTAAAAGATTTGAATAGCCAACAAGAATGAATTTAAAAAATTAAGACATTTTTAGCGGGAAGTTAGCCTTGAAAGAATATGGCGGCCAATTAAAAACCATCATCAATCATCATCATCATCAATCAGATCATTCATCATCTCCTCGATTCTGTCTGCCTTCTATTCGCTATATATACACCTGAGTAAAGCAATATGTAACAATCGTAGGCAAAACCAGTCGTATGAGAAAGACAACGCTTAATTCACAAACCGGTTTTACTCCCTTTCAAAATTGATCTTTAGTATTATCTGCTTTATTCGGACTATTGTCCCCATTTCATTGTTATTTGTACACGTTTCGGCCTATATGCCTCCGGCCTTCTTTTAGGTATTCTTGTCGGACTCGAACCTTCTCGGACTCGGGAACCTTCTTTCGAACTCGGGAACTTTTCTTTCGTATCGGGAGCCATCACGGAACTTTTTAATTAACCCTTTATTTATTCCACGGGGGTATCCTGTTCTCATTCCGGCTAACCATACGTTGACAAATAACAATGAAGATGGGACAATAGTTCGAATAACGCAGATAATACTAATCTTCAAGGCCTCATCTCAACACATCAGAGAAATTAAATTGATCTTGTGTCAACATCCTGATCGTGGGCGAAGGGCGATACGATACTCCCAGGTCTACCCTGACCGGAAGTATGTAGTATCGGATAATATGGATTAGTTTGCCTTCGTAAGGCAACCAGTCTGCGGAAGGAAAAACTCTTACAGTTAAAACCGATTCTATCTCCCTTTTCAAAATATTTTGTGTCAAATCCTACTCGCAGGTGGAGAGGTAATAGATACTCCAGGTCTACCCGTACCGAAGTGTGACTATATGATAAGGACTCCCTCTGTGATGCAAACAGATTGTTAGAACGAAAATGTCTACAAAATGTTTGTGAACTACATGACATACCTTTTGGCAACTTACTTATTGAACTAAGTATACGTATTTAAGTAAAGTTCGTCGGGGCGCCTAAAGTCGGTATCAAGCCAATCAGCTGAAGCGAGCTATACCTTTTCACTAGCGCATAGACCAGGAAGATATGTTTTGCGTTCTGAGGTTGGAGCGCCACACCTACCATCAGCTCTTACCATACCGCACAGATTCCCTGTGCTAGCTCTACGCTACGTTGCGGGACTGCGTATCGAACAAGGAAACGTTTAGCCTCAGTGCGGTTAGAGCGTTCGGCAGAAACACAGGTTGCCTAGTTCGATACCGGTCCTCGCCAACTCAGCGTATGAGATAGCACAGGATCTGTGCGTGAAGTAAGGAGCTTGATGGTAGGGTGGAGCTCCACCTCAGACGCTAAAAAATAATCCTTGCGTTAGCGCTATGTGAAAAGGGGATAGACTCCTCGTGTATGGCTGATACCACATAGGCCGCCCGGATCGGATGAGATAATCCAAACAATTGTTTACATGCCCTATAACCAACAACTAACAATCCAATTCTATTTTCCCGCCCTGTCAGCTGGGCGTTACAATGCACCGACTGCACCTCTTGCAGAGGGTAAGAACTCTCCCCAATGGGGCCACCCGTTGACCGTGGTGGGACCGTGATACTTAGGATAGAGCCCAGGTGGTAAGCAGTTCTTGACTTGATACTCCAAACTTTGGCCTATCTTGGCTAGACGGGACACCGCGTCGACGAGAGCCCCTCAAAGATCAATCCGGTCACCCTTAGGTCCGCCTTCACAAAGCCCTAGACCACCCTATACAATAGAAAATCTTCACCACCACCATCACATATTCACCTGTATGGACAAGCCCCAACACCTCTCATTTACCTCCATAACTGGGTGCTAGAAGGGTGGCACTGCGGGATCTAAACAAGTCCTGGGACAGACGTTACAACCTCTATCTGATCGAGTGAGGTTTCCCCGTTCTGAGATCGCCTAATTCCTGCACCACAGGGAATGTGGATCACCCTTTCATTCACCATTTGCTCCCTGGTCCACTCTGACCCGCTGGTGGTATACTTGTTAGGGGTCCCCCAAATTTCTTAATGGGGTTTTTAAAATAGAAAAATGTATTTATAAAAATGTATTATGCATTAAGAATTGAATTTATTTCAAACTTTATCGGCATTAAATGACCCATGAGTTGAATGCCGTAAAAAAAACAAAAAAAACAACAAACCAACCAATCAAATACTCAGAGAATAAAGCAAATCCAACAATTGTTTACATGCCCTATAACCAACCAACTAACAATCCAATCTAGTTTCATTGACTGTTCGCTCTAAAATGTTATTCCTACATTCTAAAAAAAAAAACACCCGTCGGCAGCCCATTAAGCTCAATTCGATCACATCACTTAAATACAATCAGCAAAATATAAAGAAATTGGGAACTTCGGAAGATTTATTATGATTACTAGCAGCGGCTTACCCGGCGTCGCCTGGGCTAAAAGAGCGGGTATTTTTTTAAAAGAAGTCACGCGATCCATTATTACTGAATCGTGATGTTAAATCCTCGTGGAGATTCCCCATTTAAATCCTATGTAAAAAAAAAGGACCTTGCATTAATCCAGCTACTCTGAAAACTAAATGTTAATATCTACTATCTAAAAATTGATTTAAAAAATCCAGGCTGTTATCGTTTAAATTTTGATTTTTTAATTATCTTCACGGTCATATAATCAAATCTCTTTTATTTTTTGCTTCAGGAACCAAGCACTGGGTGATATTTAATGTGTGTATAATAGTTTAGCTTTGTCATATAATGTGTTTTATTTCGAAATTTATCATATCCGGAATACATCTACTACACAACTGCGCTTATATATGTATAGATCGCATATTTTTAGCTTTTTAAGTATACAATTTTCCATTGCTTGTAAGAGCAAGTAGGCTGATAATTTTAGTTATGTATTCTTATCATGATTGGAGATTGAAGCGCGGTGGTGTAATGGTTATTAAAGTTTGGGAAATGGATCGTTCGCCCCGAGTTAAATCCTGGACGTGGGTAATTTGCATTTCACTTAGCGCTATACCTTTGAGAAAGGGGTATGAATCCTACTCTCCTTCCAACTATGGGTAAATAGTAGGGAAGACTGGGTCTTTACATGGTTAGGTAAACCGGCTAGGGAGAAGGAAAACTTCTGAATTCAAACCTGATAACTCCGGCTTAGAAATTGACCTTGTGTCGCTTGCCTGCTTCGTGCGGAGGGTTGGTTAAAATCTATATATATATATACAAGAATAAATAATATACAAAGACATGGTATATATATATATATATATATATATAATATAATATAATATATTATATATTTATAATGGAGATTGTGTGAGTGTCTGTCGTAAACCGAAACTATTATTCTACTCAAGTCTGAATTTCCTGTAGTTACGTTCATATTCTCCATGATATTTATATTTTATTTAAATCTCAATGATTAATAAAATGGTTTTTATATTATTAATATTCTTGGCCATATCGACATAGCTACTATATGGATTGTATTTCTATATACAACAAAATAGCGGTTTACAGTGTGACGGGAAGGGTTATTTGCATATTGATATTAAAAAATGATTGTTATTAGATATGTGCTTAGTAATTATGATTTCTAATTATGGATGTTTATCTAATAAATTACGAGCAAAAATCTCGGGAAAATCTTTTAAAAGGAATCCATTAACAAAAGAAATAACTGTAATTTTATTCTTTACTTTTCCTATTCTTAACTAAATAGAGACGTTAGGAAAATTGCAATGAAAGATGGAAGTGATGGAAGTTTATTGTTTCAGTTGTTCTATTTTTCGATCTATAACCCCTCTGGCTTTAAATTTTTTTATCTGCATTCTCTATTTAGTTTATTAGCCCTTTCTTAACCTAATCTAATCAATATTTTCATACATTAAACTTAAATACTTTACCCGGAGGAGGCTGCATTATATTGCTAATCTATTTAAGGAATTTATATTTCAGTGAATTCCTGCCCTGTCGGCGAGGGCTTAAGAATACACCAGCTGATATTCCTACAGAGAGGTAAGTCGCAATGGGCCACCTGTTGGGTCATGGTTGCCAACTCATGATGGCATGGAGGACCGAATCCTGGTGTCTGAGAGTCCATAACCACAACACTCCACTCTGGCCTTAATTTTGGCTTGACGGTCAGTCGGAAGGGCCCCATCTAATCAAATCGGTTAGTCTACGTTCAAGGCTCCGAGCTCTATATGATCTGTCCCGAACCGTAGCGCAAACCCTAACATCTTTATCATATATCATCATGTCGCGTTAGTTTAGCACGGTATCCATGACAATCTCTCGCCAACCATCCCTGTTATTCATTGCTTCTCGGTGGGTCCTCTGTTGCAACATTCCAGTATCCAAAAAAGCTGGTCAATGTACGTATTTGCTGGGAGGTCCCACTGGCATGCGCATATGTGTTGTTTTCCAAGGGGAACGTCACGTAGTTCGTCGCATTTGCTTACTCCAGCAGTGCTCCATAACTTATATTTATTTATTCTTTTTGGACACTACGCCATCGTCCTTAGTGGACGAAAGGTGCCATCTTCTC
>CM042155.1:78225193-78230289 GCA_023376005.1 Doryteuthis pealeii | reverse complement strand
AAGCAATGAGAATATATATATATAATATATATATATATATATATATATATATATTATATATATATATATATATGAGGGTTATTGTTTTCCCTGGTTCGGAATTGATCAAGAAGACCAAAGAGGCGAACTTACATTTCTCTGGAAACATGGAAGTTATGAATATCTCTGGTCATAAAAATCCTCATATGTGTGTGTAGCTTTTTGTATGTGTGTGGAGGGACAGGCACGTTTATTTTTGTGTATTTATCCCGCGGGCAATTTATAATATTTCAATAATGTTCATATAACTATATTAAAACAATATATATATATATATATATATATATATATATATATATATATATATATATATATTTAATATTATTATTATTATTATTATTATTAAAACAATCTGGCAATATGAAAGGATAAAAGAAAAAATTGCAGACAAATAATGGCTGCAATGTTCCACAAATATATGCCTACAAGAAGAAATGCTGCCTAATATATATATATATATTATATATATATATATATAATATATATAATATATATATATATATATATATATATATATATATGATGGACTCTCCCGTCGATTTCGACGTATGAGGTTCCGACAATCTCTTTCATCTAACCTTGTATGTTAATCGCAGGTGACATTTCAGCCCTGCCAATGACTTGCAAAGAAGTCCACAGATGGATCAAGTGTGTGCATTACTTGAATGTATTGCTGGGACACTAGCCAATACTCTAGTCCTTTCTCTAGCTTGACGCAGCTTGGTGACCTCCGATGCTGCAAAATTATTGATACCATTGTAACACAAAGTCCTCCACATTCTACGATTGAGTGCTGTGCTCTCAAAAGTAGCGTAATCTATATTTGCAGCTGAGAGGTTACTTTTCAGCTTGTCCTTAAACCTGAGCAATGGTCGACCCACGTTTCTTTTGCCACCGTCAAGCTGACTATACAACAGAATCTTTGGTATTCTGTCATCATGCATTCGCAAAAATATATGTATATATATATATATATATATGTGTGTGTGTGTGTGTGTGTGGTGTGTGCTTTTATTGATTTTATCTATAGCAGTAAGAAAATATAAAGTGTTCCATATATGAAAATTAAGTAAAAATTGCATTTAATATTCAATATTTATACATCAATTCGTAACTATCAAAGTGTTTTGAATGAATTTTACCATATTGGTGCGTGTCCATGTATAATTTAATTATATATTTTTTTTTCTTTACCGACATATATATATATATTATAATGTGTGTGTGTGTGTGTGTGTGTGTGTGTGTGTGTGTGTGTGTAAATACATATGTGTGTATATGAATATATATTATTTTAAATATATGTGTAATTATATATACATGAATATATATGTTGACCGGTTTACCTCAATCGGTTTGCCTGACTCGGAACCGCAAGGTTCCGGGTTCGATACCGGCCCTTATCAACTCAGCGTATGAGTATCATAGGGATCTGTGCGGTAAACTGATGAGCTGATGGTAGGTGTGGTGCTCCACTTCAGATATATATATATATACATATATATATATGCGTGGTAATGGTTAGAGTCGTAAGAAATGGACTCGAGGACCCGAGTTCAAATCCTGGACTAGACTTTTTACATTTCACATAGCGCACATGTGTGTGTGTGTGTGTGTATGTGTGTGTGTGTGTGTGTGTGTGTGTGTGCGGATCACGGCTCGTCTTTCAAAAAATATAACGCTGAACAAATACAGTTAAAACTTTTTATAGATATTTTTCTAACTTCTGTCATTTACAAAACATCCATCAATTTCTTCATCCTATAATCAATCCTGATGAAGGTTTAACTAAACCGAAACGTTTAAACGTCGATAAATGAATTCATCTTATTTTTGGAACACTTCGTTTTTCAAATTTCTTCATACACACACACACACACACACACATATATATATTATATATATATATATATATATATGTATATATGTATCAAGTTATATATATATAGTATATATATATATATATATATATATATTATATATATATATATATATATATATATATATATATATATATAATACGATAAGCAGCAATCGACAACTAAACGCGCCAGAATTAATCATAACCATCGATTATCCAATGAGCACCAAACAAACAAAAATTAATCTTTGTCTTCCGGGAAATTACCCAAATTCAGAAATGCCTTTTCTTTCATTTCTCCAGACTCAAAAAACAAAAAAAAAAAAAACAATAGTTCAGATGCCTGACCATTTCCATTATATTGATTTATATATTTCTCAGATTATAAGATGGTTATATTTTATTATTTCTAAATCGTACTATATTATGCTGATGTTGTTGGGTTTTTCTTATATGATATGTGCTGAAAAGTTCTCAGCATCACCAAAATGGGAATGACTTGTATCTTTGTTTTCCCACCACTACGGCTCACTTCACCGTATTTACCGAATCATCCTCTGAAAGATAGATAGATAGATTGACCGATAGATATGAATAGAAATATACAAGGCGTGTCATAAAAGTATCGACATCAAAGCTGTATTTATCAAGATAGAAATGAACAATAAGTGGAACGTTAATTTTTTTCCAGAATACAAGCTGTGTCATAAAAGTGCCGAGTTTGAAGCTGTATTTACCAAGATAGAAATGAACAATGAATGGGACGTTAATTTTTTTCAAAATACAAGATGTATCATATAAGTACGGAGTTTGAAGCTGTATTTACCAAGGTGGAAATAAACAATGAATGGAACTTTAATTTATAAAAAATACAAGGTATATCATAAAAGTACGGAGTTTGAAGCTCTATTTACCAATATAGAAATGAATTATGAATGGAACGTTAATTTTTTTTTAAATACAAGGTATATCATATAAGTACGGAGCTTAAAGCTGTATTTACCAAGATAGAAATGAACAATGAATGAAACGTTAATTTCTTTCAAAATACAAGGTATATCATAAAAGTACGGGGTTTGAAGCTATATTTACCAATATAGAAATGAATTATGAATTGAACGTTAATTTTTCTAAAATACAAGGTATATCATATAAGTACGGTGCTTAAATCTGTATTTACCAAGATAGAAATGAACAATGAGTGGAACGTTATTTGTTTTCAGAATACAAGGTGTATCATAAAAGTGCCGAGTTTGAAGCTGTATTTACCAAGATAGAAATGAATTATGAATGGAACGTTAATTTCTTTCAAAATACAAGGTGTATCATAAAAGTACGGAGTTTGAAGCTCTATTTACCAAGGTGGAAAGGAACAATGAGTGGAACGTTAATTTCTTTCAAAATACAAGGTATATCATAAAAGTACGGTGTTTGAAGCTGTATTTACCAAGATAGAAATGAACAATGAATGGAACATTATTTTTTTTTAAATACAAGGTATATCATATAAGTACGGAGTTTGAAGCTGTATTTACCAAGATAGAAATGAACAATAAGTGGAACGTTATTTTTTTTTTCAAAATACAAGGTGTATCACATAAGTACGGAGTTTGAAGCTGTATTTACCAAGGTGGAAATGAACAATGAATGAATTTTTTTTTTTTTCAAAATACAAGGTATATCATAAAAGTAAGGAGTTTGAAGCTGTTATTACCAAGTTAGAAATGAACAATGAATGGAAGTTAATGTTTTTTCCAGAATACAAGGTGTGCCATAAAAGTGCGGTGTTTGAAGCTTTATTTACAAAGTTAGAAATGAACAATGAATGAAATGTTCATTTTTTTCAAAATACAAGGTATATCATAAAAGTACGGATTTTGAAGCTGTATTTACTAAGTTAGAAATGAACAATGGATGTAACGTTAATTTTATTCAAAATACAAGGTATATCATAAAAATACGGAGTTTGAAGCTGTATTTACCAAGATAGATATTGAACAATGAATGTACCGTTAATTTTATTCACAGTACAATGTGTGTCATAAAAAGTTCGGAGTTTGAAGCTGTATTTACCAAGATAGAAATGAACAATGAATGGAACATTAATTTTTTCAGAATACAAGGTGTGTCAAAAAGTACAAATAATCTCGATACTTCCTACCCTTTCTTTGTGATAAAAATGGAATGGCCCATTATTTAGCTGAGGTGAAAACACTCATAAAAAGTCAGCAGATAAGCAACGCCAGATAATCAGGATTTACGCTTATGCAAGATGATAACGGTCGGAAGACTAAGGAACAAGAGCATTAACATATAGATTTTTTTTTTAAATGAGATATGTTAAAAAGTTCTCAGCATGACCATAATTATCTCTATGCCAACTTTAACCCGCTTGCATAGGATCTCTCGGCACTGCGACCCACTTCCCCGTATTTATTGAATCATCATTGGATAGATAAATAGATAGATATAAATAGACAGATACATTGATAAGTTGATAGATGGCTAAGTATGAACATATTGATAGATAGATAGATAGATAGATAGATAGAGATGAATAGACTGAGATATATTTTATGTGTATTTTTTAGAAGAGTCTTGATATGAATAATTATGATATTGTGGGATTGTTGTCCACGCCTTTATTGTGTATAAGCACAAAGTTGGAGCCAATTTGAGTGATCAGTAACGATTAAGCTCCGAAACTGCGTTTGAATTCATGGGTAATCGTCTGAAGATGATTTTAAGGTAATTAAAATAATAGGGAAAAAACACACCTAAAACAGAGCCCGAGGTCACAGTGGCCTGAACTTTGTGTTTATACACAATAAAGATGAGGAAAACAGTCCGAATATTATAATTATACTAAGATATATTGATAAGTATATAGATGGCTAGATATGAATATATATATATATATATATATATATATATATACATGTGTGTGTTGTGTGTGTGTGTGTGTGTGTGTGTGTGTAGTATATTAAGAAAGAATGAATAAACACAGGTTTGAATGAGTTAAGTGGTGTTAAACCTGTGTTTTTTCATTCTTTCTTAATATACTACATACCGTCGGATTCACTTCCTTTTCTTCATATATATATATATATATATATATATATATATAGATAGATAGATAGATAGATAGATAGATTGGGATATGTTGATAGGTAGATAGATGACTAAATATGAATAT
>CM042155.1:78212693-78220193 GCA_023376005.1 Doryteuthis pealeii | reverse complement strand
ACACGAGTTTGCTGCCATTATATATATATATATATATATATATATATATATATATGTGTGTGTGTGTGTGTGTGTGTGTGTGTGTGTGTGCGTGTGTGTGTGTGTGTGTGTGTGTGTGTGTGTGTAAGATAATCAAAATGACTGGTAAGTAAGGGATGATTCTATTTGGGTTCATCAAAATCCCACTGTACAAGCATACTGTATGCTGTTGTAGGAGCAAACATATAGATTCATACAAGTATTTTTACAAATCCCTAAGAGAGCTCAATGTATAACAAATAATAAATCAATTATATACAGAGAAATATTTAACTAAATAGTCATGTCATCTGTTATAATATTTATTTCAACCAAATCTGTCTGAAGAGGCTAGACTCATTTTGAGTTTCCGGTCGAAATAAATATTATGACAGATGACTGGTTGTTAAGCTTTTCTTTCTTTGAAAATTATATATATATATATATATATATAAAGATATGAAAACACCACAAAATGCTGTTAAAAGGAAAACATTTTATAACTTAGCTCTTATTGTAACAGTTTTTTTAAAAAACTGTTACAATAAGATATACATAATCTGATGACCGAGAAAAATGCGGCGGAAGTACTCACATTCGAAATCATTGTATAACTTTTTTTCTTTTTTTGCAACGTCAAGGTTTTTGTTTTGAACTCATATGACTTTTGTCTCCGCTCTTAACAACACGGAGTATAAACAAGCTCTGATGACGATTTTCATTAAATCGAAATATTGTTCAATATCAGCTAAGTTATAAAATGTTTTCACTTTAACAGCATTTTGTGGTGTTTTCATATCTTTTATATATACTCATACCGTCGGATTCAATTCCTTTCTTTTAACTTATATATATATATATATATATATATATATATATATATATATATGGTAGTAATTATCTGAATCCTGATGGGATTTGAAAGTCCGACATAACATTCAGATATGTACATTTGTTTCTGATGTCCTATGTCTAAAAAATATAGATAAATGTATTGAGTATTTATTTTGCGTAAAACAATGCCATTATGAACATATCCAGTGGACTGTGTTAAATGTACAATCGGGATTCGGAGAATAAAAACATTTTTTCTGATACCATTTATTCATATGAGGTCACTTAAATGAATGAGACTTTTGTTAATTCAGCCCCTTAGTGCTTTCGGTCCTACGATTCTGCTTGGTTTCCTGATTCTTCAACTCATACATCCCCCCCTCTCTCTCTCTCTCTCTCTCTCTCTCTCTCTCTCTCCTCCTCTCTCTCTCTCTGTGTGTATGTGACTAGAGGGTGTGTTGAGTTAGAGGGTGTGTTGTGTGTGAGTTAGAGGGTGAGTGTGACTGTGTGAGTTAGAGGGAATGAGTGTGTCTGTGTGTGTGTGTGTGAGTTAGAAGGGAATGAGTGTATATGTATGTGTTTGAGTGAGTGAGTCAGAGTGTGCGTATGTGTATTTGTTTGTTTTTTTTTTTTTCTTGTTTTTTTTGTTTTTGTTTTTTCAGAATTGGTTGGTTTATTTTATGGCATATCAACCTCAGTGGGTAATTTAATGCCGATAAAGTTTTGAAATAAATTCGTTCTTAATGGATACTCAATTTTTTTATAAATACATTTTTTCTATTTAACCCATAGATGGGACCCTAACAGGTACTACCACTCCGGGTCAGAGTAGACCAGGGAGCAATGGGGATGAAGGGGTGCTCCAGATTCCCCAAACCTCCAGAACTGGAACCTCACCATCAGATAGAGTTTAACGTCATTCCCAGGACATGTAGACCCTCAGCCACCGCCTTCTAGCACCCATGTGATAAATAGGGTTGGGACTTGCCATAAGAGCAATAGGGTTGGGGCTATCATATAGGTGCTAGGGCTTGACGTGACCAGCCGATTAATCGGAGGGGGGGCTCTCTGACCGCCCGTCTAGCCCAAGAAAGGACCAAGTAGAGTATTGCAAGTCATGAACTACTCATCCACCTGGGTTCTATCATTAAGCATCACAGGTCTCCACCCACGGTTAACAGGTGGCCCCATTGTGGGAGTTTTGCCCCTCTGCAGAGGTGCAGTCGGTGCATTCTAACGCCCCAGCCGACAGGGCGATGTGTAGTTGTGTGAGTGTGTATATGTGTGAGTTTGAGAGAAAGTGTGTGTGCTTATATATATTTACCAACCCCTCCGCACAGGCAGGATGTGACACAAGGTCAATCTCTTAAGCGGAGTTAAACAGGTTTGAATTCAAAGTTTTCTTTCTCCTAGACTCGTTACCTAGCCATGGTTAAAGAGTCCAGTCTGCCCTGCTATTTACCCATAGCTGGAGAGATAATTGGATTCATACCTTTCCCAAGGGTGTTAGCGCACTGTGAAATGCCAACAGCTTCGTCCAGGAATTGAACTCGGGTTGACGAGTCCATTTCCTGCGACTATAACCATTAGTCCACGCGCCCCCACGTGCTTATATGAATGACTGAGAGGGGGCTACAGAATTTGTGTTTCAGTGATTCCTGATATTTTAACTCATACAGCTGTGTGTGTGAGTGTGTGAGTGAGTGTGTGAGTGAGTGAGTGAGAGGGAGAGTATGTGTGAGTGAGAGAGAGTGTGTGTCTGTATGTGTGTATGAGAGAGAGAGTGTGTGTGTACGTGTGTTTTTGTGTGAGTGAGTGTGTGTGTGGGGGGGTCTGTGATACAGTGTGTGTATAAACATACACATTCTCACACACTCACACACACACACACTCACTCACATAAACACACACATACACACTGTGTGAATGACTAAGTGGTTGAGGGTGGGCTACAGAATATGTGTTTGAATGAATAATTTAGTGTGTGTATAAAAGGGAGAGAGAGAGAGAGGGGAAAAGAGAGTGTTTATTTGTCTCATACCCCACCTGTATGGACTGGGCACAAGGCCTCGTTTTAACGTGGGCCCACCCACAAGCCGAAGCTAATGGGTGGGAGAGAACAAAAATTGCGTCGATTCCGTCGGCATTCCCCCTCAAGGGGGAGGGGGCTCAGGCGCTGGGCAATAAACCCAGCCCTGCACCCAAGGAGCAGGTATTGCCTGGGGGGATGGCCCCCTGGGATCGACGCTATTAATTTAACACAACTCACCGGTCCAGCGGCCGAAGCTCACTTGACCTCCGCCCCAAAGGACGGTTTGAGTGAGAGGGAGTGATTGTGTTTATAAGAGTGAGTGAGTGAGAGAGAGAGAGAGAGAGAGAGAGAGAGAGAGAGTGAAATAATGTTGTGTGAGTGTGTATGCGTGAGTGTTTGATAGAGAGACTGTGTTTTTGTGTGTGTAAATGTGTGTGTGTGTGTGTGTGTGTGTAGGAGAGATAGATAGATATAGAGAGTGTGTATGAGTGATTGTGTGAGTGTATGAGTCTGAGAGAGTGTGTAATTGTGTGTGTGTGGTGTGTGTGTGTGTGTGTGTGTACGTGTATGTGATAGGGCCGGTTTAGCTCAGTCGGAGTGTTCGGCTAGGAATCACAAGGTTCTTGGTTCGATAACGGCCCTCGCCAACTGAGCGAATAAGTAGCACTGGGACCAGTGCGGTAAAGTGAGGAGCTGATAGTAGGTGTGGCGCTCCACCTCAGATGTTAAAATAATCTCCTTGGTCTAGCGTTAGTGAAAAGGGGATAGACTCCCTCGCTGTCTGGCCGATACCGACATTAGGCCGCCCCGACGACTTTACTTACTTACTTTACGTGTATGTGAAAGAGAGAGAAATAGTGAGTGCGTGAGGGAGTAAGAGAGAAAGTGATATTTGTGTGAGTTCATTTGTTTGAGTGTCAAAGATAGATAGATAGATAGATAGATAGAGAGAGAGAGAGAGAGAGAGAGAGAGAGAGAGAGAGAGAGAGAGAGAGATTGTATAAGCATAAAAAGGAAAGTTGGTTGATTGGCCTAGTGTTGGTATCAGCCGGACAGCGAAGAAGTCTATCCCGTTTTCTCAAGAGTTAAACCAGTGCGATTTTTTTCTGGTGACGTGGAGTTCCACGCCTGTGTATGAGTGAATGAGTGTATGTGTCTGAGAGTGTATATTTGTGTGTGTATATGTGTGTGAAAGAGTGAGTGAGCGAGGGAGTAAAAGAAAAGGGGATTTTAAAACCAGGGTGATTGTTTTTGCTGATGTGAAGCGCCACACCTATCGTCAACCCCCTCCCCCCATAACACTTTACTACACAGATAAAATTACGCAATCTGTGCTACCCATCCGGTGAGTTGGCAGAAACCGGTATTGAACCCAGAACCTTGCGATTCCTAGGTAGGTGCTCTACGGACTGAGCTAAACCGGTCCCTGTATGTGTACATGTAAAAAAGTAAAGTCGTCGGGGTGGCCTAAAGTCGATATCAGCCTAATCAGCGAGGGTGTCAACTCTCTTTTCACTAGAGCTAGATCAAGGAGAGTATTTTTGCATCTGAGGTGGAGCGCCACACCTACCATCAGCACCTTACTTTACCGCACAGATCCTTGTGCTACTCATACGCTGGGTTGGTGAAGGGCCGGTATCGAACTAGGAACCTTGTGGTTTCTAGCCGATCGCTCTGCGACTGAGCTAATGATGATTTTTGTAATAAATAGATATTATCATTCTTCTTTGTTTTCTTTCCTCGTTAGTCTATTCTCCAAGGGTTTACCCAATAAACCATTTACAAATAATAAATTTTTAAAATGCCCAAATATATAATCAATAATTTCCTTTGCTTATTTTATCGTCATACTGTTCAGATTTAGAAAGTTTTCGCAAACTCAGACCTCCTGTCTTGTTAGAAAGTACGAATAACAACAAAGCCACAATAATGTAATTTTCTACATTCTGAACAAATTGACGTCTTTCTGTTTGAAAAGGCGTTGGCCTATTTTCAACCAACCAAAAACTAAAACAGTCCCGTTCTGACATAGTATGCTTCAACGAGCACCCTCAGTTTCAAAAAATTACATCATAAGACTTGTTTTCTAGATTGTAAGGAAAAATAGCCATTATTCAGTCCCAAAACATATTATGCAGCTTATCTGTTTTCTCTGTATCTTAAACCAAGAATAATAACATATTTTCTAACTCTATTATTTCTCTCTATCTGTATTTCTGTCAATATCTATACATTTGTATGTCTTCCTGACTACCACTTAATATATATATATATATATATATATTATATATATATATATATATATATTATATATATATATATATATAAAGGGATTTTTTTAATAGTATCTTTGAAGCATTGTGGGTAATGTGTAATATAAAGATATTTGAAGGCAATTTACAATGCAATATGTGTTGAAAATTATATTTATTTAACTTTTTTTTTAATTCTAAATATTTTTGGAAATAAAATTCCATCATCAGAGTTATTGAAAGTACTAGGTGTTTTTTTTATAGTACTTATCCCACGGCGATATTGCAATCATCTGTTGTTTTAAGAAGTTGAGGAACGCCGTATATTTGAATTTTTTTTTCTTTTTCGGTTACTTCCGTGATGTTAAATCGGCTATTTCCGTGATGTTAATTCTGTTCGCTGTTCCTGCGCTCGTGGAGATTGTTCAAATATTAAAAAATGTAGAAATTTATTTATATTTCTAAAATCCTTTTAAGTTTTGGTCGAAATAAATGTATTACAGAATGATGGTTTATTGAGTTTTTCCTTCCTTTCAAAGGTATATATTGCTCTGTATTTAATCTAAAATAGATTATTATACATTGAGCTCTCTCTAGGGATTCATAAAAATCCTTGTACTTGTACCTACTAAAACATGCAATAATTATACAGTGAGATTTTGAAGATCCCATGTAGAATCATCCCTTACTACCAGTTTTGGATACCTTACTTTTATATATATATATATATATAATATAATATATATATATATATATATATAGCGGCTAATTCAAATTCACGCTGCTAAATCGCGTACGTTAGTAGTCGGCGGATATATATGGTCACGTAGCGAAGTATGTAGTAGTCAGACTTAAGAAACCACAACACATGGGTATAGTAGGAGTTTTGACTTTATTTCTTCTTCTCGGCTGTACGTGGGTGGCGAGCGTTGACAATGACTAATACTGTTGGGATGACTGGCGATGGTGAGGTAAAGGTGGATACGTGACGGCTCACAGCCGTCGGCTGTGACCGTGAGTGGTTGACACTTGTTCTCAGTCCCGAGGGTTCTGTCTGCCTGACCTCTGGTTGACTTCTTTTTATATATATCAAACGCCTACGCGTTTTCTTTTGTTATACTTATCAGCGGACAAATCTATTTCCGAACTTATTGTTACCTATCATTCTTTGTTCGCTTTATCCGGAAAAAGCCCTTTGTTGTTTTTTTCGTCTTTTCTTTGTTTCGGTTTAAACGGAAAAATCCTACTTCCGCTCGTACAATATATATATATATATATATATATATATATATATATATATCCTGTATGATTTTATTTCTTTAAATTCCAGTTACTGTTCTGCCTTCATATTTTTTATACCGAATCGATATGAATAATTGAGAAATGTTTGTTGGTTTATCCTTTATATAAGGTTAGACCATTTGTTTTAGAACTCTCATATTTGTTTTGTATACATATTGGCCCAGGGGATGTTTTGGGTGGGAAAAAATGTTTTCTTCCACACGAGAGAAAAGATAATTTTACTTGACATGACATCTGACTATAATAAATAATTTGTGGTAAACTATATTACTGAAAGAATTAGGAATTTGAATTTACAAACTTTGAGGAAATGGGACCAGGAGACCATGAGACCAGGAGGTGTCACCTGTCCGATTGGAGCCGCCATTCACAATTCTGTCAAAGCGCATGCGTGGTTTTAACTCATTCAAAACTATCGCTAATTTGCATACGTGATCAAAGACTAAAATAAAATTACCCAAGCTGTTCCCCCACAGGCAGGACGTGAGACTAAGTCACTAGCATTGGGCATCCAGTGTGTATCGAACTTGCTTTTCAGTAGTAATGGATCTACGATTTTGCTATTACACGACCACGGGTCACCCAAGAAAGTTTGAATAAAAAACGAGTCGAGCCGTGCCACCGAGGGTAACATAATTGCTAGGTAGCCTATGGTAAGTGTACTTATATAAAAAATAACGGTTAGTGGAAAGACAGGAAAAGGATTGACACTTTTTAACCCTGTGTTGACTTCTCTGCTGGTTGGCCAGAGCGAACAGTGTGAAAGTAACTAGGAAAGTTAGATTTGACTGAGTGTTGGGATGAGTAAGACTTATGGTGTCTTTCTCCGTACGTTTCTCTTGATCTGGGATATTTGAAAATTTAGATGGGAATTACACAATAATGCTGCGTGTTGTTTGACTAAACCTTGGAAGCAGCACCCTACAAAACAGGAGCTGTACGGCCACTTATCTTATATCACGCAAACCATACAAGCTAGATGAACAATGCATGCTGGTCACTTCTGGATATGTAAAGACGAACTTATGAGTGATGTTCTCTCTGGACTCCTACACATGTACA
>CM042155.1:78167693-78207693 GCA_023376005.1 Doryteuthis pealeii | reverse complement strand
AAGAAAATGCGAGTTTGATTAAAAAATCCGAGTACCATCAAGAATGAATAAAACAAAACGTATTCGGTATAAAATAACCCAAAAAGGGTTGACATGCCGTAAAAACCAACCAACCAACCAAACATCAATTGCAAGATAGAATGGTAATATGTTTAAGAAAATGTGAGTTTGATTTTTTAAAAAAAACGACTACCATCAAGAATGAATAAAACAAAACGTATTCGGTAAAATAACCCAAAAAGGGTTGACATGCCGTAAAAAACCAACCAACCAACCAAACATCAATTGCAAGATACAATGGTAATATGTTTAAGAAAATGTGAGTTTGATTTTTTAAAAAAACGACTACCATCAAGAATGAATAAAACAAAACGTATTCGGTATAAAATAACCCAAAAAGGGTTGACATGCCGTAAAAACCAACCAACCAACCAAACATCAATTGCAAGATACAATGGTAATATGTTTAAGAAAATGTGAGTTTGATTTTTTTAAAAAACGACTACCATCAAGAATGAATAAAACAAAACGTATTCGGTATAAAATAACCCAAAAAGGTTGACATGCCGTAAAAAACAACCAACCAACCAAACATCAATTGCAAGATACAATGGTAAATATGTTTAAGAAAATGTGAGTTTGATTAAAAAAACGAGTACTATCACGAATGAATAAAAACAAACGTATTCGGTATAAAATAACCCAAAAAGGGTTGACATGCCGTAAAATCCAACGGACCAAACAACGATTTCAAGATACAATGGTAATATGTTTAAGAAAATGTGATTTTGATTAAAAAAAACGAGTACCATCAGGAATGAATAAAACAAAACCTATTCGCTATAAAATATCCCCAAAAAGGGTTGACATGCCGTAAAATCCAACGAACCAAACAACGATTGCAAGATACAATGGTAATATGTTTAAGAAAATGTGAGTTTGATTAAAAAAAAACGAGTACTATCACGAATGAATAAAACAAAACGTATTCGGTATAAAATATCCCCAAAAGGGTTGACATGCCATAAAAAACCCCAACCAAACAACGATTGCAAGATACAATGGTAATATGTTTAAGAAAATGTGAGTTTGATTAAAAAAAAACGAGTACTATCACGAATGAATAAAACAAAACGTATTCGGTATAAAATAACCCAAAAAGGGTTGACATGCCGTAAAATCCAACCAACATAACAAATAATTATTATCTTATTCCCCCAATAATGACGATTTGGAATTACCAATTCTGAAAGAAATATTCCTTTAAGGCACAATTTAATCATACTCTGCATCATTGACCTCAACCCACTTATTCCAACGTTACCAAAACTCTTTACGTTTCTGCTTGAAGGAATCTAGAATTCTACGACCAAAGAATTTCCCCCGGGGAGGGGGAGATTATTTTAGCAGCTGTCTCTTTTCAAGAGAGCTTATTGTTGAAAAAGTCATTCAAGTACTTAAAGATATTATAATTAGTGGTAAAAGGTTTGTGATGAATCCGACCAATGAAATGAAATACAATCCAATGATTTCCTTAGCAAGAACAATATCGTTCAGCTTCTAAATGTAATCATTGTGATAACCTCTTGTAGTATCGAGGGATTGATTTACTGATATGTATTGATACTAGCAAGAATATTCGCCCTCCGGACATAAATATTTAAGTTTTAAAGTAATGAAATATATTAAATTAGAACGACTAACGAAATTAAATAAGAACGCATTAAAACGAGGGCGAGTCAAAAAGTAATGCAATTTTGTTTAGGAGTGGCATAATTACCAACACACAAACATGTATCATACATCAAAATCTACGCTAGACTTAGTGTACATAATTAATTGGTTACCTATCAATTATGTCACAAGGGTAGATTAATGAATCTCCAACGTGGCATGTTCTTGTGAACTGAATTTTTATCTGAACTTTTCTATGTATAATAGTTCATCTATCTGATTAATAATCACTACCGAATAGATTCATTCATTTATTTTACCGGTATGTCAACCTGTCTAGGGTTATTTCATGTATAGAGGTTAAAGAATCTTGATCATCGTACGAAGGTGTGTCAAAAAGTAATGCCATTTTGTTTAGGACAATCAAAACGGATATTATTAGGTATCATTTATTAACATATAAACAGATGTATTTCTCTTCCACTGCCAGGATGTAACAAAAAGTAATTATTTGAGTGGATAAAAGCTGGTTTGAATTCATAGTTCTCCTCGACTAGTTGCCTAACAAAGGTTGAGTAAAAAAGTAATGTCATTTTGTTTAGCACAGGTATACTTACCAACACAGGATCATGTATCATACATCAAAATGAATCTGGTTATCTGTGAATCACATCCCTGTGGTTATCTCATGTATAGGGGTTAAAGAATATTCTTCATTGTACGAGGGCGTGTCAAAAAGTGATGCCATTTTGTTTAGGACAAGTATAATTACCAACACAGGATCATGTATCATACATCAAAATGAATCTGGTCATCTGTGAATCACATCCCTACTTCTCTACATAGTCACCGTTACTCTCAATAGCAATGTTCCACCTTCGAATGAGAGCATGTATCCCTGCCCTGTAAAATTCTGTTGACTGTTCTTTGAGCCACTTCTTCACTACAGATTTCACTTCCTCATCACTGGAATAATGTTTTATGGGGACGAGGAGAGGCTGATATACCGTATAATCCAACCAACCAACTAACCAAACCAATTTACAATAAACACAACAAAACAATAATTGCTGGAATATTAATAAAAAAAATACGGAGGTATGTAATTTTAAAAAAAAAGTTAGAAAAGGAAAATAGCTAATTGAGACGGTAGAGCGTTCTCTCTCTCTCTCTCTCTCTCTCTCTCTCTCTCTCTCTCTCTCTCTCTCTCTCTCTCTCTCTCCTATCGTGTCAGTTTTCAATGTTGTTTCATTATTAATTTCAAAGAAATTCTCCCATTTTTGTCGATTTAAAATCAAGGTGGAATTTTTTAACGACAATAGATGGGGACTATTTCAATGTTTTTGTTTTGTTTTGCTTTATTCTTATTAGTCATCGCAATAACAACAACTTGAATGTATTCGCATTTTGTTTTCATTCCAAAAGTCACAAGGTTCCTAGTTCGATACCGGCCCTCGCTAATTCAGCGTATGAGTAGCACAGGGATCTTTGCAGTAAAGTAAGGAGCTGATGGTAGGTGTAGCGCTCCACTGCAGACGCAAAAAACAATCTCCTTGGTCTAGCACTATTGAGAATGGGATAGACTCCCTCGCTGATTGGCTGATACCGACATTAGGCCGCCCCGACGACTTTAATTTTCTATTCCTCTTTACAATAAACCCAACACAACAATAATTGCTGGAATATTAATAGAAAAATACGGAGGTATGTAATTATAATAACATGTGCAGGGGCACGGTCTCAATGTATGGGAACGATGCTCCGGCTCAGTATTACAGTCGTTGTGTTGGATGATACCGAATATAATACTATAATGAGAGATTTCTTCTAATGCTGGTCGTAACACAGATTATAGTATTATAGTGTCCAGAAGGAGAGATGGTTTTGTTCCTTTACCAACTCGGCTGAAATATGATAACCAAAAGTTGTCAACGGGGTCAAACAAAACAAACAGGAATGCCTTCTGATAATTATGCACAAAATGTATACATTTATTGTTTTTTATACAATGATTAATATTTTTGTATAATGTCAGAAGAGCGAGGAAATTTCTTTGTCAGTTGACTGGCGATCTACAGCTAGTTGTTTTTTGATAACTTATTAACTTGGTTTGTTACCGAGTGGCAAGACGTCAGAGAGCAGTATGGACGGTGACACGGGATCAGACGTGTATCGAGTCTTCTGGTTGCGGCGTGTCTGACTCCGCTTCTCTCTCTTCTTTTTCTCTTCTTCTCAGTCTCTCTATTTTCGGTCTCTGATTGGTCAGCCACTCGATAACATTGCCTACCTGTCTAAATGGCCTTGTGTCAGCCTTAGTTGTAGTTTTCCATTGGTTTCCATTGGTGCTAAAACTCAAGGGCAACCATTGTTTCATTTATTTAAGTTTTTGAACTTGTTGACCAACTTTCAAAACCTGGAATCTTATATTTGTTAAATATTGCTTTATTTTGTCAAAATTTAAAATTCCAGTCATATTGGTCAAATTCCATAATTTAAGGTAGTTATGCCTACGTGAGAATTCTTTGTTTAGATAAATTTATATTTTTAATATAAATATTATTATTATTATTATTATTATTATTATTATTATTGTTGTTGTTGTTGTTGTTTTTCTTATTTTTACATTTTCTTTTCTTACAGTAGCTTAACTTTTAACAAACTACCATGATTGATAATTAGGGTAGTTTTAATTAATTAGTAATTAACAGATCGCCAATCAACAATTAATAATATAAGAGAAAATATAAGTTAGAAACGGAAAATAGCTAATTGAGACGGTAGAGCGTTCGGCTAGTAACCACAAGGTTCCTAGTTCGATACCGGCCCTCGCCAACTCAGCGTATGAGTAGCACAGGGATCTGTGCGGTAAAGTAAGGAGCTGATGGTAGGTGTGGTGCTCCACCGCAGACGCAAAAAAACAATCTCCTCGGTCTAGTGCTATTGAAAAGGGGATAGACTCCCTCGCTGATTAGGCTGATACCGACATTAGGCCGCCCCGACGACTTTACTTTTTTACTTATATGTAGTTTGAACGTTATATCTAAGAAGTTTCTCAATCAACCAAATAACATTCACGAGAATCAAAAGATAAAAGGCAGGCCAGTGTTTCTTTCTTGTCTTGTTACATAATTATTAGAAACCTAATATTTATGGCAATAGTGTAGAAACATAATGGCTATTAGTGCAGCTGATGGCCTTGAGAGTGAGTGACGGCGCTTGACCTCACTTTCACCTTGCCTTCCAGGGATAAATCGTGAGAACCGGAAGGCATAGAAGACCCTGTCTTCCGGTTTAAGGATAGAAGTAACTCCGTCAGTTAGAAGTTAGAAGCCGAGCTTGTAAGATGAGAGTCTCACTGCGCAGGCGTCTGGTTTGGGGATTTAATAATAAAATAAGATCAAAAGTAAATCGAAGTCTTGTGTTTATTACCTAAAAACTAACAAGGACACAGGGCTTCTGATAAGGTGAAATCCCTAACAGAAACCAGGCCCGAAGTCCCCAAGAAAGTCCAGACCTTAGAAGACACCAGACGCAAGATGTTAGAAGATAGAACCAAAGCCGGCCAGAAGAAAAGACGACTAGAAGTAAGAAGTAAAACTTCTGAAAAGTGAAAACTTCAGTATGCAACAGTCTTATGATTGTTTTGTTTTTGTAAAGATTTCTAGACACCATTACGAATCACGTGGTACAACCTGAATTTGTACAGTCTCAAAAAAACAAAAAAAAACGCCTTGCTTATCAGCCAATGAAAATTACAGGTTCCAATAGAAAAACAGAAATCACTAGTATAATTGTATTGTTTACAATCTAAGTCTTAGTCATTACTAATTGATACAAACTAGAAATTGTTTCTCACATTGATTGCTGTAATTACCACTCAGCTACCCCCAACATTTTTTTTATATATATATATATATATGTATTTGAATACATATATTTTTTGTGGGGCTCTGCCATTATTGTCTCTACACTCCTAACACTCGACAACAATTAATTCTCCATCCCTGGAACTGATGCAAACTTTAGAGATTGGAGAAATAATTTCTTCGATGACTTCTTCACAATGGTGTATTTTTGCTCTGCGCATGCTCAAAACGGTTTATGATTCTGCCTGTGATTATTTCTAAATTACAATAACGTTAATTATCAGTGGCGTCATTAAATGTCTTTCCGCTGTGGATGTAAACATTTTCATCATTAAAAACAAGAAGAAGAAGAAGAAGAAGAAGAAGAAGGAGGAGGAGGAGAGGAGGAGGAGAGGTGAAGTTGAAAGGAAGAAAAGAAGAAAGGAAGGAATGAAAAGGAGAAAGAAAAGCAAGGATAATAATAATAATAATAATAATAATAATAATAATGAGAAGAAGAAGGAGGAGGGGGAGGAGGAGGAAGGAAGGAAGAAGAAGAAGAAGAAGAAGAAGAAGAAGAAGAAGAAGAAGAAGAAAATAAACAAGAAGAAGAAGATGAAGAAGAAAAGAAGAAGAAGAAGAAGAAGAAAAGAAGAAGACGAAGTGGAAGAAGAAGAAGAAGAAGAGAAGAAGAGAGAAGAAGAAGAAGAAGGAGGAGGAGGAGGAGGAGGAGGTGTGAAAGGAAGGAATGAAAAGAAGAAGAGCAAGAGGTAATAATATAATAATTGATAATAATAATAATAATAATAATGAGAAAGAAGGAGGGGGGGGAGGAAGGAAGGAAAAGAAGAAGAGCAAGAGGTAATGTGAAGAAGAAGAAGAAGAAGAAGAAGAAGAAGAAGAAGAAGAAGAAGAAGAAGAAGAAGAAGAAGAAGAAAGAAGAAACGAAATAAACAGAAGAAGAAGAAGATGAAGGAAATAAAAAGAAGAAGAAGAAGAAGAAGAAGAAGAAGAAGAAGAAGAAGAAGAAGAAGAAGAAGAAGAAAGAAGAAGAAGAAGAAATAAAAAGAAGATTTAAAAGAAAATTAAGATTAAAATATAAAAGAAGATTAAAAGAAAGAAAAAAAAACAATATATTTTAAGCCGAGACGATCTTTTACGCTAGTTTGAATTGTGAGTTGAATTTAATCAAAATTGATCCAATCAGTAGCCAAAATTAAAAATAACCATCCTTCAGTTCCAGACAACAAGTCTAATATTAAACGAAACGGCATCCTAGTAGCTGATATTTGGTGGCATTCAAAGTTTCTTTGAAATCAATTTTTTTTCCATACGAGACTTACACACACGTTATGCTCAAGCAGTAGGATAAACCACGACGCGAGATATGCAAACACTATCTTATGTTACATCAGGGAGTGTGGAGCTTTCACCTCAAAGAGAAAGACATATTTCAACGTATATAATATGAGGGAATAATGATAAGAAACAGTAATAGTGGCTCGCGTGTGCATTGACCATACAAGACTTAAAACACTCTTTTATGCTCAATCAAGGGGGTCACGCACGGTGCGGGACATGGCAAACGCCCTACACTGTCAAACATTTATGGAGGTACGTGCTGTAATGGCTAGAGTCGTAGGAAATGGACTCGTCGACCCGAGTTCAAATCCTAGACGAAGCTAATACCCTTGGGAAAATATATGAATCCACCTGCTCTCCCTCCAGCTATGGGTAAATAGCAGGACAGACTGGGCTCTTTAACCTTGGTTAGGCAACCAGTCAAGAAGGAAAAACCTGTTAAACTACGCCTAAAAAATTAACCTTGTGTCACATCCTGCTCGTGGTAACGGGTTCCTCGTGGAGTGTGGAGTTTTCGCTCCAATCTGAAAAAAATATTTCAACGCAGATAATATGGGGGAACTGTTTGAGAATATTAACATGGATGACATATTATCCTTAATTGAAAACATACCTAATTTCAAAATTAATAAGTTGATAATTAATAAATTAGGCGAATATGTCAGTTTAAATGTGATTTCTCAATTTGTTTATGCTTCACATTTAAACTGATATATTCGCCTAATTCATAAATTATCAACTAATTAATTTTCAAATTAGGTATGACCTCAATTAAGCACATATTCTCCCAAAAATATACATGTGTGTGTGTGTGTGTGTGTGTGTGTGTGTGTGAGTGGTGTGTGTATATGTGTTTCTTGGTAATGAGGATCATTGCATGTGTTGTGTAACCGTAGTGATACAGGTAAAACGTAGTGAGAGCTCAATGAGTCTAGTGCCTGTAAGATGTCGGACAAAGCAGTTTATTTAATAAATGAAGGAAAAAACTTTAAATTCGCGTGCCAATCAACACGCTCAAATACGTGGTTGGTTAACTATTTAAAGGCCTTGATGGAAAGGCGTTGAGTTGCTCGTCCTTAATGACAGAGATAAAATGTATTGAAAACTATGAATCAGATATAGAATAGACCCACGCAATACATCACTTGTAAATGAAACTTGTGTACCAGCTAACGAAACCGAACCTAACCAACCCAAATGAAGTTAATGAAAATGTCTATACCAATTTGAAGATATTAAGAACTTGAAACATAGAAACGTTTATTAAAATGTCGGACCATATGACCTTTAGGCACCCCTTTTTGATTTCGATTCAGACGGACATGTTTTTCATTTACACCGTCAATATCCGGTTTGTTAACAGACGATTTTTATAGTTTTTTTAATCATAAAACTAACCCCTAACCCTAACCTTAATCCTAACACCTAACCCTAACCCCTAACAAACAACCGGGTATTGACGGTGTAAATTAAAAACATGTCCTTTCTTAATCAAGATCAAAAAGGGGTGTCTTGTTTAGGCATTAAATAACCAAAGGGGGTTGATACGCCGTAAAACAAACAAACAAACCAAAGCAAACGCAGAAGCAATAACATCTCTGCTTCACTCTAAAAATGTTGCCGTCCTGTTGATTTGGGCAAAGCATGTTTGCAGAATGGCAAGAACCTACATAGAGCAGATCTGTGCGAATACCGGATGCTGCGCGGAGAATGAATGATTGGGACGGTTGGGGAGAGATTGTCATGGATATCCGTGCTGCTGGGCGACATGATGATGATGATGATGATTTATATGGATGCTACTAAAATATTTCGAAAAAGAACTAGAAAGCCTTTAACATACTATTAGAATCCACAGCCAGGATATCAAAATGGAATTGAAATATCAATACACACATAGGAAAGGCATGGGGATAATTGAAAACATATACCTATGTGCAAATTATTAGTATTATTTAAAAATTTATTAAATTCTCTCTCTCTCTCTCTCTCTCTCTCTCTCTCTATATATATATATATATATATATATATATATATATATATGAGAAGTAAACAAACAAACAATGTGTTTGATATGGCTTTTTGTAGCCGACACTTTTTGAGAGAATATGTGCTTAATTGAAGTCGTACCTAATTTTGAAAATTAATTAATTGATAATTAATGAATTAGGCTGGCATACCTATTCAAATGTAAGGCTAAACAAATCGAGAAAAATCAATCTCTGTATGTACATTTCAGCCTATTAGGTCTCATCAGCAGAGCTATAGACAGGAAGACTGCTTTGGGTGTGATTCGAACCTTGAGTGTCAAGCTGGCAGGCGGGGAATCTAACCATTACACTAGCTGGTTTTTCCAGATGTTTCGTTTGTTTTGAAGTAGGTTATATTCCACTTATGGTGACTTTGCTACACGACAGTATGAGAAGTAAACAAATATATATATATTCGGGTGTAAGTATTTAAATTTTGATGTAATGAAATATATCAAATTAAAAAGACTACCAAATTTTGAATAATACGCATTGAGTAAGGGGGAATGAAAGAGAAGACACCGCAGCTAAATCAACTTTAGATTTGAACCCGACAATTTCAAGATACCATATACTGACTTGAAACCTAAAATTGATAGATTCCTTCATACAAAATTGACAGTTAAACACTTATTTATGGATTGCGGGCTTTTTGCTCACATCAGAAACCGTTATTTTAAAGCAAACAATATGAAAGATCTGTTTGAAAATGTCAACAGGGAGGATATTCTCACTTTTTTGAGGGAAATAAAATTATACCATAGAATATAGATATGAAACAAATCAATACCATACAACATGGTCACGTAAAGCCCTAGCACCTATATGATTTTCCCAACCCTGTTGCCCTTATGGCAAGCCCCAACCCCTTTTTATCATATGGGTGCTAGAAGGCAGTGGCTGCAGGTCTACATGTCCTGGAAATGACGTTAAACTCTATCTGATGGTGAGGTTCCAGTTTTGGAGGTTTGGGGAATGTGGAGCACCCCTTCATCACCATTGCTCCCTGGTCCACTCTGACCCGGAGTGGTAGTACCTGTTAGGGTCCCATCTATGGGTTAAATAGAAAAATGTATTTATAAACAAATTGTATTATCAATTAAGAATTGATTTATTTCAAAACTTTATCGGCATTAAATGACCCACTGAGGTTGATATGCCGTAAAACGAAACAAACCAAACTATTCTTTCTATTGCTCCAGAACTGGAAACTCACCACCGGGTGAAATTTATAAACAAAATTGTATTATCCATTAAAAATGAAATTATTTCCAAACTTTTGAAAATTTTTAAAATCAAACAGTATGAAAGATCTGTTTGAAAATGTCAACATAGAGGATATTCTCTCTTTTCTGAGGGAAATAAAATTATACCATAAAATATAGAAATGAAACTAATCAATACCATAAAACATAATCCCCAATAATGCTAACACATTTTTAAAACCAGTTACTACAAAGTATAAATATAAATACACGATATGTATAACTTCCTAACCGTTAGGCATGACGTAACCATAGACGGGTTGATATACCGTTAAAATCAATAAACAAACAAACAATTATTTCAATTATATTTTAATTGGTTTCTATATAAAATCATTCACCCGCCCTGTCGGCTGGGGCGTTAGAATGCACCGACTGCACCTCTGCAGAGGGGTAAGACTCCCCCAATGGGGCCACCTGTTTGCCGTGGGTGGCCACCCGTGATGCTTAAGGATAGAGCCCAGGTGGATGAGCAGTTCATGACATGCAATACTCCACTTTGGCCCTATCTTGGGCTAGACGGGCGGTCGAAGAGGCCCCCTCCGATCAATCGGCTGGTCACGTCAAGCCCTAGCACCTATATGATTTTCCCAACCCTGTTGCCCTTATGGCAAGCCCCAACCCCTTTTTTATCATATGGGTGCTAGAAGGCGGTGGCTACGGGTCTACATGTCCTGGGAATGACGTTAAACTCTATCTGATGGCGAGGTTCCAGTTTTGGAGGTTTGGGGAATGTGGAGCACCCCTTCATCACCATTGCTCCCTGGTCCACTCTGACCCGGAGTGGTAGTACCTGTTAGGGTCCCATCTATGGGTTAAATAGAAAAATGTATTTATAAAAAAATTGTATTATCCATTAAGAATTGTTTTATTTCAAAACTTTATCGGCATTAAATGACCCACTGAGGTTGATATGCCGTAAAACAAAACAAACCAAACCAAATCTACAGTTTGGAATCCCTTTGATTATTATGTGTGGGGCGCATTTGTACAAGAGACCATCAAAACTCTGTACAATCCTAAAGATAAACTGAAAGCAAGAATAACAACAGCATTTACCAATTTAAACCATTTACCATTGGGGGAGTCTTACCCCTCTGCAGAGGTGCAGTCGGTGCATTCTAACGCCCCAGCCGACAGGGCGGTCCAAACTGTAGAGTTAGGTGGCCAGATGTTAGGTATGATGTGGTTGTTGAAATTTTATCACAGCCAACAATGGGTTTTCCAGCTTTTGTGAGGCATGGCACAGTCCTAATGCAAGACAGAGGGTCTTCCAGAACTTCGAGAACTGACATGCCGTAAATGCACCAGTGATAAGCTAGGAATATATTTATTGAGCCCGCTTCTTGGATGTTTAAATGTTTTAATTATGTCAAATTCGGAGATGTAGTTACACAAATTCTGATGGATTCAATTTTACGATTCCGAAATCAATAATATTTAATTTTTGTTCAAACAACTCTTTTTTTTGTTTGTATATACACTTCCACATTTATAAACATAAAAGAGTTTTGTGAAGCAAACATGGAATACGGATGAACGGCTGATTTCATGTCAAAAGATGACAGGTTCTACACTCATGGAACTTGTGTCGGTATCAAACTGACATGCTTCAAAGAAACAAGACAATATTGTTGATTCCTTTTTAAGTCTATATATGTTTTGTACATTTCATACTCCACACTCTCTCTCTCTCTCTCTCTCTCTCTCTCTCTCTCTCTCTCTCTCCTCACATATATATATTATATATATATATATATTATATATATATATATGCATAAACTTATATATATATATACATTGCATATATATATATTTATATACTCGCACACACACATTCACATATACTTATCCATCTATCTATCTATCTATCTATGCATATATATATATATATATATATATATATATATATATATATGCATATATATAAATATATACATACATATATATATATATGCATATATGCAATATATATATATATATATATATATATATATACCGTTGCAGTTATGTGTACACTCATACACATATATATGTACACAGACTAAGATAAACACAGGCACACCCACCACACACACACACACACATATATATATACATATACATAAATATATATTTATATATATATATATATAGAGAGAGAGAGAGAGAGAGAGACAGACAGACAGACAGACAGAGACAGAGAGAGAGAGAGGGGGAGAAAGAGGGAGAGAGAAAAGTACAAAAATGTGCTTACATATATACGCGAACATATATATATATATATATATATATATATATATATATGTATAATATATAATGAAAAATAAACATATATATATATAAACAATTTATGTATATATATATATATGTATACATATATATATATATATATATATATATAATATATATAACCATGTATATATATATGTATAAATATATGTACACAGACACAAACACAGATACACAGAGACAAGCACAGACACACACGCATGCGCGCAAACATACACATACACACACACACACACACATATATATATATATATACACACACACACACACACACATATATATATATATATATATATATATAATATATATATATATATATATAAATGTGCTTTTCTGTGATATGACTGCTTTGTTTGGTACGTGCTGAGTTTGTTAAAAAAAATGCAACCAATATATTTCTGATAATAAATTTTTTGGTTCAGTTCAAAAATTGGAATGCAGAAAAAAAATGATCTGATTTTTGTGAAAAGGAATATTTTCTTTCGAAATTTTCTTTCTTTCTTTCTTTCTTTCTTTGGTCTACTTCAAAAAATAAATCTAAACCGATTTTCATTGTCAAAGGAAATGGTATTCCATCTTGTCAGCATGATTGATAGAAATTCAGTGCGAATATATTTCTGTTTTCAATGATGATGTGTTTTGAATGGCGAAATATTAAACGTCATTTTTTTTTTTTTTAGGGGGGGGAGATTTCGCTTTAGAGAAACACCTGTTAACGTTATTATTAAATAGGAGGGGGTGGAGAAAAGCAAAACTAGCAGGAACTTTACGAAAATAATCCGACAAATCCGCTTTATAATATTCTAAACTAGCAGGACCCTTGGATATACTACAGTATGATTATCTAATTATTACAATGTTTGATAGATAGATAGATAGATAGATAGATAAGGAATACCAGTAGGAAATTTACCAAAATAATCCGAGGTATCCGCTTTATAATATTCTAAATATGTAGGCCGTATTTATATAAAACTTGCAGGACCTTTGGATATACCACAGTATGATTATCTAATTATTACAAGCTTTGATAGATAGATAGATAGCTAGATAGATAGATAGATAAGCAAAACCAGCAGGAACTTTTGGATATACCACAGGATGATTAGCTAATTATTACAAGGTTTGATAGATAGATAGATAGCTAGATAGATAGATAAGCAAAACCAGCAGAAACTTTTGGATATACCACAGTATGATTATCTAATTATTACAAGGTTTGATAGATAGATAGATAGATAGATAGATAGATAGATAGATAGATAGATAAGCAAAACCAGCAGGAACTTTACGAAAATAATCCGACAAATCCGCTTTATAATATTCTAAATATGTAGGCCGTATTTATATAAAACTAGCAGGACCTTTGGATATACCACAGTATAATTATCTAATTATTACAAGGTTTGATAGATAGATAGATAGATAGATAGATAGATAAGTAAAACCAGCAGGAACTTTACGAAAATAATCCGACAAATCCGCTTTATAATATTCTAAATATGTAGGCCGTATTTATATAAAACTAGCAGGACCTTTGGATATACCACAGTATAATTATCTAATTATTACAAGGTTTGATAGATAGATAGATAGATAGATAGATAGATAGATAAGCAAAACCAGCTGGAACTTTGCCAAAATAATCCGACGAATCCGCTTTATAATATTCTAAATATGTAGGCCGTATTTATATAAAACTAGCAGCACCTTTGGATATACCACATTATAATTATCTAATTATTACAATGTTTGATAGATAGATAGATAGATAGATAGATAAGGAATACCAGCAGGAACTTTACCAAAATAATCCGACGAATCCGCTTTATAATATTCTAAATATGTAGGCCGTATTTATATAAAACTAGCAGGACCTTTGGATATACCACAGTATGTTTATCTAATTATTACAATGTTTGATTGATAGATAGATAGATAGATAGATAGATAGATAAGGAATACCAGTAGGAAATTCACCAAAATAATCCGAGGTATCCGTTTTATAATATTCTAAATATGTAGGCCGTATTTATATAAAAATAGCAGGACCTTTGGATATACCACAGTATGTTTATCTAATTATTACAATGTTTGATAGATAGATAGATAGATAGATAGATAGGGAATACAAGTAGGAAATTTACCAAAATAATCCGAGGTATCCGCTTTATAATATTCTAAATATGTAGGCCGTATTTATATAAAACTAGCAGGACCTTTCGATATACCACAGTATGTTTATCTAATTGTTACAATGTTTGATTGATAGATAGATAGATAGATAGATAAGGAATACCAGCAGGAACTTTACCAAAATAATCCGACGAATCCGCTTTATAATATTCTAAATATGTAGGCCGTATTTATATAAAACTAGCAGGACCTTTGGATATACCACAGTATGTTTATCTAATTATTACAAGCTTTGATAGATAGATAGATAGATAGATAAGGAATACCAGTAGGAAATTTACCAAAATAATCCGAGGTATCCGCTTTATAATATTCTAAATATGTAGGTCGTATTTATATAAAACTAGCAGGACCTTTGGATATACCACATTATACTTATCTAATTATTACAATGTTTGATAGATAGATAGATAGATAGATAGATAGATAAGGAATACCAGTAGGAACTTTACCAAAATAATCCGACAAATCCGCTTTATAATATTCTAAATATGTAGGCCGTATTTATATAGAACTAGCAGCACCTTTGGATATACCACATTATAATTATCTAATTATTACAATGTTTGATAGATAGATAGATAGATAGATAGATAGATAGATAAGGAATACCAGTAGGAAATTTACCAAAATAATCCGAGGTATCCGCTTTATAATATTCTAAATATGTAGGCCGTATTTATATAAAACTAGCAGCACCTTTGGATATACCACAGTATGTTTAACTAATTATTACAATATTTGATTGATAGATAGATAGATAGATAGATAGATAAGGAATACCAGCAGGAATTTTACGAAAATAATCCGACGAATCCGCTTTATAATATTCTAAATATGTAGGCCGTATTTATATAAAACTAGCAGCACCTTTGGATATACCACAGTATGTTTATCTAATTATTACAATATTTGATTGATAGATAGATAGATAGATAGATAGATAGATAGATAAGGAATACCAGTAGGAACTTTACCAAAATAATCCGACAAATCCGCTTTATAATATTCTAAATATGTAGGCCGTATTTATATAAAACTAGCAGCACCTTTGGATATACCACATTATAATTATCTAATTATTACAAGGTTTGATAGATAGATATATAGATAGATAGATAGATAGATAGATAAGGAATACCAGTAGGAAATTTACCAAAATAATCCGACGAATCCGCTTTATAATATTCTAAATATGTAGGCCGTATTTATATAAAACTAGCAGCACCTTTGGATATACCACAGTATGTTTATCTAATTATTACAATATTTGATTGATAGATAGATAGATAGATAGATAGATAGATAGATAAGGAATACCAGTAGGAACTTTACCAAAATAATCCGACAAATCCGCTTTATAATATTCTAAATATGTAGGCCGTATTTATATAGAACTAGCAGCACCTTTGGATATACCACATTATAATTATCTAATTATTACAATGTTTGATAGATAGATAGATAGATAGATAGATAGATAAGGAATACCAGTAGGAAATTTACCAAAATAATCCGACGAATCCGCTTTATAATATTCTAAATATGTAGGCCGTATTTATATAGAACTAGCAGGACCTTTGGATATATATATTTACCAACCCCTCCGCACGAGCAGGATGCGACACAAGGTCAATTTCTTAAGCGGAGTTCAACAGGTTTGAATTCAGAGTTTTCCTTCTCCTAGACCGGTTGCCTAACCAAGGTTAAAGAGCCTAGTCTGCCCTACTATTTACCCATAGCTGGAGGGAGAGTAGGATTCATACCTTTCCCAAGGGTATTAGCGCTAAGTGAAATAATTGCCGCTTCCAGGATTTGAACTCGGGGCGACGAGTCCATTTCCCATGACTTTAACCATTACACCACGCACTTCCTAGGGAATATACCACAGTATGATTATCTAATTATTACAAGGTTTGATAGATAGATAGATAGATAGATAGATAGATAAGGAATACCAGTAGGAAATTTACCAAAATAATCCGAGGTATCCGCTTTATAATATTCTAAATATATGGGCCGTATTTATATAAAACTAGCAGTGCCTTTGGATATACCACAGTATGATTATCTAATTATTACAAGGATAGATAGATAGATAGATAGATAGATATGCAAAACCAGTAGGAACTTTACGAAAATAATCCGACAAATCCGCTTTATAATATTCTAAATATGTAGGTCGTATTTATATAAAACTAGCAGGACCTTTGGATATACCACAGTATGATTATCTAATTATTACAAGGTTTGAACTAATTTTGAAAATTAATTAATTAATAATGAATTATGCGGGAATGCCTATTTAAATGTATGGCTAAACAAATCGAGAAAAATCAATCTCTGTATGTACATCTCGGCCTATTAGGCCTCATCAGCAGAGCTTAAATTCATTATTAATTAATTAATTTTCAAAATTAGGTACGACTCCAATTAAGCACATATTCTCCCATATATATATATATATATATATATATATATATATATATATATATATAATGTTGTTATGGGTCCAACGGAAGAAAATTAAATATTTTATAAAAAAGAAGATACGTAAAATGGATTATTTTTTTTGTTTTTTTAAATATTTTCACATTAGCGACACGTGTTTCAGTTCTTCTGATATCTTCGTTAGATTAACAATGAAGTTAATGGAAGCCTGAAGAAGATATCTGAAGATTTGAAACACGTGGCACTATTGTAAGATGATAATAAAATGTATTTAAAAAAAACATAATCCATCTTGTGGACCTTCTTTTTTATAATATCTATCTATCTATCTATCTATCTATGTATATATATATATATATATATATATATATATATATATATATATATACACAGACACACAGACACACAGATATATATATATGTTGGCATCTTTCCGTCTACTAAAGACGATGGCGTAGTGTCCACTTTTTTATCTGCAACTGTGTGAGTGGCTGTACAGCCCAATTTTTGAATGGCAATCTCTGGTGCAGCGACTGAGAACACTTCGCCTGACCAAGTCGAAAGCCTTCTATAGGTCTATGAATGCGGTGTAGAGTGGCATCTGGTGTTCCTGGCACTTTTATATATATATATATGTTGGTATCCTTCCGTCTACTAAAGACGATGGCGTAGTGTCCCCTTTTTTATCTGCAGTTGCGTAAGTGGCTGAATATACCAATTCTTAATGGCAATATCTCAGTGCCTGCAAACAAACAGTGATGCTTGCTGGATATGCTGCTGTCTTTTTCTTTTAGCTCTCTTTTCTGTGGCGACTTCTTTCCTCCCCAATCTCTCTCTCTCTCTCTCTCTCTCTCTCTCTCTCTCTCTCTCTCTCTCTCTCTCTCTCTCTCTCTCTCTATCTCTGTATATATATATATATATATATATATATATATAACGAAGCGACAAGAGAATAAACTAGATGGGAGCTGCACAAGAATGCTGCGGGTGATCCTAAACAAGAGGTGGAAACAACACCCCATGAGAAAGCAGCTGTTCGGCCACCTGCCACATATCACCCAAACCATCCGAGTAAGATGGAGAAGACACGCAGGACACTACTGAAGAAGCAAGGACGAACTCATAAGCGACGTCCTCCTGTGGAAGCCAACACATGGGCACGCCAGTGTGGGCCGACCAGCAAAGACGTACATTGATCAGCTCTGTGCGGATACAGGATGCTGCACAGAGGACCTCCCGAGAATGATGAGCGATAGGAACGGATGGAGAGAGATTGCCATGGATATCCGTGCCAACAGCACGACATGATGATGATGATGATGATGATATATATTGGCAAGAATAGGCGTACACAAAAGATTATTCTTGTTTTCTTTTTACCATGCTCTTTGTTTTCGCTTCCAACTTCAAAACTCGTCAGGTTTCGCCCATGTTTTCCTCATTTAAAAGACGAGATAAACTGTTGCTCATTTTTGCTGCCTTAGGTGAACAGTTCACACTGCATTGGAAAAGGACCAAATCAAACACTCTCTATTCTTTTACACGAGACTCGCGATCTTATCGCTATATTTAATTTTAGACATATTGACTCTCGTAAATTGAGCGAATGAAATGTTAGATTAAATACTTCAGCTTAATAGGCGCTTGATCATTATCTATGTTTAACGTCTGCTCAAGAGGAACAATCGGTGCAATGGCAAATTGTTTTTCATTTGTAAGAATATACAGCAAGAATAGGCAGTATCTACATGAGTGCACCTGAAATCGTAAGTAGGTGTGAACTGAGTGCTGTTTAGATTGCTAAAGATTAGAAATCCTACGAGCAAAGAGATTACAAATACTGATACTTGGAAGTTCAGCGGTACTTTATGTCGATCAATGGAAGATTTTCCATGAAATCAACTGTCCTTGATAGGACATTAAATTTCACCCGGTGGTGAGTTTCCAGTTCTGTAGCAATAGAAAGAATAGTTTGGTTTGGTTTGTTTTACGGCATATCAACCTCAGTGGGTCATTTAATGCCGTTAAAGTTTTGAAATAAATCAATTCTTAATGGATAATACAATTTTTTTATAAATACATTTTTCTATTTAACCCATAGATGGGACCCTAACAGGTACTACCACTCCGGGTCAGAGTGGACCAGGGAGCAATGGTGATGAAGGGGTGCTCCACATTCCCCAAACCTCCAAAACTGGAACCTCACCATCAGATAGAGTTTAACGTCATTCCCAGGACATGTAGACCCGTAGCCACCGCCTTCTAGCACCCATATGATAAAAAGGGGTTGGGGTAACCATAAGGGCAATAGGCTTGGGAAAATCATATAGGTGCTAGAGCTTGACGTGACCAGCTGATTGATCGGAGGGGGCCTCTCCGACCGCCCGTCTAGCCCAAGATAGGGCCAAAGTGGAGTATTGCATGTCATGAACTGCTCATCCACCTGGGCTCTATCCTTAAGCATCACGGGTCGCCACCACGGCCAACAGGTGGCCCCATTGGGGGAGTCTTACCCCTCTGTAGAGGTGCAGTCGCTGCATTCTAACACCCCAGCTGACAGGGGTGGTAGAAAGAATAGAGCCACTACTTTGTTTTCATTACTCCCAGGTCAACTTTAATCCGGGTGGGGTAGCATCTGTTAACCACCCAATTATAGGTTTGAGATAAGGATTAAAACTAGCAGGACCTGCGAACAACGCGCAAGAACGTGATTTACGATAGAACCCCCCCCCTCTCTCTCTCTCTCTCTCTCTCTCTCTCTCTCTCTCTCTCTCTCTCTCTCTCTGTGTGTGTGTGGTGTGTGTGTGTGTTACATAATCTATGCGGTTGCATAAGATTATTGTCAATCCCCTGTATTTCTAAAGGGATGGCCCTTTTCATATCACGGACGGGACTTTCCATGGAATAGTACAGAAAGCCCGCCAAATTACGTGGTGTCACGTGGGACCTGGTTGGGTCCTCAGTTTTCAGTTGGACGTCGGTCAGAGAAGATGTTTCTGCCTTAACTGGAACTCACTGCATACGCGCGCTATGTTAGTCTGATAGTTAGTTACACGAAATGTATAGTTAAAGAAATAAAAGTTTAAGAAAAATAACACGGTCTTGTGATTAATGGATGTCTTGGTAACAAGACTGATTTAAGAGAAGAAATGAGTTAAGTGCGACCGATCACCAAGACGCTCGAAGAGGTGTTAGAAGAGACCTAGAAGAAGACGTAAGATGTCAAAGACGACAGAAGAAGAATAGAAGAATAGAAGTAAAGAGAAGGGTATACAACATCTCTCTCTCTCTCTCTCTCTCTCTCTCTCTCTCTCTCTCTCTCTCTCTCTCTCTCTCTCTCTCTGAAAAGAACCCACGAGCCTAGAAATAAATAAACAACCCATTTTTGACTATACAACTTTCGTATGTTGTTACTCTGAACTAACGACGGCTACTACTACTAACTACTACTACTACAATTCGACCTTGGCCCCTAAACAACATGGAGGTTAGGGAGTGACGTTCATATTACATTTATATATATGTTAATATATATATAATATATATATATATATATATAATCAAATATTAAATATCATGGATTTAATATCCCGTGACTACAGTTTCATGCGCACTTGCAATTATCAGACGGTCAAAATGTTAAGATTTAAAAAAAACGGTGGCTTGTTTAGCGTTTATATAACGTGAAGCGTGTTCACGCGATAGAATGTTATAGCACTAACCTTATGTTTTTTTTAAATAAACATACTTAGGTCTTAAAGCACGTGGTGTCCAGATGATTCTTTTTTTTAAACCAGCTCTGCTATTTTAGCATTGAGCACCTTCATATATTAATACTTTTTACAGTCATTCTCCATTATATATATATAGAAAGATATATATATTTGTAATCTTTCAGGGTTGAAATAAAATAAATTAAAGTGCTCAATTACGAATGTAAGAGCTGTATTTATTAAAAATAAGTTTTTATTCAGAGGTTTTAGAAAAACACTTACCTTAGGTTTCTGGTTAATGCCATCACCTAAGGTAAATGTTTTTCTAAAACCTCCGTATAAAAACTTATTTCAAATAAATAAAAAATAAAAAATATATATATATATATATATATATATATATATATATATATATATATATATATATTAACGTGTATATAGAAATAACTAATATTAAATTAATACTAAATCTGCTTTACTGACGTATTGAGCACTCTATATTCGTTATAACACTGACTTATTCGGTTAATACTTGAATCGACCATCAATATTGTGATTAACTCAATATTCTAGTCTGCTGTTATTCCTTTATCATACACACACACATATATATATATATATATATATATATATATGTGTGTGTGTGTGTGTGTGTGTGTGTGTGTGTGTGTGTGCGTGTGTGTGTGTGTGTGTGTGTGTGTGTGGTGGGTTGTGCACATGTATTCGAATAGCAAATGAAAGTGGAAATTAATTTAACTCGGAAAGTGAATGTCGATTCCCAGGAAATGATTTATCCGTTGATCCACATCACGAAAATCCAGAAACGGGAGAATAAGGTCATTTATCAGAATTACCCCGAAGCCTCGGCGCATCTTTTATTCACACAAAATAAGATTAGAATTCATTTTCATTTTTGTTTTGTTTTTTTTTTGTTTTGTTTTTTTTCCATTTGGCGCTACACTTTCGTTCCACTCTAACAATTAATTTGTGACAAGTTTTCTTCATAAATAAGGAAAATAGGGGTAAAAAAAAAAAGGGAAAATACTGATTGCAAATTTATCTTTATATAATCTCAGCACTGTCAGATCAGATTTGATTCAAGTTCTGTGTTGCAAAAGCTTTTTTTTTCTTTTATTTAAAAGAAAACGCACAGAAATAGGAACCAAAAAAAACACCCTCACGTAATCCAGTTTTTTTGCCAGAGATCTACGATGGGTAAAATTACGATTGGACATTAGTAATATCGTCACGTCGTTTGTTATTTGTTTGCAGGTAGAGAAGAAAAGCAATCGGCACGTTACCTGCATTTATTTATTCACTAGCAGGACCTGTGGATATACCACAATATGATAATTTAATTATTACGACGTTCCAAATGTTAACTTAATAGCTATTGAAAAAAAATAGTTCAACACGTGAAAAGTTTGATATTCTTTATTTAACTCTCTCTCTCTCTCTCTCTCTCTCTCTCTCTCTCTCTCTCTCTCTCTCTCTCTCTATCTATCTATCTATCTTTCTCCCTCTCTCTCTTTATCTCTCTCCCTCTCTAAATATCTCTCTTTTTATCTCTCTCTCTCTCTCTCTCTCTCTCTCTCACGCACTCATACCCCCTCTCTCTCTCTCTCTCTCTCTCTCTCTCTCTCATCACACTCTCTCTCTCTCTCTTTCTCTCTCCATCTATCTATCTATCTATCTGTCACTTCTTTTTAATCTTTCTTTCGTTCTTTTCAACTTTTCATTATTTTCAATTAAAACCAATCAACGTTATCGCTTATGCGCGCCCACCCCTCTCTCTATTTACCCCTACTCTCCTCTTGCTTTTTTAATATATTTGTAACACAAGCAACAACTGCACTCTAGTCTAAAACGGGCAGGACCGGGTTTATTTCCCGTTGCCTGAGATGCCTCAAAAGAGGAATGCCTATGTATCACGCTCTTTTTGCACTGCATGAGCTTTGGTTAGTGCGTGACTACCACATTAAAAGGTCCTTGTGTCAATCCGGCACGGTGGAGGGTCAGGAAAATACTTACCTACATGCCGATATATTAATATAGTCAGCCCTGTCGGCTGCACCTCTGCAGAGGGGTAAGAACCCACCAATGGGACCCCTGTTGTACGTGGGTGGTTACCCAAGATGCTTAAAGTGGATGAGTAATCCATGACATGCAATACTCCTTTTTGGCCTTTACTAAGTATATATATATATATATATATATATATATATATATATATATATATATATGATAAAGGAATAACAGCAGACTAAAATATTGAGTTAATCGCAATACTGATGGTTGATACAAGTATTAACCGAATAAGTCAGTGTTATAACGAATATAAAGTGCTCAATACGTCAGTAGAGCTGATTTAGTATTAATTTAATATTAGTTATTTCTATATACACGTTAATACTATATATATATATATATATATATATATATATATATATATATATATATATATATATATAGTATTAACGTGTATATAAAGGATCAACTGTCGGTTGAAGAGGCCCCCTGCAATCAATTGGCAGGTCGCGTCAAGCCCTAGCACCTATATGATTGTCCCAACCCTATTGCCTTCATTGCAAGACCCAATCTTTTAGAAGGTGGTGGCTGAGGGTCTTAATGTCCTGTGGGTTATCTTGAACTATAAGTGACTATTTAGTTTTCTCCGTGAAAATTACGTTGAATCAAAGATGGCTGCGATTGTTTACATGCTTCTTCTCGGAAAAAGAACAAAGGGACTTCAGTCTCATTTCCTCATCAATTAATTGGTTTTATATAAGCACTGCCAAAGTTGCCATAAAATCCGTATTTTACAAAAAAAATTACCCCCTCCCATTGAAAAAAAAAATGAGAGAAAACACGACGCTTTTCAAATCAATTTGGTACATGTTTTTAACCCAAAAATATCATAAAATGTATTTTTAGTAACAATTAAGTTCATTTCAAATAATGCGCAAGTACAATTTTATAGTAGTAATTTAGTCACTTAATTTCAAGATTACCGTCCTATGTATGCTAAACTTTATCTGATGGTAGGGTTCCAGTTCTGGAGGTCTGGGGAATGTGAAGCACCCCTGTTATATACTGTATCAATTGACAGCGCTGGTGTGTAGTACACTGGATTAAAACCCAACGCAGGTATACAAAAGAAAGCTGGACTTTATTTTCTTCCTCGGTTGGCGTGGATGAAAGGAGGTGTGCGCCGGCTTGGATGAGTGGTGAAATGAACCGTAGTTATAAGAAGTCTTTTCTTCGGAGAGTCGACGGGAGTGACTGAAGTTCGTTGCCACCAAAGCCCAACTGCTGAATTTTTCGTCTAACCGTCACTTTTTCAATTTTACCCAGCATGCCTTGGTGAATTCAAATTCCACCGGAACTGTACTGTGTGACCTGCAATCCTAGCTTTGTCATCAGTCAACAGGAAGCCTTTTGTCATCCTGCTATTGTTGTTTTTTGTGGACCGTTCGTTTGACACGGTCAGCAGTAAGCTTCTGGTCCTAATCACTTTTCCTCTTTATTTGATCCAGACTTCTGTCTGGAACATCCTTTGTTTCTCAATTCCTTTGTCTATTTGATTCAACCGGAAATTCTTATTTCCGTTTGTACAATATCCAACACCCCTTCATCACCATTGCCATCAGTTCTACTCTGACCCGGAGTAGTAGTAACTGTTAGGGTTCCATCTATGGGTTAAATAGAAAAGAAATGAGTTTGCAAAAATGTGTTTAAAAACTTTTAATTAAAAAATGAGTACCCATGAAGAATGAATAAAACAAACGTCTTTGGCATAAAATGACCCAATGGGTTTGTCATGCCGTAAAACCCAAACAACCACCCAACCAAATGCCATAATAAAGTGCAACTTGATATAAATGGATATCAAATCTCAGGAGGTCTTTCGATTTATGTTCTGACCCTTTCATTGAAACTTTGACACAGAACGAGCATTCTTGGAAATTGGTTATGGAATATTCTGTGAACCCAATTGACTGTAGAGGACATGTCTCCGATTTGCATGAGGGTAAATGGACACGTCACTTTCACCCAATTTTCGCCTCCGGGAAAGCTTCGTGTTCATCAACAGAATGAGATGTGCTTTTCATAAAAATGAGATAATGTTTAGAAGAGTTATACTTCATGCCTAGGGTGCCCAGAAAAAAAATGTACTTTCAAAGTCTTTTAAAGAATTTGGCGCCAAACCGTTTTTTTTACTTTTGGTCAAGATTCGTTTTTCAAAAAGTTTGTCTTGAATCGTGGCCAAAGAAACCACTAACTTTACACTTCTTGCTGCGTGACTTTTTCTTTCTTTGAAACAGGAAAATTCCATTCATATTTCTGATCTCAAATACTCATAGGATATATATATATATATATATATATATATATATATATATATATATATATATATATATATATATATATATAAAGGGCCCAATTTTGGTCGAAATAGATTTATTATGGAATATCGGTGTTGAGTTTTTCCTTCCTTTCAAAGTATATATATATATATATATATATATATATATATATATATATATATATATATATATATACCTTTGAAAGGATGGAAAAACTCAACACCGTTATTCCATAATAAATTTATTTCGACCAAAATTGGGGCCTTTATAAATCTAAGTTGATTTAACAAAGCTCCCCAAAATCAAGTCTCATCAGATGGATAATCACCAATAATTATTGATGATTAGCCATCTTATTAGACTTGATTTGGGGAGCTTTGTTAAATCAACTTAGATTTATAAAGTTTTCTACAAAAATTATCAGATGACAATAATAAACTAAAGTAGTTATTAAATAAATTTGTCTTTAGTATCTAAAAATATTAAATTTGAAACTTAAAATTGGACGTTTCATATTTTAAATGAACTAGCAAATAATACAATTAATTTTAATGTAATAAATATTTATTAAATTAGAAAGGCTAATGGATTAAATAAGAATCAGATAAAAAGATTTGAACAGAAGTATAATAAAAATTTGAAACAGTATAATAAAAAAAAACAACGAAATTAATCATTCAGTTATAAATTTAAAGTATTAGAAAAGAGGAAGTAAATAATAAAATGAAGTTATTAATGGAAGATTCATTGAAGAGATTTTTGCTTATATTCATTAAAATAAAAAAAAGTTAAAATAATAATACTAAGCACATATTTATTAATTTCTATTTTTTAATATTTGCAAATTATTTTAAACCGCTATTTTGTTTTATATATAAATATAATTGCATTTTCTATTGAAAATTAACAGTAATGTAAACAATTTTATTAATAATTGATTTAGATAAAAATAAAATCAAGAATGTATGTCAATAATAAAAATTGTGACTTGAGTAAATATATGAAAAACACACAATTTTATAATAAATGTTATCTATTAATTAAGTATGAACATTATTTCTTCAATTGTAGGCAGCGATGGTAATATTTATCTTAAATAATTTCGATTTATTTTCATTGAATCAGTTTGATTGAAACGATTCAGTAATTAAACAAAAGAATTCGTTGATTAACAAGTCAACACAGAAAATCTTATTAAAATCAGGTAATTCCCAGTTTTTTAAAAATTTTTCATGAACAACGACCTCCTAAGAAGAAACTGTTATAAGCCTTTAAATAAAATAATTTTTTTTGTATATACATAAAAATAGCGACGATGTTTACGATACATATGAGCAAAATTGACAGAAAATAATACTTTAAAATTTATTAAAAATAAATTACATGTGTAATACTATTTTTTTTTTACTGATGCTCATTATGTTACTACTTTTCGACTTAGACAAACATTTGACCTTAAACAATCGATTTAATTAATTTTAATTCGTTTTTAAACGGAAAATCGGCGCTCATTTTACTGATATCCTAACTGGTACTTCCACGCCGGATCAAAGTGGAATCGGGAGTAATGGCAAGAAATATGTTCCCCACACTCCACCGAACTCTAGAATTCGAGCCTCAATATTAGATTAAGTTTAGTGTCATATCTAGTGTACCAACTTTTTTTTCTTATCTCTCTACACGGGAAACAATCAGCGTATTCTAAACAACGCCGTCAGGTCAACCTAACCCTTTTATGGCCAAAGTCTATCATTAGATTTAGTTGTAAAAAAATTATTGTGGGGTGGGGTGGTGTTGTGTTAGAGATACTTTCTTTTTTTATTTATTCATTTTTTTTTACAGTCCAATGAGGTTAGTCCGTCTGGAATGGGTTAACATTCAACACGCAACAAAAAAAGTGAAAAGAAAAAAAAAAACAAGTTTACCATAACCGGTTGATTTATGTTGGATATTTAAGATGAATCTGCGCATGCTCAATATGGCAGCCAAATATCCACAAGCAAAATACAAATAAAACTTGCAGAGTCCAAGTGAGAAAAGCAATTTCCGCGATGTAAATGAGGGGAAAATTGTCTAAATGGGGAAAAAGATGAAAAACAAGATATTTACAGACAATAGCATATTGGTATGTATATACAATGTCCTCGAAAGGAAAACAAATTGACTTTATTAACCAAACCAGTGCCGTATGCGACCATCGTCGAGTTACTAAAGCCGTGCAATGGATGAGTATAGTTAAATTCTTAAAGTCATGTCATGTGTGGCTATTATCAAATTCCTAAAGCCGTGCCATCTGTGATTATAGTCGAATTCAGTAAACCGTACAAAGTGTAACTATAGTTGAATTCATAAAACTGTTCCATGTGGCTATCGTCGAATTTCTAAAACTGTGCCCTATGAGACTATAGTCGAATATATTTATGAATACACGTGTTCTTTACAAGCACGGCTGTGATCATCTTGCAACACCCTCTTGTTAAAAAATAAGACCGTCTAAATCGTCAAAGATGAAATGCAAAAATGTAAATCCTTATTATCTAGTATCGCTTGTCTACCAAATTCTTATTACTTATGAGTGTCGTCACCTCAGCTAAATAATGGACCATTCTGCTTTGTTATAAAGAAAGAAAGAGTAGAAAAGTACATGCTACACAAAAAAAATAAAATACGAAAGAAGGAAAGAATGAGAGTAGGGTGACGATAGGGATGTGACATAATTATTAGATTCTTAATATATATGTACAGTAGTGTAGAAATCAAAATGGCTGTTATAAGTTGCAGCCCACGGCCTTGAAGGATGAGTGACAAGGTTTGACCTCAGTCCTAACCTTCCGGTGGATACCGTGAGAATCGGTGGAGAAGATCCTCTTCCGGTTTAGATTAGAAATAGATTTTTAGTCAGATCGGCCAAGACCACGACTATTGTAAGTCATGTTATGCACGCGGCCGACTCGATCTGCGCAGGTAGTCTGGTGGGGATTTCGAAATAAATGTGATCTAAGTTAAATCGAAGTCTTGTGTTATTATCTAAAAACTACCAATAACACAGGGCTTCTGATAAAGAGAAATCCCCAATGGAAGACCAGAGACGAAGTCCCCAAGAGAAGTCCAGACGCTAGAAGTGATGTTAATTATAATGTATAAATAATATATAATATTATATAATAATATAATAATTATAATGTATAAATTGAATGAATAATGTATATTGAATAATAATGTATAATTTATAATAATGTATAATAATAATATATAATTGAATGAATAATGAATAATATATAATGTATAAATTTTATGTATAATATGTATATATTAAGAATAGTTACTTGGAGCTATAATTGTTTACTAAGGATTAACATTAGTTACTCGAAACGAGATAACAGTGCGGAAAATAACGAGTATCAAATAGAAATATTTATTTGAAACCATAAAAGAATAAGTATGATATAGGATTACTTGAATCCATACAATTCTGTGCAAATTAGTTGTATTAGGTTTGGTTTGGTTTGTTTTACGGCATATCAACCTCGGTGGGTCATTTAATACCGACAAAGTTTTGAAATAAATTCATTCTTAATGCATAACACAATTTTGTTTATAAACTCATGTTTTTCTATTTAACCCATAGATGGGACCCTAACAGGTACTACCACTCCGGGTCAGAGTGGACCAGGGAGAAATGGTAATGAAGGGGTTCTCCACACTCCCCAAACCTCCAGAACTGGAACCTCCCATCAGATAGAGTTTAACGTCATTCCCAGGACATGTAGACGCTCAGCCACCGCCTTCTAGCATCCATATGATAAGAAGGATTGGGGGTTGCCATGAGGGCAATAGGGTTGGGGCAATCATATAGGTGCTAGGGCTTGACGTGGTCAGCCGATTGATCGGTGGGGGCCTCTTCGACCGCCAGTCTAGCCCAAGAAAAGCCTAAAGTGGAATATTGCAATATATATATATATATATATATATATATATATATATATAAGATTGATATGAAAAAGTTGACTTAACGGTAAAATTGGTCACAATGGTTAGTTGATGCAGTTTCCCAGCGATATAACAAATATAAAGTGCTCAATACATGAGTAGAGCAAATATATATATAGAAGTAAACATACGCATATTAATGTATGGATATACCCATCCCCTCCTCCAGGTTAGTTTTGATACAAGACTGATTTTTAATCGGAATGCTGCTGCTTTTCCTTCTCCAAAATGTTTGCTTTACCCCAGATTAAGGAATCCAGTCACTCTTACTATTCAACTAGGATGGAGTATAAATGTATTTATATCTTTCCCAGGATCATTAGCCCGTATAGAAAACTAAACTAAACTACCTCGTCCAGGGTTTGAACTCGGCTTGTCTATTCCATTGAATTCAGTTTGCCGATTCCCTTACACTCAGTGCGCTCCCTTAAAAAAGTATGATAGTTTTGATAACTTTAAAAGACCCTCGTTTAGTTTGAAAATCAATCATATATTATTGTTAATAGGAACTAAAATAGGCAATAAGAAAATATCTATCTCAAAAGAAGAACAAATCGCTTCCAGACCCACACACTAACCAGTTCCTAATTACCCTCGTATTTCAACTCATAATTGCGTATTTTTCTATGGGTCATGAAGTGAAGCTAGTTTTTTTCTTTCGTAGAATACGTCTCCTGTTATTATCAAGTAAGATTGTTAATGGTTTTACGCATGACTCGACCGCTTATAAATCGGACGCTAATCATATGCAAGAGACAGTTTATTCTCTCGTTCATGACCCTCTGTTACAATAACGAACAGCAACAGTTTCTTTTTTTTCCCACCCTTTTTTTTTTTTTTCCTTTTTGTATAAACAACATTTTAGCTCGGGGAATGATTTTTGAACACTAAAACGATTTTCGATTGAGTAAGCGACGAAGTCAGTCATTGTCAAATAACCGGTAATTTTGTCTACAGACTTCGATGTTTAATGGCGTCTGGGACTGCAAAAATGGATAGCTAACAAGACATGTTAATTACCTGTGTCCATTTCTTGTTTTCGAGATAAAAAAAGGGATAAGAAGTTCGTTTCTCTTTCACTTGTTTCGGCTTCTTCCACTTAAACACGTCTGGGCGATGGCAAACCATTGTTTAACGACAACATGGCTTGTTCGGAAGAAACAGTAGAAGGGGGAGGCAAAGCCGTAAGTGAAGAACACCAGTGAATAATAATAATAATAATAATAATAATAATAATAATAATAATAAATAATAATAATTATTATTATTATATTATTATTATTATTATTATTATTCACTCCTTTTGAGTTTTTCACATCAGTGTTAGCTGATGGTCTTTCACTGGAGTCTGAGAGACAATGAGTCTCCTCAGGTATCCAGGACTCTTCTGAGTATTCTGACAGATTGCAGTAGTGCAGTATTCTGGATAGTCTCAATTCTTCTTCTGATTTCCAGATTTTCCAATCTTTTTTCCAACTTTTTTGGACCGTTCCTAGTGTACAAACTACAATTGGTATCACTATGACTTTCATATTCCATGGCATTTTCAGTTCTCTGGCAAGGTCCAGGTATTTGTCCATCTTTTCGTTTTTCTTCATCTTCATCCCGTTATCTGCTGGAACTGCAAAATCCACCAGTTGACAAGTTCTTCCTTTTTTGTTAATCAACACTATGTTTGGTTTTCTTGCTGGGATAAAGTGATCCGTTTTTATCTCAAAGTCCCAGAGAATTTTATGCGTTTCGTTCTCAAGAACAGATTCTGGTTCATGCATATACCATTTTTTTGCATGGTCAAAATTTAATTTTTTGCATAATTACCAGTGGATAACCTTTCCAACCCAGTCGTATTATTATTATTATTATTATCATTATTATTATTATTAATATATTCCACAGTTTTTTCAATTCTCTGGCAAGGTCCAGGTATTTGCCTATCTTTTCGTTTTCCTTCATCTTCTCCCTGTGATCTGTTGCAATTGTAGTTGGTATACTTGGAACGGTCCCAAAAAGCTTGGAAAAAAGACCTGAGCAATAGGAAATCAGAGTAAGAATTGAGACCATCCAGTCAACTGCATTGCTGCAATCGGCAAGAATACTCAGAAGAGTCCTGGAGACCTGAGGAGACTCCAGTTAAAGACCATCAGCTAATGATCGTGTGAAAAACTCACAAGGAGTGAAATAATAATAATAATAATAATAATTTATCTTTATTATTATTATTATTATTATTATTATTATTATTAATGTTAGTTCAACATTCAATTAGTGTATACAATAATTATTAACAGTATTATAACAGCAACTATTTATAATGAGAATATATTCTCCACTGTTATTATTATTATTATTATTATTATTATTATTATTATATTATTATTAGGACATATGGAAATACCACAGGGTAAAAATTTAATTACTAAAATATTTGATATGCTTACTTAAGAGCTATTTCAAATAGTTCAGTATGTAAAAAGCGTAATAATCTTGATTTAACTCTCTCTCTCTCTCTCTCTCTCTCTCTCTCTCTCTCTCTCTCTCTCTCTCTCTCTCTCTCTTCTCGCCCGCGCGCACTTTTAAAAAAAATTTATTTCCTTTCTTTTTTCATCTTTTTATTATGTTCGATTGAGAGGGTGCAACCAACCACGATGCGGAAAAGGAGGGAGAATAGTTGGATTCATATCTTTCCCAAAGATATTAGTGCTATGTGAAATATAAACAGCTCGTCCAGGGTTTGAACTCAGGTCCATTCCTACGGCTATATCCATTATTATTCCTCCAGTAAAAGCATAGATTTTATCGGTTTTGGGTCTGGTTTAGTTTGTTAAATTTTACGGCATTTCAGACTTTGTTGGGTTATTTTATGCTGAAGACATTTTGTTCTATAACTCCTTTATGGGTATCCAAGTTTTTAAACTCAATGTTTTTTAATAAAAACCATCAAAGACTAATAAATTCAGGGCCGGCAAAACCTAACTTGACCTTCATCAAGATAAGCAGATAAAAGGGAAGACAATGAGGCGAGGAGAAGGGGTAGGAAGAGTGCGTGCAGAGATGTGCGGGAGCACGAGGTCGTGTGTGTAGAGGAACATATACGCTGTTTTCACCAGAACGCGGAGAAATACAAAGATTCAGCACATAAAAAACACTCACATATATAAATGAATTGGCATTCGCTGCATTTCTTAGCAGGCGCGTTGTCTTGATGAAAAGTGGCTAGCATGCTGCTTGGAAACCAATGGTAACAATGGCAAATTAAATGTATTGTATACTCCGTAATCGAGCACTTTATTTTCAATTCTCCAAAAATACTACTTACTACCTATATATATATGCAAGCTATAATATGAATATATATATATATATATATATATATATATATATATATATATATATATATATCATCATCATCATCATGTCGCGCTGGCAGCACGGATAGATCTATCGGTAGCTGTTTGACTCATCAATAGGCGCCGGTCTTAGAGATGAGGAGCAGTAGTTACCTGACTGAACTTGTTGATCCCGGCCGTTGACCCATTCTGGGTTCTTCCGCCCAGCATCTTATGATATACGCCGTTGGCCTATTTAGGCTCTTCCGCCATATCTCAAATCCACCATGCTGCTACCCATATATATATATGTGTGTGTGTGTGTGTGTGTGTGTGTGTGTGTGTGTGTGTGTGGGCGTGGGCGTAAATATAATTAAGAGAAGAGGGTGTTACTGTAAGTTTCCCGCCCACCTGATCATCTTTGATTCTCGGGCTCATATTTTTAACATAATTTACAAATTGTATAATTTAGAATTTTTGCATCTGACAATATGTTTTCTAAATGCAATATATCAAATTCTACGCCTCTGCAGGTTTGCGCAGCTGATACTTGATAACTAACAATTCTACAAAAACAAACATCATTTTTCTCTTTATCCTTTTTTCAAAACAATAGTTTTTTTTACTCTCTCGCGTATATTCTCTATATGTCCTTTCTATGTACGTTTCAGATTGTTAATGTATTAATACTAGAAAAACGTGACCCATTGGGTCACCCATTGAGCACTCATTATGAGCAGAAAAGAAGTAAGTTTGCAAAGCGTGTAAATTTAAAAAAGAAATACGGTCGGATAAATTTTTATTAAATCCTAAAATCATTTTGTAAGATTTCTAAGAAAGGGAAAGTTGGACCTAATTTAAATTTAAATGGACCTGATTCTTGAAATTCTATCAATTAAGTTGTGGGGAAGACTGAAAATCGTTTTTTTTATTTCATATATAAAAAAAATCTCTCTCAAACAAAACTGTTGTGAAAAAAAGTTTTGAAAATAAGTTAAAAGGTTTTTATACTTTTTCGGTAGTTAAATTAACAAAAAAACAAAAAAAAACAAAAAACACTGTATTGACAGAAGTGATAGAGAAACAGAGAAAGGTTGGAAAAGAGAGATTTTTTCTGACTGCTGGTTTTATGGTATTGACAGGTGGTGTGAGAGAGAGAGAGAGAGAGAGAGAGAGAGAGGGGGGGAGAGAGAGAGAGAGAGAGGCTTATTCTCACGCTCGTTGCTCCTACAGATATACTAAGAATTTAATGCCGAGCCGAATATAATATATAGAGGGTGTGGAAATTGATAGGCAATAAGATAAGTGAGAGATAGCAATTGTGAGTTAATAGCAAATTACTGCTAATTAAAACGATGAAAATTAATTATTTTTCAAAGATAATTCTATCCCACAAGTAAGGAATATTTTAGTATTTAATTTTAGTCATTAAACTAAACAGGAAAAAATCCTTAGTGAACCAAACATTGATTCGTTCCGCTTTAGTATAAAAAATAAATATTTTCTCTACAAAGTTATAATTCCTGTATTAGATACTGAATTTATATATACTAGCTAATATATGCACCCTCCGGGTGCACGTATTTAAATTTTCATGCAATAAAATATATTAAATTAGAAAGGCTAAGGGAACTAAATAAGAATGCAGATAAAACTATTTGAAACATAGGGGGCTATAATCGAAAAACAGAACAACTGAAACTTACTCTTCAATCACCCCAGCCTTTCATTGCTACATTTTCATATTTTAACTATTTAGTTAAAAATGGGAAGTAAAGAATAAAATTACAGTTAATTCTTCTCGTTAATAAATTTCTTTTAAGATTTATTGAAGAGATTTTTGCTCATATTCATTAAGATAAAACCAAACAATTAGAAATCAATAATACTAAGCACATATTTATTAAAATCAATTTTTTTATATCAATATGCAAATTAGCCTTCCCGTTCACACTGTAAATCGCTATTTTGCTGTATATATAAATACAATTGCATGTTGTTAGTTTGTAGATACGGCCAACCGTATTAATAATGTAAGACAATTTTATTAATAATTGAGTTTTAAAAAGAAATTAAATCATGGAAAATGTGACGTAAATAACTAAGGGAGTTGTGACGAGTAGAAATTTAGTTTCGGTTACAGACAGAATACCACACAATCTCCATTATAATAAGATATATATATATATATATGTTTACTTTGTTATTAATTGTTTTATTTCGTACATTCCTCTGGACATATATAAATGTATATATGGTGTAAAAATAAAATGAAGGAAAGAAAGTAAGAATGGATAATATGGGATATTTTAATCAATTTTACTTACACGTGTTTCGGTCAGAAGTTTATCCATGTGTACATTATTCAAACTATTATTATTTTTACAATAACCAAATGAAATGAAATAATAATAGTAATAGAAAAAATGTAGAAATGTTCCGCACACCAAGAAAATTCGACCTTCATCAGAGTAAATCCTTATTTGAAATGTATATATAAATACCAGATGCATATATACATACCAACTGTTTTTATATATGTACTAGAAGCGGCTACCCAGCATCGCTTGGGTAGAGGGGGACCCAGATGTATTGATGTGTTTACTTTTGAGATTTATAAATGCTGGACATTTTTAAGTAGAATTTTAATGCTATTTCTACGTTGCTTTTTTAAATTTTTAAATATCTTCGGATATAAATCAAATATTCATGATTTTTGCACAAAAAGCAAGTCGTTAATAATAATAATAATAATAATAATAATAATAATAATAATAATATCCTTTCAGCTAGCATATTAGATCTGAGACCTGTCAGCTGTTCCTTATAAATATTCATTTTAAATCCACAGAATATTTAATATCATTCCACAGATTATCCAACTTGAAGGAGTTTAGAGATGGGGCATTCACTATTGATGAAGGTAGTTGATTCCATGTATTCACCACTCTGTAGCTAAAATAATTTTGTCTTGCGTTTGCTTTACAAGATTTTTTTAAGGAGTTTTAGTTTATGTCCCCTTGTATAGGTATTTTGAGCAATGTTTAGTAGGTCAGAGTTCGTTGAATAAAAACCATGGGTGTATTTGTAGGCTTCAATCATATCCCCTCTTATAGTCGAAAACCAGACTTGGTAAGTCAATGTTCCTAAGTCTTTCTTCATAAGAAAGGGATTTTAAATCATTCACGAATTTAGTAGCTCTCCTCTGAACTCCCTCAATGAATAGTGATTAATAGTTGTTACTTGTCGTTAATTGTTTTATTTTCGTAATTTCGGTTGAGCGTTCGGCTAGAAACCACAAGGTTCCTAGTTCGATACCTAGCCCTTGCCAACTCAGCGTATGAGTAGCACAGGAATCTGTGCGGTAAAGTAAGAAGCTGATGGTAGGTGTGGCGCTCCACCTCAGAGGAAAAAACAATCTCCTTGGTCTAGCGCTAGTGAAAGGGGATAGACTCCCTCGCTGATTGGCTGATACTGACTTTAGGCCACCCCGACGACTTTTCTTTATACATGCATACATATATACACAGCAACTGTCCTTTATATTTGTGTACATGGGCCGGGTTAGCTCAGTCAGTTGAGCGTTCGGCTAGAAATCACAAGGTTCCTAGTTCAATACCGGTCCTCGCCAACTCAGCGTTATGAGTAGAACAGGGATCTGTGTGGTAAAGTAAGGAGCTGATGGTAGGTGTGGCACTCCACCTCAGATGCAAAAAAAATTTCCTTTGTCTAGCGCTAGTGAAAATGGGATAGACTGCCTCTCTAATTGGCTGATACCGACATTAGGCCGCCCCGACGACTTTACATAGATTACTCATGCCTAGATTGAGCAAAATAACCATAATTTTATGTTAGTGAAAGATGAAAAAGACAGAAATACGCCCCCAAAAAACTTAATTATTTTACTGTGGGAAAAAAATTTAAATTATGATATTTATAAAAAAGAAAACTGAACAACTGTCATTTTTTATTGTTTTATATTCAAGTAGAAATCGATGTTATCATGAATTGATTTATTAAGCGTTAGTGATGACTATGTTTATTGTTTACTTAGTTTCACTGAGAATAGACATAAGAAATATATTACTATTTAAGATTATATATATATATATATATATATATATATATATATATATATATATATAATGAATAGTGAATGAAAAAATTAGAAAAGTATTGGCATGAAAAGGTGCTCAATGCTAATAAAGCAGAGCAGATTTATAATTAATGGTAATATTATAGTTTTAAAATCTCAACCATATCACGACTGGTTTTTAAGATCTCAACCTTTGAACTCATCTGATGATTGGATTACCATGAAACTTCAAGTTATGAGTGTAAAATTATAATATTACCATTGATATATATATATATATATATATATATATATATATATATATATATATATATGCAAGGTGTGTCAAAAGAGTATCGAGATTTTTTGTACTTTTTGACACACGTTGTATTCTAAAAAAATTACGTTCCACTCATTAATGTTTTTTCAGAATACAAGGTGTGTCAAAAAAGCACCAAGTTTAAAGCTGTATTTATTCAAATAGAAATGAAGAATGAATGGAACGTTATCTTTTTTTTTCGGAATACAATGTGTGGCAAAAAGTACAAAAAGTCTCAATACTTCTTTGACAAACTTTGTATATATATATATATATATATATATATATATATATACTCATGTTCCTTAAAAGTGCGACCGTTATCATCTTCCAACACCCTCTGGTTAAATATGAGATCGTCCAAGATGTCAGGGCTTTGTTGATATATCAACAAAAGCCCTGAAAAAGATCTACTAAACAGATTGAAACACTGCAGCGTTGGCTGAATAAATACCACTCATTTTATTCGAACCTGTGTTTTTTCAATTTTTTTCAGTATATTTCATACCGTCGGATCCACTTACATTTTCTCTTCACACACACACACACAACACACACACACACACACAAACATATATATATTATAATATATATATATATATATATATGTATACACACACACATATATATATATATTTATTATTATTATATATATATATATATTTATATATATATATATATATATATATATATATATTTATTAAGAATGGAAATGAGTAACCTACTCGAGTTTCATCGATAGATTCTTCAGGGTTACTTTTAAATTAATCGAGTTTACGATTAATCTTTGGTGTTATAAACATGCCCGTTGGAAAATTTAGGTCCCATTCCAACGGGCATGTTTATAACACCAAAGATTAATCGTAAACTCGATTAATTTAAAAGTAACCCTGAAGAATCTATCGATGAAACTCGAGTAGGTTACTCATTTCCATTCTTAAATAAATTTATGCTCTACATTGTATTGAGCACTTTGTATTTGTTTTTTCTCAACCTTAACCTCTGGATATTGTGCGCTTCCAACGATCGTTCTTATACCCACCGGTAAGTTAATACTTATACATATACAAATATATATATATACATATATATATATATATATGTATATATATAGATTAGAATTATATTTGTTGCTATTGTATGGGGAAAATTTCCTTAGAGTCTTGCAATGGAGCGTTCCGTTTCCGTTGCAGCACAAAATGGCCGATCCCACCATATGACATCTTGAATGCAATTTTATATTTTATGTCCTTGTTCAAATACTTCTGACTGTCCATTGTTTTCTTTGTCTACCTAATTCCTCTACGCGTATTGAAATGTTCAAATGTTGTTGAAATTATAAATCCTCTCTCTCTCGTTAACCTTCGGCAGTTCTATCTAATTCATACGGCTTAATACCTGCCGTTATAGAAAGATAATATTCACTGTATTGTATTCGAATTTTAATTCACATCCCTTATTCTTTATATAGAAAAGCAAAATTGGCATTCTTTCAAAATTCAGACAAAAACATTATAAGTAGCAACGATTTCCCCGCTTCAGTATGAATGAATAAACTTAATTTGGATACGACGAATAATGGAAATATTGAACATATTTATTGACAATATCAGGCTGGCCTTTTCACATTCAAAATACATAAACAACATCTAAAAAGGCAAAAGATCTCATGACGTTTTAGTTTGTTTGGTTGATTTTTACGGCATATCAATCCCTGTTGGGTTATTTTATGCCGAAGACTTTTTTTTTCTATTATGCTAGATGGGTATTCAAGTTTTTTGGGTTTTTTTAAACCTAATTTTTTCATAAGTCTTTTTATTTCTTCTATGTAAGTGACACTAACAAGTATTACCACTATTATTATCAGAGTGGATCTGGAATAAATTGTGATAAACGAGTACTTCGCATTTCCTGCTCTAGCGCTAGTGAAGAGGGGATAGACTCCCTCGCTGTCCGGCAGAAACTTACAATAGGCTACTCTACCGACTGTATTTACTTTACTTAAGGATTCAAATTAGTATTTTCATAGCATTTCATAGTCATCTTCTTAACACGTTGTCTATATATTTGTACATATTGTTGAGATTTTGGGGGTATATAATTATTTACTAAGCATAGCTTAGATGCGGCACAAGGCCAGGAGTATGGGCGCCCAGTGAGAATCGAACTCACTAACAATGGTTTGCTAATTTAGCTTGCTAACCATCACAGCACATGAGGTGCCCATTTTGGGGGTATATAAGGTGTGTATCAAAAGTTCATTCCTACTTATAGACTCGGTGAGAACCATGTGATTTCTCTCGGCCAATCACTGGCAGTACTCTGCTGCTGATACAATACTTAAACCGGCAGTACTACTCATAACTACTTCGACTTTCGTGGATGACGAACATAGGATTAAATCACTGCACCTTTAACAATAAGCGGGATAGGACTTATACGCAGGATAGAACTTATTCACTTACCAAAGGATTCCATAACTCAGGACTTATATGCAGGATAGAACTTATTCACTTACCAAAGGATTCCATAACTCAGGACTTACTTACTTTAAGCCCTTTTCAACTGGCCAAGGATGGCATTTAAAAACTTAACACATATATGTACCATTATGTATTCCGGATGTACATATATGTACCATTGTAAATATTTCTCTTCTTTTTTTAAATAGAAAACTTAGAATATATTTTTATACTAACATAGCAGGGCCGGTTCTTTGTCCGATACCGGCCCTCGCCAACTCAGCGTATATATATTTACCAAGCCCTCCGCACGAGCAGGATGCGACACAAGGTGGATTTATTAAGCGGAGTTCAACAGGTTTGAATTCAGAGTTTTCCTTCTCCTAGACTGGTTACCTAACCATGGTTAAAGAGCCCAGTCTGCCCTTCTATTTACCCATAGCTGGAGGGGGAGTGGGATTCATACCTTTCCCAAGGTATTAGCGCTAAGTGAAATACAATTACCACGTCCAGGATTTGAACTCTGTTTGAGTCCGTTTCCCATGACTTTAACCATTACACCACGCGTATAAGTAGCACAGGGGTGTGTGCGGTAAAGTGAGGAGCTGGTGTTAGATGTGGTGCTCCATATCAGACGCTAAAATATTCTCCTTA
>CM042155.1:78117693-78162693 GCA_023376005.1 Doryteuthis pealeii | reverse complement strand
TTGTTTGCGCGTATGCGTATGATGTCATGCGCGTGCGCGTGGAAATACGTGAAGGCTGTGATGATATGATTGTCTCCACGTCCGTGTGTGCGTATGAATATGCGTATTTGTATATATATATATATATATATATATATATATATATATATATATATGTAAAAATGGAAAAGGAATTGAATCCGACAATATGACGAAAATGAGTAAAGAAAAGAAATGTAAATGGATAAAATGAATTTAATCGATATCACACTAATCGATATCACTTACACATGTGTTTTGGTCAGTTTATGTGTGTGAAAATATTTCGCACACATAGAAGAATCGACCTTCATCAGAGTGAACATTTGTTTTGAATGAAAAAATTCGTTGGGAAAAACAACAGAGATTTTTGGAAATATTCGAAAATCGAATTTTTTTTTTAAAATTTTATTGAATTAATTTTATCCATTTACATTTTTTTTCTTTACTCATTTTTCACATATATATATATATATATATATATATATATATATATATATATATATATATATATATATATATATATATATATCCTATGTTTGCATAGTGGCAATACAATTAGCAAAGATATGAACTGAACTCTTCTCCATCCTGCCATGGATAAAATAGTATGGCAGAAAAGTTCATAGGGTGACCAAGGTATCTGAATGCTAACCTGTTCAACTCCGCTTACGAAATTGACCTTATGCCACATCCTGCTCATGTTACCATTGGATTATTTATTATAAGTTGTGCTGGAGGTCACAACTTAAATTTATAGACTCTTCGTGTCCTCATGGATTCAATCGGCCAATCAACACGCTCGAATACGTGCTTGGTTAACTATTTAAAGTCCTTGGTGGGAAGGCATTCAGTTGCCCGTGCTTAACATGGACAAACGGACCAACAAACAAGAGTTCTGCTTAACAGTGTTGAGCACAAGGATCATAAGATTCAAGATACTCGGACCAAGAGAAAAGAATTATTGGATATTACACAACACGGATCAAACTTTATGCCACAAGGGATCTCCACTGTAAAGTGCTCTCAGCTGCAGCCTAAAAAGGGCCACAAGAATCTTTAAAGGTTATGCGCTGGTGAACTCAGGGAACGTAGGATTCAAGATACACGGACCAAGGGAAAAGCATTACAGGATATTACACAACACAGACGAAACTTAATACCACAAGGGATCTCTACTGTAAAGTGCTCTAACCCTCAGCCTAAAATGACTGCAAGAATCTTAAAAGGTTATGCGCTGGGGAACACAGGGACAATAGGATTCAAGATACACGCACCAAGGGAAAATAATTCCAGGATATTACATAACACGGATCAAACTTAATACCACAAGGGATCTCCACTGTAAAGTGCTCCCACCTGCAGCCTAAAAATGACCACAAGAAACTTAAAAGGTTATGCGCTGAGTAACACAAGGACCATAGGATTCAAGGTACACGGACCAAGGTAAAAGAATTACAGGATATTATACAACAGGGACGAAACTTAATACTACAATGGATCTCCACCGTAAAGTACTCTCACCTGCAGCCTAAAAATGGTCACAAGAATATTAAAAGGTTATGCGCTGAGTAACACAAGTATCATAGGATTCAAGATACATGGACCAAGAGAAAAGCATTACAGGATATTACAAAACACAGACGAAACTTAATACCACAAGGGATCGACAACATTGTCAACAAGTCGAATTTATTATTTTTTCCCTTCTATTTTTTTCTCATTCTAGAGGATCTCCACTGTAAAGTGCTCTAACCCTCAGCCTAAAATGGCCGCAAGAATCTTGCCTAAGATTACTTGTACTACACAGGTGGCAGTTTAAAATATGGAACGTATATAAGTTTACATAAGCGCTTAATTTCCATATTCTTATCACATTCCATGACAATGTTTTTCTTCTTAACAATATAAACCATATTACAATAAATTATGACGTGGATTCTATTACAATTTATGCTATAAACAACGTTTGCCAATAACACGAGCAGCTTTCCCTCGAAATATACATTTTTTTTTCATTTTTAGCGCTTAAAACTTAATGAAACTTTGTTGAGTTATGAACCGCTTGAAAGGACGTTGGACAGCAAAACATATATGACAATCGTTATTGTTTACATCTAGATTGATAGGTAAAAACGAGTTAACTGATTAAAACTTCATGGTGTTTGAGGTGGGAGCTAGAAAGAATGTTAAAGAGAAGAAAATATATAAAAGATTGATGGGATTTTAACGTTCGGTTCATATTTACAAGGTTTTATGTATTGCAAGGAATATGTCTACATTGGACATCTCACAGTCACACGTACACACGCACACACAATTATACATACTCATACGCACACATGAACGCACTCGGGTACAAAAGAATATAAAAACACTCAAGTGAACAGACAGACATACACGCATATATATATATATATATATATATATATATATATATATATATATGTGTGTGTGTGTGTGTGTGTGTGTGTGTGTTGTGTGTGTGTGTGTGTGTGTACAAATTGCGGATGGGTGAGAAAATCGTGCGTAAAATGTGGAACGAATTATAAAAACGTTAATAGCAGCTGAAATCGTTACTAACGTCTTGACACTCTATGACAACTTTGATAATCGTTTGTCAAATTATCTTAGCCATTTGTCATTTTGTTGAGTGCAATGTGGGAGATCTCTCTCTCTCTCTCTCTCTCTCTCTCTCTCTCTCTCTCTCTCTCTCTCTCTCTCTTCTCTCATAATATATAATATATATATATATATATATATATATATGTATGTATGTATTTCTAAACTCCGTCAGTATAAAAAAAACTCCCGGCTTTATAGTCTTCAATTACCCAATACAAACGTTTGCTAGGAAAAAAAATTATAAAAAAAGAAAAGACCTAATCATATCAATATGAAAATATTGAGATGGTACTATTGAAATGGCCAAAATAAAAAATGCTGTAAATGTTAAAAAAAAAAACAGTTATATATTATATATAAAACAGAATGATCCTGATGATCCGTTAGCGGAAACGTAGGGATATATTCCCTTACTCATTGGGCTTACTTTATTACACACGCACACATGCACACACACACACACACACACACACACATACACACATATATATATATATCTATATATATATATATATATATATATGTGTGTGTGTGTGTGTGTGTGTGTAGACTCAAGTCACTCACAATAGAAGATTTGCGCAATTGCAAATTTGAGTCTGTAGATTTCTTTTTTCTTTTTTTTTTTAAAGAAAGAAATTCATCTGAACACCGCGTGCATTAACACCAAAGCAAGTTTGTTTGATTATCAGGTTTTTTAAATACAAATTTAACGTCATAACATTACATCACGTGAACACGATCCACGTCACATAAACCAGCCCAGTTTAAAAAAAACAATTTTTAGCTTTATATTTCCCATCGCGTGAATACGCTTCACGTTCATATAAACGCTAAAATTTCAGGTTTTTAAAATCTCAACCATTTCACGATTGGTTTATAAGATCCCAACCCTTGGACTCATCTGATGATTGGATTACCATGAAACTTCAAGTTATGAGTGTAAATCCATAATATTACCATTGATTATATATATATATATATATATATATATATATAGAGAGAGAGAGAGAGAGAGAAACAGTCTGTACGACATTCTACACACCGAGCGATCCTTTGCCGGGATTACACTTGTCAATTTCATTTTCTATAAGAAAAAGTATCGAATTTTATGCGATACATGCGTTGTAAGTGCCTTCAAGTAAAAATTCAATATATACTTTATTCAGCAACGTTTCTAAAAATAAACAAACATCCAAAAATCTTATTCACTTCGCCGAAGGGCATACGGTCTGTTTGTTGTTATTATTCTCTCAAAAACGCCCCCCTTACCTATTATGGTAAAGGCGTGTAGTATCATTTGACAAGCTTAATTTCGCTAGGATCGTTTAGCTGTGTACTGTGGTCGAGGCGATATAGTGGTTCACTATGCTCGCTGAGGTCCCGGTTTCGATTTCTGTCGGAGGGAAATCGTTAGTATATGTCGCTTATGAGACTTAATAAAGTCGAAACAGTCTGTACGACATTCTACACACCGAGCGATCCTTTGCCGGGATTACACTTGTCAATTTCATTTTCTATAAGAAAAAGTATCGAATTTTATGCGATACATGCGTTGTAAGTGCCTTCAAGTAAAAATGTAAATATAATATATATATATATAAATGAACTTTACCAGTATATATATATGTAAATGAACTTTACCAATATATATATATATATGTAAGAAAGTTTTATAGAAAAACAACAAGATGTTAAACATTTTAGCTGACAGATATCTGTTTCGACATTATGAATATGTCTTTTTCAAAGCAATATTGTAAGTGGAAAAACGAAATGAATATATTACTAATTACATGTCAATGAACGCTCTCGATCAGTACCGGAAATTTTTTTAAAAACATATTTACATTAATATTAACATATTCATAATGTCGAAACAGATATCTGTCAGCTAAAATGTTTAACATCTTGTTGTTTTTCTATAAAACTTTCTTACATATTGTCGGATTCAATATCCATTTTTACCTTCATACTGTCCATAGAAAAACAAATTTTGGAATTACGCAAATCATATCACCGGAGGCTCATATTTTCGGATGTAATAAGGATCCCAACTCTGCGAGTTTAACATCATTGCAGATTCATGTTGCTGGACTTGTTACATTTTTAAACTTTTATTTGTAACCGGAACATTTTCCTGAACTTTTTTGATATTCATTTACATTTTTACTACAAACTCTTTTGAGTTTTTATGTTAAAAATGCTGAAACATTTTAAAAATAAAATTTATTTTATTTTTAACAACAAATATGTATTTTTAAAAATGTTTTAAAAATTTTCCGGTACTGATCGAGAGCGTTCGTTGCCTTGTAATTACTGATATATTCATTTCGTTTTTCCACTTACAATGTTGCTTTGAAAAAGACATATTCATAATGTCGAAACAGATATCTGTCAGCTAAAATGTTTAACATCTTGTGGTTTTTCTATAAAACTTTCTTACATATTGTCGGATTCAATATCCATTTTTACCTTCATATATATATATATATATATATATATATAATTTTTATTTTCGAACTCTGACGATGTAAAATAAACCTCTCAGATTAATAATTTCTATTTACAAAATACAAATTTATGCCTGGAGAAAAATACATATATAATGAAAAGACCAAAATATAAATGTTAACACCTAAAAATAATCAGCCAGCACTACTGTAATAGCCAAAAGGAAAAATACCGAAAGAGTTTCCTAAGTTAAATAGCCTAAAGGGCTCAACACTCACACACAGTAGAGCAAATAATGATAGAAAAGCCAAATGAGTCAGTGACTATCTACTTATGCTTACCCTATCGGATCATCAGGACTGAAAGGGGTTAGAGCAAAATACATTTTATAATTAAAAGCGGCCATAAGGAAGTATACAAATTAGCATAAAAGAATACAAATTTGTTATGCTTTTTCTGTTTTTAACAATGATATGTCCTTTGCATCAACCCTTTTCAGTCATAATTATATTGATGATCTGTTAGGAGAAACACAGGTAGATAGTCTCTGGCTATATATATATATATATATATATATTATTTTTTCATAATTATCTTGATGATCTGTTAGGAGAAACACAGGTAGATAGTCTCTGACTATATATATATAATTTTTTTCAGATTACAAGGTGTGTCAAAAAGTACTAAGAGTATAGCTGTATTTACCATGATAGAAATGAAGAATGAATGGAACGTTATGTGTATGGGTGTGTCAAAAATTAAAAAAGTCTCGATACCTTTTTAACACACGCTTATATATTATATATATATATATATTATATATATATATATATATATATATATATATATATATATATATATATATATATATATATATACTGCTTAACGGGTGAGTCTACTGAGGTACTTCACGCGGTGTAATGGTTAGCAAGATGGATTAACAAGCTATTGTTAGTGATTTCAATTCTCTGTGTTGAAAAATGAAAAAGTTACTTCGGAACAATCCTGGTTCAGAACAAAAATCCTGTTATGGTTTCGCACTTGATGAACCTTGTCAGAACACACAAAAGAATGCCCCCCCCGTGTAAAGATCCGGAGAATCCTGGTTGATTTTTAAATAAAATAGCCCACAAGGGTTTATATGCCGTTAAACAAAGTATCCATTAATTCTGCAGTCAGTGTTTTTCTCTGCATCAGTTCAGCAATGTGCGGATCACCGTGGCGTAATTGCAAGGTGCTTGACTGCGACATAGTAGTCAGTTAGTTCGAACTCATTGTCCGGTTGCCATACCAAGGTTAAAGAACCCAGTCTATCTGACGATTTACCTATAACTGATGGGAGAATAGTTGGGTTCGTACCTTTCCCAAGGATATTAGCGCTATGTGAAATGAAAAAAAAAACACGTCCTGGATTTGAACTCATCACACTGTGACCGTTTTGTAGCATGGTGGCTCTCCTTTAGAATGGAGCGATGACGTGTTATAAAAATAATTCTAGTATACTTATCTCTATTTTTGTTCTACTTGTAAAAGCTGAAACCTGGCTGTAGAAGCTGGCATTTTTTGATGTTTTGAGTCTGGAACCAACTTGGGATGCTGGAGGATATCTTGTCTTGTGCCATTTATAGTTTTCAGTTATTGTTACATAATTATTAGATACCTAATATTTATGTGCAATAGTGTAGAAATCAAAATGGCCGTTATAAGCTGCAGCCCATGGCCTTGAAGGATTTGAATGACAAGGCTTGACCTGTCCTGATCCTTCCTCCCGGTGGATACCGTGAGAACCGGTAGAGAGGAACCTCTCTTCCGGTTTAGATAGTAAGTAAGTTTTAGTCAGAGACTAGCAGCCGAGCTCGACGGAAGGGTAAGTCGCGTTACACGCGCTCCCGTCTTAATCTGCGCAGATGTCTGGTTGGGGATTTAAAAATAAATAAGATCAAAGCAAATCGGAGTCTTGTGTTATTACCTCTAAAAACTAACAATGACACAGGGCTTCTGATAATAGAAGACCAGACCTGAAGTCCCCAAGAAAGTCCAGACGTTATAAGATTCCAGACCAAGACAAGATGTTATAAGATTCCAAAGACGGCCAGAAGAATAGAGTAAGAAAGAAGTAAGTAAAGAAGAAAGAGTATGCAACATTATAACACAAGGCGAACTCATTTTTATTCCCCCCCCCCAAGTCAAAATGCCTTAGGGGGCATACTTACGTCCGAATCAATCAACGCTTCGTTCCAAATTGACCTCTAACCTCTGATTCTTATACTTCAACACTTTGCCACATGACGTCTCTTGACCAGTAAGAAAACGCCATGTCGCATTGTGCTGACTCATTCTGAAAACTTTCTATGCTAAACTACACGTAACTTTTACATCCCTATCTTCCTGCATTCTCCCTCTTATGTTACACCACGTGCCTCCACAAAAACGAATTTTCCTTAGAAATCTACAGGCATGTTCACTGCTTTTATGATAAGGTTGGCATTCGATTAATTTTGCAATTTCAGAATTTGCCCATCCTCTTATTTCCGTGTTGGCATTTTATTTTCTTTCTTTTTGGAAATCTCAGCGTGTTGTTTCTTATTCGATTTATTAATTGTTTTGTTTTATTTTTATTTATTTACTTTTTTTTTTTTTGCACTGAACAGATTTTTTTTATTATTACCAGTCTTATTTCATTCAAACAATCTGCTTAATTTTGCTGCAGTCGGTTTTAATAAATTACTCTCCATTTTTCTTGTTTGTTTTCAGCTGGACATTCTTGTTAACTCTGTCAGTTTTTTTTTTAGACGCCATGTTGTTTTACTTTGTATGTTTTTTTTTTTCCATAATTCATTCGCTTTGTTTTCTGAAACAAATGAAACACATTTCCCTTTATGTATCTTTTCTTTTTAATAATCCGGGCATATAGCGCTACGAACACCTGCACACACATTCGCACACATATAGATACATGACAAAGAAATACACACACACACACACACACACACACACACACACACACACACACACATATATATATATATATTATATATATATATATATATATAAGTATCCAACTGACTGGTAAACAGAGGATAGTTCTATTTGGGATCATCAATATCTCTTTTACATCCACAATGCATGCCCATGTTCGTGGAAACATAGATGTATATAAGGATTTTTACAAATCCCTAAGAGAGCTCAATGTATAATAACTAATAGATTAATTATATCTCATCAGATATCCTATTACATAAAGCTTTATTTTTTGGAGGATATGTGCTTAATTGAAGTCGTACCTAATTTTGAAAATTAATTAGTTAATAATTAATGAATTTGGGCGGGCATATATATGTTCAAATGTAAGGCTAGACCAATCGAGAAAATGTCAATCCCTGAATGTACATTTCGACCTATTAGGTCTCATCAGCAAGGTAATAGACATGGGAGACTGCTCCGTATGTGACTTGAAACATCTATTCACATTCTTGTCTCAGACAAAAAATTTTTTTTTTTGTAAACCAGTGTAATTAGACTGATAATCAATAATAAAAAAGAAAAAAAAATCAAACGTTCTGTGTGGCCTGGTACCTAATGGCCCACGGCCCACTGGTTGGGGATCGCTGCTTTAAGGTATTTCTAGGTGTAGTCTTGACTACGAGGAATTCAATTTTTCATTTAATACCCGTTGCTCTGAGCGGGTTTCTGGCTTTTATTGAAAAATTCAAATATGGCGGCCAGTCCATTTTATGGTTTATTCATGGAACATCTCACTGTCATTGCGAACGCTAAGTGGATGTCAAGCCGCCGAAGAAAGAATTCATCAGATTCCGTCTTTGAAAATTTGCCAATGTGCTTGTTTACTTTCAATTACTCTTCAGGCGATCGCTTTCTTCAGACGTCCAACATTTTAAAGAATGGCTTTGATAGGAACAAAATCAGAATCACTTGTAATGACGTTACGCATTGGTAAATGTCGTTAAGCAGCGTTGAACCTGATCTAAACTGAATTGGCGAGCAACAAGTACTTTTCAGAATAGCCAGCTGTGTGGCATCTTTATGTCGCGACCTGTCCAGTCTCGGCTGCCAAAACGATTCAACCCCACGTTATTTTGTTGTCAAGTGTAACATTGCAAGCAAGAGATAACGGGGCGCTGATAGAGGCGCTATCATAAAAAGTCAAAGAATGAATTGATAGCGTTAATAATCTGATCCAGTTGAATAGCTGTAACATGATACGCTTGATCTAGCATTCCAAATTGAGGTCGCGAGGGTTAAACCATGTCACCAAACCGGTACGGAAGGGATGGTGAGGTGTTCTCTGAATACCCCACCTCTGGTAGGTTGAGCACTCCGGAAGGTATTTATCAGAAAGATCTTCTTTACCAGTAGTTCGTGGGTTGATAGCCCAGTGATTAGGGACTCTGACGGATGAAAAATCGGTCGGGTTTCGATCCCGGCAGGAGATAGCCTGCAAATTCGATCCGCACTGAGGAGACGCGATATGTCGAAAACAGACTGTGGATGACTATATATATATATATATATATATATATATATATATATATATATATAAAATCTAATATACCAAGCGTATTGGTAGATCCTTGCGGAGAGAAAAAACCCAGCAGAAAGTTTGATTGTAAAAATATACTACCAAACATCAACCAGGAAGAAAAATTTTTTTGAAAAAAAAGAAAGGACCAAGATATTCGTACCAACAAAAAATAATCTATTGGTACAGTATTTGGCCAAAAGAAAAAACAATTTATATGCATATATATGTATATAAGATATATATATATTCATATAACCGCTAGGAGAAAGCTAATATGTAAAAAGTGCTCGATACCTAAGTAGAGCCAAATAACAAAGATAATCTAATGAGTCAGACGAACCTACTATTAGTTTCGCATAAAGCTCTTCAGGGCTAAAATCTGAGTCAGATTTTAGCCCTGAAGAGCTTTATGCGAAACTAATAGTAGGTTCGTCTGACTCATTAGATTATCTTTGTTATATATACTAGCAAATATATGCACCCTCCGGGTGCAAGTATTTAAGTTTTAATATAATAAATATCATATTAAATTAGAAAGGCTAATGAAACTGAATAAGAATGCAGATAAAAAGATTTGAAACAGAGGGGGTATGATTGAAAAATAGAACAACTTTGAAACTAACTCTTCCATCATTCTCCGTTATTCCCGTCTTTCATTGGTACATTTTCCTAATTTAACTATTTAGTTAAAATAGGAAGTAAAGAATAATATTACAGTTATTTCTTCTTGTTAAGGGATTTCTTTTAAGATTTATCCCCGAGATTGTTGCTCATATTCAATAAGATAAAACCAAACAATTATAAATCAATAATACTAAGCATATATTTATTAAAATCAATTTTTTAAGATCAATATGCAAATTAGCCTTCCCATTCATACTGTAAACCTCTATTTTGTTGTATATATAAATACAATTGCATGTTATTAGTATGTAGATATGGTCAACAGTATTAATAATGTAAAACAATTTTATTAATAATTGAGGTTTAAATTAAAATAAAATCATGGAGTATGTGACGTAAATAACAAAGGGAATTGTGACTTGTATAGTAATATAGTTTCGGTTACAGACAGACAAACCCACAATCTCCATTATAATAAGATATATATATATATATATCTATATATGGGTGGTGGTGGTGGATGTGTGTGTATAATTGCAAACTCATCAATGTAAAGAACTGTAAATGGCTTATATGTGTAGCTATTTGGAAAACCCTTTTTCACACATTTTTAGCTCATTTTTCTATTTAAATATAGGCAAATAAATGAATATGATATTCAATATTTCTATCAATCAAAATAATTTTTTCTTCAACACATTACCAGTCTGTGTCTTACAATCGTTGGTTGGTTGATTGGTTGGTTGGTCAGTTGGTTCCTTGGTTGCTCAGTAGGTCAGTTGTTGGTCAGTTGGTTGGTCGGTCGGTTGGTCGGACGGCTGGTTGGTTGGTTCGTCCATTGGTTCGTTGTTTTGTTTATCGGTTGGTTAGTTGGTCGGTCGGTTGGTTAGTTGGTTGGTTGGTCAGTTCGTTGGTTGATTGATTTATTGGTTGGTCAGGTGGTTGGTTGTTTGGTCAGTAGGTCATCTGGTCAGTTGGTTGGTTGGTCGGTTGGTTCCTTGGTTGGTCAGTTGGTTGGTTAACTCGTCGGTTGGTTGGTTGGTTGGATTTTTCGACATGTCAACTGTTGGGTTATTTTGATACATAAGCCGTGCGGCAATCCAACACTTAAATTTATAGACTAAGTGAAGTCCCGTGGTTTAAAACTCAGCCAATCCACAGCCCGAATACGTGGTTGATTTTTTTGAAAACTTTTTTTACACACATTTTAGAACTCATTTTTCTATTTAAACCCAGCTTGACAAATAAATATACTTATTTTATATAAGTAAGATTTTATATAAGTAATTTCAACCAATCAAACTGGTACTGAATATTTCCAATCAATCAAACTTTTTTTTCAACACATTACCAGTCTGTGTATAACAATCGCTGGTTGGTTGGTTGGTTTGTTTTTAGACACGTCAACTGTTGGATTATTTTTATATATAAACCGTGCTGCAATCCAACACTTAAATTTATAGACTAAGTGAGTTCACGTGGTTTAAACCTCAGCCAACCAACAGCCTGAATACGTGGTTGGTTAACTATTTAATCGACTGATACTGACAGACAACCATTTGCACTCATTAACGAACGACCTGCCACACTGAGAGGCACCAAAGAACAACCAAAGGATCACACCCAATATTATGGGACACTAAGGAGGAACGCAACGATTCTTCACTAAGGATCGCGCTCTGCTTGAACCCTAAGGATGGCCACAAAAATTGTAACATTGCGTTATTTTATGCCGAAGACGTTTCTATTTTATTAATTCTTCATGGGTATTGATTTTTTTTAACTCTATTTTTAAGCACATTTTGCAACTAGTTTTTTTCTATTTAAATCATAGAATGGATCCTAACAGGTAATACTACTCCGGGTCAGAGTGACCTGAGAGTAAGGGTGATAAAGGGGTACTTCACACTTTCCAGAGCTCCAGAATGGAACCTCACTATTAGGTGAAAAACCAATCTACTTGGGAAACCCTAACTTGAGTTCCGGATGGCATAGCTCTGTCACTACCACATGGTCACCACTCTGCCACGGAAAGGAGGGGTTGGACTTTAAGGTATTGAACGGACAATAAAAGAATGCTAAATGTGATTAGAGTGATTTGGCACAAGTGGCTAGATTTATAGCTCGGTCTTCCAAGTAGTAAATTATGTCTTATATCGATCCTTTTGAGATAATCATAGTGTTATGTATTGGAAATACATTAACGAGAAGGTTGAGTGGTTGTAATAATAGTTTATTACAAATAATACAAATATTAAAAAAAACGGCTTCCGGCCGGCAAGGTAAAAAAAAGTCTCTGCGCGTAAAAGAAGGATTGGTAAGATTACTTATCTTGAAAAAATTGTAACACGTGTGTTTTCAATCTGAGAATACGAAACAACGTTCGTGGTTGGAGATCAACTCGCATCATGCTGAGCCAATTTTCTGTTGTTCCTTTATACGTATCTCATTTGCATACGTGAGGGTTACTTCCCTTTACAACACATAGGTTGGCTGTTCGATTAGTGTGTGTGTGTGTATGTATGTATGTGTGTGTGTGTGTGTGTGTGTGTGTGTGTGCATTTATGTCAGTTACTCCCAACCCATCAAGTCTGGGGAATGTGGAGCAGCCCTTCATCACCATTGTTCCCAGGTGCATTCTTGTTAGGGTCCCATCTATGGGTTAAATAGAAAAACATGAGTTTATAAAACTGTGTATCCATTAAGAATGAATTTGTTTTTAAATTTAGTCTGCATTAAATGATGTTGATATGTCGTAAAACAAACCAAACCGAGCCAAACCCAAACCATCGAAAACACATCATAGCAACCCTTTTTAAATCCATACTCTTCGTCATCATCAATGGATCCAATAATGATTAGCAAGCTAGTCTCGCAAATCCTACTGACTACATACCCCAGAAAAAGAAGTCATGGGGAGAAAGGTCTGGTGAACAAGGGGACCATTTCACATAACGCCTTCTTCCAATCCAGTGAGGAAAAGTGTTATTCAGCCAATCTCTAACAGCTGTCGCAAAATGGGCAGGGGCCCCATCCTGCTAAAACCAATTCGGAAGTCCCTCGTCTAGGCGCTCAATTTGAGCTATTAAATTGTCTCTCGACATGTTTAAATAAGTCACACCCGTTACATGTTCATCAAAGAAGAAGGGTCCTAGCACATGAGCGGTCCTAGCACATAGTGAAATCTCCATGTATCCAGACTTTGTGGACACCCTGTAGATGATGCTTTCATCAATCAATCAACTACACAGGGTGTCCACAAAATCCATATGCACTTGAAAGTAATGAATTATTTAAAGCGCACTCTGACTTTATGGACACCCTGTTCAATAAAATTGTCTGGCCTCCGGTTTTTGCTTAGCCATGATCAACATTGCTGGGGGAGGCGTTAATCAGCAAATCGATTTAGATATTTGACACCCCCACCCAATGTTTTAGAATTATTTTTTTCTTATTGAATGTACAAATTTTAATAAACTGAAATTTCAAATATTTACCGTGTTGTGTTTCTCGCTTTTTATCGGCAAATATATGTAGATATTTTACAATGGCCCCTCGCTTTATATCTGTATTATATCTTATATAGAGTAAAAGTCGTCGGGGTAGCCTAAAGTCGGTATCAGCCAGACAGCGAGGGAGTCTATCCCTTTTCACTAGCGCTAGACCAAGGAGATTATTTTAGCGTCAGAGGTGGAGCGTCACACCTACCATCAGCTCCTTACTTTACCGCACAGATCCTTGTGCTACTCATACGCTGAGTTGGCGAGAGCCGGTATCGAACCAGGAACCTTGAGGTTCCCAGACCAACACTCTACCGACTGAGCTAAACCTTATATACTATTGTATATTAAAGTTACTAGCAAATATATGCACCCTCCAGGTGCAAGTATTTAAGTTTTAATATAATAAAATGTCATATTAAATTAGAAAGCCTAATGAAACTGAATAAAAATGCAGATAAAAAGATTTGGAACAGAGGGGGTATGATTGAAAAATCGAACAACTTTGAAACTAACTCTTCCATCATTTTCCCTTACTCCCGTCTTTCATTGGTAAATTTTCCTAATTTAACTATCTAGTTGAAATAGGAAGTAAAGAATAATATTACAGTCATTTCTTCTTGTTCAGGGATTTCTTTTAAGATTTACCCCCGGGATTTTTGCTCATATTCAATAAGATAAAACCAAACAATTAGAAATCAATAATACTAAGCATATATTTATTAAAATCAAATTTCTAATATCAATATGCAAATTAGCCTTCCCATTCACACTGTAAACCGCTATTTTGTTGTATATATAAATACAATTGCATGTTATTAGTATGTAGATATGGCCAAAGGGTCCAGTGGCTTCGGCCCTGGATCTTTACGATTAATAGCGTCGATCCCAGGGGGCCATCCCCCCAGGCAACACCTGCCCCCTTGATTTAAAGGGCAGGCTGGGTTTATTGCCCAGTGCCTGAGCGCCCCCCTTGAGGGGGAATGCCGACGGGATCGACGCAATTTTTCACCTGCCACCCCATGAGCTTCGGCTTGTGGGTGGTCCCACATAAATAGGGCCTTGTGCCTGACCCGAACAAGTGGGGTACGTGGAAAATATCATGTAGATATGGTCAACAGTCTTAATGATGTAAAACAATTTTATTAATAATTGAGGTTTAAATAAAAATAAAATCATGGAGAATGTGATGTACATAACAAAGGGAGTTGTGACTTGTATAGTAATATAGTTTCGGTTACAGACAGACAAATCCACAATCTCCATTATAATAAGATATTTTCATGTTGAAAAAAAGATAGGGAAGGGCACTGTTTTTCACAATATCCATCCCTATAATGCCATCCCTCCAAGGTTGACTCTGATCTGGACTGGTTGCATCTGTTAGGATCATATCTTTTGGGTTCAATAAAAAAAAAAAGATTTTTAAGCAAATGTATTAAAGAGAGGGCTGTTTTATCTCAGTCGGTAGGGCACTTGCCTAGGAATCGCAAAACTCCTGGTTCGATACCGACCCTTGGCAAATCAGCGTATAAGTAGCATAGGGATCTGTGTGGTAAAGTGAAGAGCTGATGGTAGGAGTGGCGCTCAACCTCAGAAGCAAAAACAATCTCCTTGGTCTAGCACTAGTGAAAAGAGTATAGACGCCCTCGCTGTCTGGCTGATACCGTCAGTAAGCCATCCCGTTGACTTATTAAAGAAATTGTGTTCTAAAAAATTGAATCGTTATCATGCATGGAAGAACAAAACGCGTTCGGCATAAAATAACCCAGCGAGGGTTGACATATTGTAAAATCCACCAAATAAATCCAATGAAATTTGCCAAGTTTGCTTGACGATTTCATTTTCCCATCATTGGGGGGGGCGAGTGATTGTTTCCGGAATTTCGGATACCACTCGAAGACTGGACGGGTGCACCTGTTGTCCGTAAACCTTGTGACGTGTTAGAACTTCTGCCTTTGATACTCCGCCATAACGTCGTTCTCCTCGTCTCTCCTCCGGAATTACCTCCCTTAGGTAAAAAGAAATATTAATAAAGTTGTTTATATTACTTATCACATCTGCCTTGGCTTGTCCTTCTATGACAATGAGGAAACAGCACAAATAGAAAATTATAAATATTTTATTGATTATATATATATATATATATATATATATATATTATATATATATATATACTAGCAAATATATGCACCCTCCGGGTGCAAGTATTTAAGTTTTAATGTAATAGAATATTATATTAAATTAGAAAGACTAATGATACTAAATAAGAATGCAGATAAAAAGATTTGAAACAGAGGGGGGTATAATCGAAAAATAGAACAACTGAAACTTACTCTTCCATCACTCTCGTCTTTCATTGTTATTTTTTCTAATTTAAGTATTTAGTTAAAATAGGAAGTAAAGAATAAAATGACAGTTATTTTTTTCTTGTTAATGGATTTCATTTAAGATTCATTGAAGAGATTTTTGCTTATATTCATTAAAATAAAACCAAACAGTTAGAAATCAGTAACACTGAGCACATATTTATTAAATTCGATTTTTTAATATCAATATGCAAATTAGCCTTTCGTTCACACTGTAAACCGCTATTTTTTTGTATATATAAATATAATTGTATATTATTAGTATGTAGATATGGCTAACAGTATTAATAATGTAGAACAATTTTATTAATAATTGAGATTAAAATAAAAGTAAAATCATTGAGAATGTGATGTCAATAACTAAGGGAATTGTGACTTGAGTAGTAATATAGTTTCGGTTACAAACAGAAAAACACACAATCTCCATTATAATAAGAAGATATATATATATATATTTATATATATATATATATATATGAGGTTAAGTAAACAAACAAATGTGTTTATTTTTATATGCTTTAAGCCGACAATTTTTGGAGGGTATGTTTCGAGTCATACACGGAGCAGTCTCCCATGTCTATAACCTTGCTGATGAGACCTAATAGGTCGAAATGTACATTCAGAGATTGACATTTTCTCGATTTGTTTAGCCTTACATTTGAACATATATACCCGCCTAAAATTCATTAATTATTAACTAATTAATTTTCAAATTAGGTATGACTTCAATTAAGCACATATCCTCCATATATATATATATATATATATATATATATATATATATATATATATTATATATTATGCTCCCTATCGCCTTGGGGTTGAGCACTTTGCGGGGGGATTTGCTGACGACTAAAGCGTAAACGCAACGCTTTCCTATATAACGGATGGAGCACTATATGGCGGCCTTTATATACATAGGGATGGGTATATCAAAAACAGTTAAAATACCCTTCGCATTCTGTAGGTGACTATAGCCTACCGGTTTAGGTGTCTGACTGATGCTGAACCGATCGTATTTCTGGCTGAAGGTAACTTACAAATGTCATGCCACAAATGTCATGCCACACTGAAGAGACTTGATAAGTCGAAACACATGTTTGTGGATGACTAACACACACACACACACACACACACACACAACACACAACACATATATATATATATATATATATATATATATATATATATATACATATATATATATATATATATATATCAATAATTGGAACGTAGACTGCAGTCTACGTTCCGATTAAGAGGCAGAAGCGGCCCTGAAAATTCAACGAAATAAAACGAGACTTAACATATATTATAAACCGATATATATACATATATATATATATATATAAATACACAACTAATAATAATATAAACTAGTATAAATATATCAACTAAGAAGCATACGTGGATCCCTCAACAACAATATATATATATATATATATATATATATATATATTGTATATTAAAGTAATAAAGTATATATATATATATATATATATATATATATATATATATATATATATAAAGTAATAAACTTTATTACTTGGCTCTACTTAGGTATCGAGCACTTTTTTACAAATTAGCTTCTCCTAGCGGTTATATGATATATATATATCTTATATACATATATATACATATAAATTGTTTTTTCTTTTGGCCAAATACTGTACCAATAGATTATTTTTGTTGGTACGAATATCTTGGTTTTTCTTTTTTTCAAATTTTTTTTTCTTCCTGGTTGATGTTTGGCAGTATATTTTTTACAATCAAACTCTCTGCCGGGGTTTTTCTCTCCGCAAGGATCTACCAACACGCTTGGTATATTAAATATATATATATATATATATAATATATATATATATATATATATATATATATATATATATATATATATATTCATATTATTTTCTCCACCGTTTCTCTCAATAGCAATGTTCCACTTTTGAATGAGAGCATGTATCCCTGCCCCGTTAAATTTGAGTCACTTCATCACTACAGGTTTCACTTCCTTGTCACTGGGATCATGTTTGCCTCTCAACCTCTCGACGAACATTGCTATAATTAAATTGTCATAATGTGCTATATCCAAAGGTCCTGCTAGTATATATTATCGTTTATATTTTATTTTTTAACCGAAACACTGACATTTTGCAACGCTCTCTGGCTAAAAATCGCCCAAGATGAAATGCACAAATGTAAAATCCTGATTATGTGTTGTTGCTTATCCACCGATTTTTAAAAATTTCTTATGAGTGTCGTCACCTCAGCTAAATAATGGACCCTTCCGTTTTTATTATAAAGAAGTAAAAGGAAGAAAATGACCTGTAACACAGAAAAGATATAATAAGAAAAAAGAAAGAGAGATGGGGAAAGATAGAGAGAGGTGTTGAGCGTGTGAAAGCGATAAGTCAAATCTGTTTCCATCAAACACAATGTAAAGACAAAAAGAAGGAAAGAAAGAAAAAAATAAAGTGAAAAGAATTAAATCAAGATTATTATGCTTTTTACATATTGAAGTGTTTGCAATAGCTCTTAAGTAAACATATCAAACGTTATACGAGGGTGAGTATAAAAGTAATGCCAGTTTGTTTAGAACAGGTATCATTACCAACACAGGAACATGTATCATACATCAAAATAAAGCAAGTCCTCTATGGATCACATCCATACTTCTCCATGTTTTCTCCACCGTTTCTCTCAATAGCAATGTTCCACTTTCGAATGAGAGCATGTATCCCTGTCCCGTAAAATTCTATTGACTGTTCTTTGAGTCACTTCTTCACTACAGGTTTCACTTCCTTGTCACTGGGATAATGTTTGCCTCTCAACCCCTCTTTCATAGGGACGAACATTGCTATAATTAAATTGTCATAATGTGGGATATCCACAGGTCCTGCTAGTATATATTATCTTTTATCTTTTATTTTTTAACCGAAACACTGACATGTAAACCTCATAAATACTTATTGATTTTAAGTTCAAAGTGATGACGATTGAAGTGTCCTATTGTTGTACTTACAGTTTAAGAGGATTTTTTTCAACGTTGATTTTCTGAATAATATTTGTCAAAGATATTTTACTTTTCTTATTTCATATTTCTTGACAGTAGCTTAAAACGTTCACTTCTCTATATATCTATATAAACTCTTTGTTTCACTGATACATTATTGTTTTCTTCATGCAAAAATTATGGAAGCTCCAAGAAACAGGTTCGCAAATAATCAATAGCAAAGTAGAATCATGACTAATTTTAATATTTCGATGTCTATTTACATCACTGTCAGTAGTTTCTGAACTAAAAAAAACAAAAAAACAATCATTAATACATATTACAGCACATAATTCAACATTCTATTTTATGTTGGAATATTTTGGGGGATATAAGGTATGCTACAATACACCAATTAAATTTATAGACTAAGCGAGGTCACGTGGTTTAAACCTCAGCCAATAAACATCCCGAATACGTGGCTGGTTAACTACTTAATTGCTGATACCGAGAGACGCCCATTTGTAATCATTGACGAAGGACTTGCAAGACTGAGGAGCACCAGGGAACAACCAAAGGATTCTTTACCGCAAAGGATCTCCGCTGGAGAAGCTCTCTTGTTTGAAACCTTAAGGATGACCACTAAAATCATAAACAATGTTCTTATACAATACAGCGCTATCTTTCTAAATTTAAAAACCGCCCTGTCGGCTGGGGCGTTAGAATGCACCGACTGCACCTCTGCAGAGGGGTAAGACTCCCCCAATGGGGCCACCTGTTGGCTGTGGGTGGCGACCCATGATGCTTAAGGATAGAACCCAGGTGGATGAGCAGTTCATGACATGCAATACTCCACTTTGGCCCTAACTTGGGCTAGACGGGCGGTCGGAGAGGCCCCCTCCGATCAATCGGCTGGTCACGTCAAGCCCTAGCACCTATATGATTTTCCCAACTCTATTGCTCTTATGGCAACCCCCAATCCCTTTTTATCATATGGGTGCTAGAAGGCGGTGGCTGCGGGTCTACATGTCCTGGGAATGACGTTAAACTCTATCTGATGGTGAGGTTCCAGTTTTGGAGGTTTGGGGAATGTGGAGTGAGTTAAATAGAAAAACATGAGCTGATAAAAAAATTGTATTATGCTTTAAGAATGAATTTATTTCACAACTTTATAAAAATGGATTAATGGCATTTGAGTTTATTTATTTCTTTACTTTTCCTTTTCGGATTTTACGGCATATCAAACCTTGTTGGGTTATTTTATGCCGAAGATATTTTGTTCTATTCATTCTTGATGGATACTGAAGATTCCTTTTTTAACTAGATTTTTTAGACACATATTTATTAAGTCATTTTCGTCTATTTCATCCATAGATGGGACACTAACAGGTACTACCACTCTGAGTCAGGATGGACTCAGGCGTAATTACGATGAAGGGATAACTATCACTCTCCAGAGCTCCAGAATTTTAACTTACCTATTAGATGCAATTTAATGCCATACTCAAGACACTGAATTTATTTCAATGGGGAAAATTGATTTCATATACGAGAAAATTGAGTTTCTAGCGGAAAGAATTAAGCTGATAAGTCAAGAGGAGCACGAAGGAACAACCAAAGGATTCTTTACCGCAAAGAAACAGGTTCGCAAATAATCGATAGCAAAGTTATTACTTCTGTTAATAATATTTATTAATATTACGAAAATGACGAAAAATGACAAAATGAGTTTATTAATATTACTAGCAAATATATGCACCCTCCGGGTGCAAGTATTTAAGTTTTAATGTAATAGAATAGTATATTAAATTAGAAAGGCTAATGAAACTAAATAAGAATGCAGATAATAAGATTTGAAACAGAAGGGGGTATAATCGAAAAATAGAACAACTGAAACTTACTCTTCCATCACTCTCGCTTTTCATTGTTATTTTTTCTAATTTAAGTATTTAGTTAAAAGAGGAAGTAAAGAATGAAATGACAGTTATTTGTTCTTGTTAATGGATTTCATTTAAGATTCATTGAAGAGATTTTTGCTCATATTCATTAAAATAAAACCAAACAGTTAGAAATCAATAATACTAAGCACATATTTATTAAAATCACATTTTTAATATCAATATGCAAATTAGCATTCCCGTCCACACTGTAAACCGCTATTTTGTTGTATATATAAATATAATTACATGTTATTAGTATGTAAATATGGTTAACAGTATTAATAATGTATACCAATTTTATTAATCATTGAGGTTTAAATAAAAATGAAATCATTGAGAATGTGGTGTCAATAACTTAAGGGAATTATGACTTAAGTAGTAATGTAGTTTCGGTTACAGACAAAAACACACACAATCTCCATTATAATAAGATTAACAGAATTAATAACTTCAATATGTATACCAAAGTATGTTTTAATTTATATTATTAGCAGAACAAATTAAGCTCTTAAATCAAGTAACACTTTATTAATACTACTAGCAAATATATGCACCTTCCTTCGGGTGCTAGTATTTAGGTTTTGATGTAATAAAATATTGTATCAAATTAGAAACTATTTAGAAAATGATAAACTGAGGGGGTTTATAATCGAAAAATAGAACAGCTTTAAATCTAACTCTTCCATCATTTTCCATCACTCTCGTTTTTCATTTTTCCTAATTAATCTATTTAGTTAGATTATGAAGTATTTAATAAAATGTCAGTTCTTTCGTCTTGTTTATGGATTTCTTTTAAGATTTATCCTCGAGATTTTTACTCAGATTCGTTAAGAGAAAACCAAACAATTAGAAATCAATAATACTAAGCATATATTTATGCAAATTAGCCTTCTCGTTCACACTGTAAACCGCTATTTTATTGTATATATAAATATACTTGCTTGTTGTTAGTATGTAGATTAATCCAACAGTGTTAATAAGGTATCGTAATTTTATCAATAATTGAGGTTTAAATAAAAATAAATTCATGGTGAATGTGACGTCAATAACTAAGGGAATTGTGACTTGAGTAGTGATTTAGTTTCGGTTACAGACAGACAAACACACTATTTCCATTATGATAAGATTAAAAGAATTGGCATATTTACCTAATATTTTTTATTTATTTTACTAGCGGAACAAATTAACCTCTTAAGTATTAATATTACAAGAACTAGCAAAATATTGGAAATATAGCACCGATATTATCTATATAATATATATATGTATGTATGTATGTATGTATGTGTGTGTATATATATATATATATATATATATAATATATTATATATATATATATATCATCATCATCATGTCGTGCATGTAGCACGGGCATCCATGACAATCTTTCGCCAACCCTCCCTATCATTCATTGCACCTGGAAGCTCCTCTGCGGAACAGCCAGCATCTTCACATAACTGGTCAATGTATGTCCTTGCTGGGCGCCCCACACTTGCATGTCCATGTGTTGGCTTCCACAGGAGAACGTCGCTTATGATTTCATCCCTGCTTCTCCAGCAGTGTCCTGCATGCCTTGTCCGTCTCACTCGGATAGTTTGTGAGATGGGGGGCAGGTGACCGTACAGCTGTTTCCTTGTGGGGTGCTGTTTCCACGACTTATTCAAGACTGCACGCAGCATTCTTGTGCAGCTCCCATCTAGCTTATTCTCAAGACGCTTTGTCAGGGTCCAGGTGGTGCAGCCATACAGCAGCACCGATACAACCACAGCCTGGTATATATATTCAATTTTCGCACTTTTGTCTGAGTAAATTAATAATTCAAATGTAAACGCCCTTTCGGTGATTGTGAGCACTGTCTGTCTGGAAATATAACACCCATATTATCTACATAATATATACTAGCAAAATAAAAAGACACCCTCCGGGTGATGTAAAAATAATTTTTGAAAGATATTGCCTGAGGGGACGAGAGCTGAAAATTCAATGTCATAGAGTGTGCACCATAAGTATGTAAAATCGTCAAAAAGAAAGAAAGACAATTTGAAATGGAAACAGTGACGATAACTTTAAATATTATATTAGAATAAAACAATCTATATATAATTATATAACGCCGGGCATCTATTTATTGAAACGATGAGGATTGTGTAACACTATTGTGTTATGGGTTGATTGGCGACCTATTAATTAAGTACTAATTAATTAAAACTACCCTAATTATTAATTATGGTGGTTTGTTAAAATTAAAAGTAATAATAATAAGAAGAAAAACAATAAGAATAATAATAATTGTTTATATTAAAAATATAAATTCATCTAAGTAAAGAATTTTCACATAGACAAAGAGATTCCTGAAATTATGGAATTTGATATACATCATCGGAATTTTAAATTCCACAAAATGAATAATAAATTTAATAAATGAGATTCCAGTTTTGAAAAGTTCGGCAACAATTTCAAAAACTTAGATAAATAAAACAATGGTTTGCCTTGACTCAAATGGAAAGATACAGGCTAGGCTGGCACAAGACCATTTAGACACGTAGGCAATGTTATCGAGTGGCTGGCCAATCAGAGACATATGTTAGGGGTGGGGAGGTCTGGATCCTATAAATCACAGACCGTCAGAGAGTTAGACGAATAGAAGCGGAGACAGCGGGAGAGACCGGGACAGAACGAAGACCCGAGAAGAGAGCTTGCCATGGCTCTGGGCCTTGATACCAACTTTACCGATACACTCTGATGCCTTGCCACTCGGTACAGAATTGATAACTTAGCCAAAAACTAGCTGTAGATCGCCAATCAGCTGACAAGAAATCACCTCGCTCCTTTGTAAAATAAATGTATATAAGTTTTACATAAGCATCAAAAAAGGCGTTGTGTTCAATTGTTTTGTTGATCCGTTGACAGCTTTTGGTTATTTAATATTTATTTCAGCCGAGTTGGTAAAAGGAAACGAAACCAGCTCTTTTTCAGCCTTCCTGTAAATCAACAGACAACATAAGAACGGGAGGTTGGAACGGGCGGTTTCGACGACTGTAATATTGTGCCGGAGCATCGTTCTCATACATGTCATACATTCTCTATAACATACATACATACATACATAACATACATACCTTGAGACGGTGCCCCAGAACATGTGTTATAATTGTCTAACGTTGCATGCTCACATTTTGAGTATATTTATTCTATGTTATGACGTTGGATTATGTGTTGGGTAATGTGATGTAGGCAGTGACGTAATTTTTGTTACAGACAAAACCGGAAGCGAATCTCCATTATTAATAGATTAATAGATAAATAATGACTTTAGTATGTCTACCTAAGTATTTTTTTAAATTTATTTTACTAGCAGATTGAATTAAGCTCGTAACTCAATATAACACCATATTAATATTATTAACAAAAATAATAACTTTAGTAGGCTTACCTAAGTATTTTTTTATTTTACGAGCAGAACAAATTAAGCTCGTAAATTAAGTAACACTTTATTAATATTATTAGCAGAAATAAGGACTTTAGTATGTCTACTTAATATTTTTTCTTTATTTCCATTATCATAAATTGAGTTTCAATTAAAACACGAGGATGTGGTTATATCAGTACTGCTGTATGGCTGCACCGCCTGGACTCTAACGAAGCCCTGTGAGAATAAGCTAGATGGGACCTGCACAAGAATGCTGCGTGCAGGTCCCTTGGAAACAGCACCCTACAAGGAAGCATGTGTATGGCCACCAGCCCCCCATCTCACTAACCATTCGAGTGAGACGGAAAAGGCATGCTGGACACTGCTGGAGAAGCATGGGCGAGCTCATAAGCGACGTTCTCCTGTGGAAGCCAACACATGGACACGCTAGTCTGGGCCTGCCGCCAAGGACCTACATTGATCAATGCAAGGATACTGAATGCTGCGCAGAGGACCTCTCGGGCACAATGAATGATAGGGAAAGGTGGCGAGAGATTGTCATGGATATCCGTGCTAATTGCGCGACAAGATGATGATGATGAGGATGATGATGATGATTGGTAATTCTGTCCCGTTTACATAAGACTAACAATGGCCGTCAGTTTTGCACTATTATCCTGTGTTGTTTAGTTTTTTATATATATATATATTCCTTACCAATTCGCAACCACTTTAAAATTCCCACGCGCTTTCATAACTAATGATGCTCAGGATATTTTCATATCTCAATTCTTTATTGTGTGACAAATCGTCGTGTATTGATTTTCCATTGTTATTCTTGGTTTTATTAAAGCGATTTTACCTCTTTAGGTTTTGCGCGTAGAAAACAGAAGACATTATTTTTGGTGATTGTTGTAATGAGGTTTATTTTGCTTACATCTACGGGCAAAGTTAGAATGGAAGTCACTCAATACAACAACGTAATTCTTACTGATTTTACTTATTGTTGTGTTTTGGTGTGTTTTTTTTTTTATTAGACGCGCTCCAAGTAATTTAGTCGCTTGTTTGCAAATATAAACATGGTTTTATGAAACAAATAAGTAGAAGGGAGAGAGAGAGAGAGAGAGAGAGAGAGAGAGAGAGATACTTACTAGGAGAGTCTGGAAAGAGAATAGAGAGAGGGAAACAGAACAAGTCAAAGGGAAAGGTAGAGAGAGTTAAAGACACAGAGAGACGTAAGAGAGAGAGAGAGAGAGAGAGAGAGAGAGAGAGAGAACGAAGAAAGGTATTAAAAATACAATAAAGGAACGTTGAAGCATTAGCATCCGGAAAAAAGAGAAGAGAGAGAGAGAGAGAGAGAGAGAGAGAGAGAGTCTGGGAGATAGAGAGAGGGAACACGAGAGTCAAAGGGGAAGGTAGAGAGGTAAAGAAAGTTAGAAAGGCAGAGAGACGAAAGAGAGAGAGAGAGAGAGACAGAGACAGAGAGAAAGTATTAAAAATACAATAAAAGAACATTGAAGCATTAGCATCCGGAAAATAAAGGAGGAGGTTAAGAGTCTGGAAGAGATAGAGAGAGGGAACAGAGAGAGTCAAAGGGAGTAGAGAGGTAGAGAGTTAGAGGGCAGAGAGACGTAAGAGAGAGGAGAGTATTAAAATACAATAAAGGAACGTTGACGCATTAGCATCCGAAAAGAGAGGAGAGGGGGAGAGAGAGAGAGAAAGTGGGAAGTAGAGAGGTAGAGAGAAAGATAGAGAGGCAGAGAAGTAAAGAGAGAGGTAGGTAGAGAGTGAGAGAGGGTGTAGAGATTTAGAGAGGCATGGGTAGCGAGAGGAAGAGAGCAGGAGAAAAAGAATAAAGAGGGAGGTTGAGTGTAGAGAGGTATGCAAAAGAGAGGTAAATATATATAGAGAGAGGGGGTGACAAGTAGAGAGAGGCTGAGAGAGAGGGGGGTAGAGAGATAAAGTATTAAAAAAACAATATATAAACGTTGAAGCATTAGGTTTCCTTTGTCGATTTATCTTTAGAAATAACGTACAGACAAACAAACAAACAAACAAACAGATAAACAAATAGATAAACAGAGAGACAAATAAACAAACACATAAAACTGTAGCAATTAAATATAACAATACTGGAAACATGACTTGGGGATTATAATATTAACAAAAGTTGAATGTGTTTCACTCTATGAACTTGAATCCAATTGAAAAAAAGAATTAGTTATCGGGACATTAACAATATATATATATATATATATATATTATATATATTATATATATATATATATATATTACCAACCGCTCCACACGAGCAGGATGTGACACAAGGTCAATTTCTAAAAGTTTAAGTAAGTAAAGTCGTCGGAGCGGCCTAATGTCGGTATCAGCCATGCAGCGAGGGAGCACTATTCCCGTTTCACTAGCGCTAGACCAAGGAGATTATTTTAGCGTCTGAGGTGGAGCGCCACACCTACCATCAGCTCCTTACTTTACCGCACAGATCCCTGTGCTACTCGTACGCTGAGTTGGCGAGGGCGGGTATCGAACTAGGAACCTTGTGGTTTCTAGCCGAACGCTCTACTGACTGAGCTAACCCGGCCCTTAACAGGTTTGAATTCATCGTTTTCCTTCTCCTATACTAATTACCTTAACATGGTTAAAGAGCCCGGTCTGCCCTGCTATTTACCCATAGCTGGAGGGAGAATTGGATTCATACTTATCCCAAGAGTATTAGCGCCATGTGAAATGCCAACAGCTTTGTTTAGGAATTGAACTCGGGTTGACGAGTTTATTTCCTACGACTCTAACCATTAGACCACGTGCCTCCATCAACAATATAGAGGGTGTGATACGTATGGTTTTCTACAAGTGTGTTCAGAAAATACTGAGACGTCTAAAATCAATCAATCTTTATTCTTAGATCTTCATTGATTTTATCATCTTCATTTTTACACCATATTTATCATGTTTATTATTTCATTATTAGAGGTTTTCTATTTTGAAAGCAAGCATATATATATATATATATATATAATTATATATATATATACATAAGGCGTCGGGGCGGCCTAAAGTCGGTATCAGCCAATCAGCGAGGGAGTCTATCCCCTTTTCACTAGCGCTAGACGAAGGAGATTGTTTTTTGGCATCTGAGATGGAGTGCCACACCTACCATCAGCTCCTTACTTTACCGCACAGATCCCTGTGATACTCATACGCTGAGTTGGCGAGGACCGGAATCGAACTATGTGGTTTCTAGCCGAACGCATACCGTAAAATCCAACCAACCCACCAACCAGTCAACCTTCTTTTCCTATTTTGTCTATAGCTCTCTGAAAGGCGGTGGCTCAATTTTTGACCCCGGAATGATAACGGAATCGTGTAGAATTGAAACAAACGCCTCAAAAACTGTGTAATTTTTTTATCTGGTTCTTTAAGCGACATATGGTAATAGATACTTTTGAGGTCGAACGTTAAAAAAAACGTTTGTATCAAGCGAGGTCATTAATCATTTTATCTGTTCTTGGCAGAGGATAAGTGTCCAGTTCTGTGTATAGGTTTATCGTCTGAGAGTAATCTACGCACATTCATTTTTTATGTCGGGGTTTAGTGTCCTTCACCAATACTAGATGAACTCGCAACAATGTTTTCTTCAATTATGCCTCTGGAAAGCAAGCCCTGAATTTGTTTCGTGATGAAGGCCTCAGCTTTATTGTTAAAGTTCTTCGACTTGACGGCGTTGAACTTTAAGCTTTTTGAAGACAAAAAAAAGACTTACAGTACACATCTTTGCTATCATCGAAATCCCTATAAAATTCTTTGAAATATCTTTAAAATCTTCTTGAAAAGAAAAAAAACATATAGAAAGAAATAGGAATATTATAAAGACATAGATAGATAGATATATACATGATGGCAGCAAACTCGCGTTCAAGTATTGCCATTGCTTGATATAGTAACAACAAAAAAAGCTCAACAGTTCAAACAATATAATGGTGAGCTTCAAAAACATATAAAGGACAAGACATGTATTGCATATCGCGCAATGCCTGTGCCTGAAGCTTTTTTAAGTGAGGAAAGGCTTTGCACAGAACCAATCCCACTCTCTAAGTGACTGCCACATTTGAGCCAAAAAGAAGAACAAGTCAACATCATTGGCTGCAGCAGCCGCCACAGGTTAAATTTTGGAGTTTTCCTTCTCCTAGACACTTGCCTTGACAAGGCTGAGGAATGCATCTCTCCCGGTGGTTTTGCTACGCGCCTGGATACCAATCCAAGTATTTCTACGTCACCGCGTATGTTATTTGCTAGATGGCCGTTGAGCGAAAGGCTTCATCGCCCTTTGACAGGTTTTGTTTTCGTCCTGCTGGATGTCTAGCCATCTTCTCACCAGATAGGCTTGGTGGGGTAACCGGTTTAGTCGCCGATAACCCGACTATGAGACAGGTAGTACTGGATTACATAGTACCAGTAGCGCCATATGCGACCTGACATACATACATACATACATACATATATGCTCGCCTATATTCATTAATTATTAACTAATTAATTTTCAAAATTAGGTATGACTTCAATTAAGCACATATCCTCCAAAAATTATCGGCTAAAAAGGCCATATCATAAATAAACACTTTGTTTATTTACTTACTTTCATACTGTCGTCCCCAAATGTGGTATATAATTAAGTTCAAAAGGAACGAAAAATCTAGGATAGGCCAGCTGGTGTAGTGGTTAGAATCCCCGCCTGTCAGCTTGACAATCGAGGTTTCGAGTCACACACGGAGCAGTCTCCCATGTCTATAACCTTGCTGATAAGACCTAATAGGTCGAAATGTACATACAGGGATTGACATTTTCTCGATTTGTTTAGCCTTACATTTGAACATATATGCCCGCCTAAATTCATTAATTATTAACTAATTAATTTTCAAAATTAGATATGACTTCAATTAAGCACATATCCTCCAAAAATTGTCGGCTAAAAATGCCATATCATAAATAAACACTTTGTTTATTTACTTACTTTCATACATACATACATACATGCATGCAAAGAAAATATAAAGATACGGAGATATATAGATATGAACATAGATATATATGAAAAGCCTTAGATAGATAGATAGATAGATAGATAGATAGATATGAGAAGACAATAGATAGATACATAGATAGATAGATTGGAAGAAGAAAGAAAGAAAGAAAGAAAGAAAGAAAGAAAGATAGTGAGGTAATGTTCTTGAATTAGATTGACATACAATGGGAGACTTTATGGAGGTGCGAGGCATAATGGTTAGAGTTCTAGGAAATGGGCTAGTCGACCCGAGTTCAAATCCTGGACGAAGCTGTTTGCATTTCACATAGCGCTAATACCCTTGGGAAAGGTATGAATCCAAATATACACCCTCCAGCTACGTGTAAATAGTATGGCAGACTGGGCTGTTCAACCTTGGTAAGGCAATCTGTCTAGGAGAAGGAAAACTCTGAATTAAAACCTGTTAGATCCGCTTAAGAAATTGACCTTGTGTCGCATCCTGCTCGTGCGGAGGGGTTTTTGAATATATATATATATATACAATGGGATACTTAATTTTCTAGGACCAGTATCCCAGCACTTATGAAATATAAGCAACAGGTTTTTAAAACATGACATATTTAAGATATTAAATGCAAAAAAAAATCTCCTATTTAAAATATTAAATGCAAAAAAAACAAAAGAAATTTAAAAAACACGCATCTTGTTAGAAAGAATTTTGTATTTGTTTAAAAGTTAAATGTCAACTCACTGTAATTTTGATATCAAAAGTGTAACTAAGTGATTAATTCTTAAACTATCGATAAAAATTGCATAATAAAAAATAGATTAAATAAACGATTGCTTATACTGTACAATGAAATATTTACTACAACTTTGAATCAGTAAAAATGTAGATTTAACCTGAAAAAAAATGAAAAGAAAATATTGATTGAGCTTCCATTTGTTTACTTTTTAAGAAACGATGAAAATGGCCCAGTAGAATTTTAAACATTATTTTATAATACTATTTAATTTTTAAATGTATTCGATAATATAAATCAAATCTTCATTATTTTTGCTCAAAAACCAAGCCCTGGTGATATTTAATGTGTATAATATTTACATTGACGTGAATTGTTTTATTTTCGATGTTTCCTCAGGACATACAGATTCACACAAATGCCCTTTTATATATGTATAGATAGATTGTAACGTTTTTAAATGCCATCCTTGGCCAGTTGAAAAGGGCTTAAAGTAAGTAAGTCCTGAGTTATGGAATCCTTTGGTAAGCGTATAAGTCCTATCCTGCGAATAAGTCCTATCCAGCGAATTGTTAAAGGTTTAGTGATTTAATCCCATATCCGTCGTCCACGAAAGTCAAAGCAGTTATGAGTATTTATGGCCAGTACAGCCGGTATAAGTATTATATCAGCAGCAGAGTACTGCCAGCGATTGGCCAAGAGTATGATCACATGGTTATCGCCGAGTCTATAAATAGGAGCGGGTATCTAGCACGCAGCTTATATACCAAATTTCTTCTCCATTTTCACTTTGGGGTTTTTACATGTAAATATATATCATCTCCCCCCTCCCCCAGGAACATGTAAATACGGGTTAGGAGTAGGATATAATCATAGAGTAATTGAGAAGTTTTGGTGACTGTGGTGCGAATCATTCTTATGGTGAATGGATAATTGTAGTATGAATTGTGTCATGAATGAGAATAGCTAGGTTAAAAGTTAGGATAGTGATGACCAGACCTTTTTACCCTCTCCAATTTCGGCCTTGTGCCAGATTTATGTATGTTTATTTACATAATAAATATATATATATACCAAATTTCTCAACATAGATTAGCAACTACATGGTACTGGGGCAAGTTTAGCTAGCGCTGTAGCTAGGGCTAGAGAATAAACTGACTGCACCTCTACAGAGGGGTAAGACTCCCCAATGGGCCAACCTCTTGGCCGTAGGTGGTGAATCCGTGATGCTTAAAGATAGAAACCAAGTGGCTGAGCAGTCCAACATGGAACACATCACTTTTATTCCTTACTTTGGCTATGTTGCATACTGGCATCAATTCTATATGTTATATAGCGGCTTCAAATTCACGCTGCTAAATCTCGTAAGTAGTAGTCGTTGCGGGTATATATGGTAACGTAGCGAAGTATGAGTAGTCAGCTAAGACACTGGCTTCAANAAGATACTGTAGTAGTCAAGCTCACTAGCCGACTACTGGACTTTCAATAAACAACAGATACGTATGTACAAAGACGAGGACCCTTCTTTATTTCTTTCGGTGTGTGGGTGGTGAAGCGCAGAGCTTACATGAGTGCCCAGGGAGTGGTTGCTGACGGGAGACGTGAAGTGTCCTTTTTGGCTGCCGGCTGGCGTCTCTGTTGTATGACTGCAGTCGGCTCGACCCTCTGGCTTTTGTATTGACGACACGCCTACGCATCTTTATCTTTTGATCTGATAACGGATGTTTTTATATATTTCTTTAATCTTCTCCTGTTCCTTGACCGGAAAGCCTCGCTTTCATTTTCCCTTTTTTTTTAATATATATTTTTATATTTTCTTTGTCCTTTTTTCCAGAAGCTTCATTTTCCGACCGAGGACAATACAACAGCTAGACAGGCAGTCCGATCAATCGGCTAGTCATGTCAAACACTACCACCTATATGATTGTTCTCAACCCTATTGACTTATGACAACCGCCAACGTCTTTTTTTATCATATATTGTATAGCTCAGTCGGTAGAGCGTTCGGCTAGAATCACAAGGTTCCTAGTTCTAATACCGGCCATCGCCAACCCAGCGTATGAGTAGCCACAGGGATCTGTGCAGTAAAGTGAGGAGCTGATAACAGGCGTGGCGTTCCAGCACGCAGACACAAAATAAATTCTCCTTGGTCTAGCGATAGTAAAAAAGGGGCATAACTCCCCGCGCAAAAATGCGAAAACGAAAAACATAGAAAGCTCGACGACTTATAAACAAACAAAAAACCATACACCGATAAATTAGAATTTGTCAAATAAAAAAAAAATGAGAACAAAAACAAAAAAAAAAAAAAAAATAAAAAAAAAAAAGACAAACGGAAAAAAAAAAGTGAAAACAAAAAAAAAAAGAAAAAAAAAGAAACGATAAAAAAAACCAAAAAAAAAAAAATACCGCTGTCTGGCTGATACCGACATAGCGTCCGACGACTTTATACAATTAACCATCACGCGAATTTAATGTTTTGGTCTTGTTTATAAATTTTGTGTGGGTAGTTAGGGTGTAGGATAAAAGAGGGTGGGGTTAATACTATTCTTTCTATTTGAAAACCTACTGACAATGATGTAAATAGATATCGAAATATTCCAAAATATCACTGAGTTTTCGTTTGATATCGATTTTAGTGGCCATCCTTTAGGCTTCAAGCAAGAGAGCTGTCCAGTGGAGATCCTCTGTGTTAAGCAAAGCGTGATCCTGATAAAGAATCTTTTGGTTGTTCCCTGGTGCTCCTCAGTCCTTGCAATCCTTTGTCAGTGATTGCAAATGGACCGCTCTCGTATCAGCGATTAATTAATTCACGAGTCACGTATTCGGGCTATTGATTGGCAGAGGTTTAACACATGTGAGCTCGCTTAGTCTATAAATTTAAGTGGGTTTGTAGCACATCTTATATACCAAAATATTCCAACATACAGTAAAGTAAAGTCGATGGGCGCCTAAAGTCGGTATATACCAGTCAGCGAGGGGTCTATCCCCTTTCAATAGCGCTAGACCAAGGAGATTGTTTTAGCATCTGAGGTGGAGCGCCACACCTATCATCAGCTCCTTACTTTACGCACAGATCCATGTGCTACTCATACGCTTGATTTAGGCGGGGGACCGGTATCGAACTAAAACCTTGTGGTTCTAGCCGAACTCTCTACTGACTGGGCTTACCCGGCCCCAACACTACGTAGAAAGTTGAATTATGTGCGTAATATGTATTATATGATTGCAAATGGAGTCTCTCAGTATCAGCAATTAAGTATTTAACCAGCCACGTATTCGGACTGTTTATTGGCTGAGGTTTAACCACCTGACCTGGCTTACGTCTATAAATTTAAGTGGTTAGTTGTAGCATACCTTATTCCCCAAAACTATCCAAACATAAAATAAAACGTTGAATTATGTGCTGTAATGTATTTAAGTTTATTTATTTTTATTCAGGAAACTACTGACAGGACTGTAAATATATATCGAAATATAAAATAGTCATGTTCACTTTGCTATCGATTATTTGCGAACCTGTTTCTTTGAGCTTTCCATCATTTTTTTGCACGGAAGAAACAATAATGTTCAGTGAAACAAAGATTATTAGGACTATATAGAGAAGTGAACGTTTTAAGCTACTGCAGAATATGAAATAAGAAAAGTAGAATATCTTTGACAAATATTATTCAGAAAATCAAACGTTTGAAAAAAATCCTCTTAAACTGTAAGTAATACAATAGGACACTTCAATCGTCATCACTTTGAACTTAAAATCATAAGTATTTATGAGGTTTACATGTCAGTTCGTTCGGTTAAAAAATGAGTTTGGTTTGGTTTTTTGTGTTACGGCATTCAATCTCAGTGGCTCATTTAATTACCGACAAATATTTGAAGTAATTCATTCTTATAGTATACTCATTTTTTATAAACACATTTTTTCTATTTAATCCATTAAATGAGACCCTAACAGGTATACCCACTCCGGTAGTGTGGACCATGGAGCAATGGTGATGCAAGTCCTTCGTCAACTTGATTGCAAATGGACGTCTCTCGGTCATCAGGCGATTAATAGTTAACCAGCCACGTATTCGGCAGTGTATTGGCTGAGATTTTAAACCACGTGAACTCAACACCTTCAAAACTGGAACCTCATCACAGATAGAGTTTAATGTAATTCCAGGACATGCTAGACCCTCAGCCACCGTATTCTAGCACCCATATGATAAAAAAGAGTTTGGAGCTTGCCATAAGGGCAGTATGGGTGGGACAATCATATAGTGTTTCGGTTAAAAAATAGAGTTGGTTGTTTGTTTGTTTTTACGGTATATCAACCTCAGTGGCTCATTTAATACCGACAAATATTGAAGTAAATTCATTCTTAAAGTCATACTCATTTTTTATAAACACATTTTTTCTATTAATCCATAAATGAGACCCTAACAGGTACTACCACTCTGGTCAGATACTTAAAATCAATAAGTAATTATTAAGGTTTACATGTCAGTGTTCGGTTTAAAAAATAAAATATAAAAGATAATATATATAGCAGGACCTGGGATATACCACATTATGACAATTTAATTATTGCAATGTTCGTCCCCATGAAAAAGAGTTGAGAGGCAAACATTATTCCCAGTGACAAGGAAGTGAAACCTGTAGTGAAGAAGTGACTCAAAGAACAGTCAATAGAATTTTACGGACAGGGATACATGCTCTCATTCGAAAGTGGAACATTGCTATTGAGAGAAACGGTGGAGAAACATGGAGAAGTATGGATGTGATCCATAGAGGACTTGCTTTCATTTTGATGTATGATACATGTTCCCGTGTTTGGTTATGATACCTGTCCTAAACAAACTGGCATACTTTATAGCTCACCCGACGTATAAACGTTTGATATGTTTACTTAAGAGCTATTGCAAACACTTCAATATGTAAAAAGCCATATAATTCTTGATTTAATTCTTTTTCACTTTTATTTTTTTCTCTTTCCTTCTTTTGTCTTTACCATGTGTTTTGATGGAAACAGATTTGACTTATCGCTTTCACACGCTCACACCTCTCTCATCTTTCCCCATCTCTCTTTCTTTTTTCTTATTATATCTTTCTGGTGTTACAGGTCATTTTCTTCCTTTTACTTCTTTATAATAAACGGAAGGTCCATTATTAGCTGAGGTGACGACACTCATAAGAAATTTTTAAAAATCGGTGGATAAGCAACAAACACATAATCAGGATTTTACATTTGTGCATTTCATCTTGGGCGATTTTTAGCCTGAGGGCTGTGCAAAATGATAACAGTCGTACAATTATGGCAGACCATGCCCCCCATGCGTGGATTAACATCGCTTCTGTGGATGAGATATTACTACTAGGTCCAAGAATCAATATATTTTATGTAATAGTTTGCTGATAACTTTTTAATTTCGTTTTTAATAATGGCGAACTCACATCCACAATAAACTCTTCCTAATCAAACCCACTGGAGGCTGGAGGACCAACTTTAAGGAAGTTTAGAAAGGAACAAGTCATTGTACTCTCGATATGCATTGGTCATACAAGACTAACACACTCCCAATATACTCAAACAAGAACAACAACCACAATGTGGAACATGTCAAACATCTTTGACAGTTAACACTTATTCATGGAATGCAGGTTATTTTCTCACATCAGAAACCGTTATTATAACCCAAAAAAATATGAAAGATCTGTTTGAAAAATGTCAACATGGAGGATATTCTCTCTACCATTGAAGAATGGAACTTAAAATACACAGAAATAGAAAGAGAACAGGTTGTTGCTGATCCACTTCACATAGGCCACACCTACATCACCTCATCATCATTTACTAGAGGGCACAGAATCCCCAATATGCACTACAATCCAAGAGTGATTACAGAGAACATATACAGCTAGAGTTTGTAGACTTTGATTCTTGTGCGAACAAAATACTTTGAAAGAACTTTTCACGAAAATAGACAATCAAGGATTTTACATTTCCTAAAAGAAGTGGGATTGTTACTAAAAAATATGAACATTAAACAATTAGTTAAAATCTATACAATATAAATTTTATTTTCTACCAAAACTATCGCAAGGAATCCAAACTTAGGTCGGCATTAATGACCCACAACGTTGATTTGCCGTAAAACAAACGATACCCCCCAAAAATAAACTTTTATTTTATCATCTGTCTTTGTACGGTTCTCCTAACTCCAGTTACTATTAGTATGTCTCATTTCTATCTCATTATTCAGTTTATATTGATCTCTCTCTCTCTCTCTCTCTCTCTCTCTCTCTCTCTCTCTCTCTCTCTCTCTCTCTTGCCACTTTGTTAAGCTTTCTCGTCTCTGTCTATCTGTCTCTATTTGTCTGTCCGTCTGTCTGTATCTCTCACTCTCTGTCTGTCTATCTGCCCCTCTCAAAAGAGGGAGAAGATATTCCCTTAGCACACGGCATCTTATATACCAATTTCTAATGGGCAACCTCACGCTCTCTCAGAGAGCTCACCGCTTCGCAACCCATTGGGATGTGAGATTCGAATTCTCATTGGGTAGCCCACACTAATGTGCCTTGTGTTCCATATCTAAGCTAAGCTAGTAAGATTAGAGTATATACCCAAATTTCCCTGAGGCACCTTCACGTGGTGTAATGGTTAGTCAGTTCTAGAGTTCGCAGACGCGATTTGGTTAGTGGAGGTTCGATTCTTCACTGGGCGCCCATATTTCTGGCCTTGTGCCACATCTAAGCTGAGCTTGAGTAAATAACTATATGACCAATTTTCAAGCATTAGATAGATTAGCAAACGACATGGTACTGGGCAGAAGTTTTAGCTAGCGCTGTCGGTTAGGGCTTTAGAATAAACTGACTGCACTCTACAGAGGGGTTAATACTCCCCAATGGGCTAACCTCTTGGCCGTAGTTGGCGATCCGTGATGCTTAAAGATAGAAACCAAGTGGCTGAACAGTCCAACGTGCAGCACATCACTTTTATTCCTTACTTAGGCTAGACTAGCAGTCCGATCAATCGGCTAGTCATGTCAAGCACTAACATGATTGTCTCAACCCTATTGACAACCGCCAACTATTTTTTATCATATATGTATAGCTCAGTCGGTAGAGCATTCGGCTAGGAATCACAAGGTTCCTGGTTCAATACCGGCTCTCGCCAACTCAGCGTATGAGTAGCACATGGATCTGTGTGGTAAAGCGAAGAGCTGATGGTAGACGTGGTGCTCCACCTCAGACGCTAAAATAATATCCTTGGTCTAGTGCTAGTGAAAAGGGGATAGACTCCCTCGCTGTCTGGCTGATACCGATATTAGGCCGCCCGACGACTTTATATAACAATTACACTATCACACGAATTTATGTTTTGGTCTTGTTTTATACATTTTGTGTGGGTATTTTAGGGGGTAGGTGTAAAAAGAGGGGGGTCAGTGCTATTCCTTCTATTCAAAACCTACTGACAATGATGTAAATCGATATCGAAATATTAAAATTATACGAGTTTCGTTTGATATCGATTTTAGTGGCTATCCTTTAGGCTTCAAGCTAGTGAGCTTGTCCAGTGGAGATCCTCTGTGTTAAGCAAAGCGTGATCCTTGATAAAGAATTCTTTGGTTGTTCCTTGGTGCTCATCAATCCTTGCAGGTCCTTCGTCAATGATTGCAAATGACGTCTCTCAGTATCAGCGATTAATTAGTTCGAGCCACGTATTCGGGCTATTGATTGGCAGAGGTTTAAACCATGTGAGCTTGCTTAGTCTATAAATTTAAGTGGTGTATTGTAGCACATCTTATATACCAAAATATTCCAACATACAGTAAAGTAAAGTCGATGGGGCGGCCTAAAGTCGGTATCTACCAGTCAGCGAGGGAGTCTATCCCCTTTTCAATAGCGCTAGACCAAGGAGATTGTTTTAGAATCTGAGGTGGAGCGCCACACCTATCATCAGCTCCTTACTTTACCGCACAGATCCATGTGCTACTCATACGCTGATTTAGGCGGGGACCGGTATCGAACTAGAAACCTTGTGGTTTCTAGCCGAACTCTCTACCGACTGAGCTTACCCGGCCCCAACATACAGTAGAAAGTTGAATTATGTGCTGTAATATGTATTAATGATTGCAAATGGACGTCTCTCAGTATCAGCAATTAAGTATTTAACCAGCCACGTATTCGGACTGTTTATTGGCTGAGGTTTAAACCACCTGACCTCGCTTAGTCTATAAATTTAAGTGGTGTATTGTAGCATACATTATATCCCCAAAACTATTCCAACATAAAATAAAACGTTGAATTATGTGCTGTAATATGTATTAATGTTATTTATTTTTATTCGGAAACTACTGACAGTGATGTAAATAGATATCGAAATATCAAAATTAGTCATGATTCTACTTTGCTATCGATTATTTGCGAACATGTTTCTTGGAGCTTCCATCATTTTTTGCATGAAGAAAACAATAATGTATCAGTGAAACAGAGTTTATATAAATATACAGAGAAGTGAACGTTTTAAGCTACTGTCAAGAAATATGAAATAAGAAAAGTAGAATTTCTTTGACAAATATTATTCAGAAAATCAACGTTGAAAAAAATCCTCTTAAACTGTAAGTACAACAATAGGACACTTCAATCGTCATCACTTTGAACTTAAAATCAATAAGTATTTATGAAGTTTACATGTCAGTGTTTCGGTTAAAAAAAATATAAAAGATATAATATATACTAGCAGGACCTTTGGATATAGCACATTTGACAATTTAATTACATGTCAGTGTTTCGGTTAAAAATAGATTTGGTTTGGTTTGTTTTGTTTTACGGCATATCAATCTCAGTGGCTCATTTAATACCGACAAATATTTGAAGTAAATTCATTCTTAAAGTATACTCATTTTTTTATAAACACATTTTTTCTATTTAAACCATAAATGAGACCCTAACAGGTACTACCGCTCCGGGTTAGAGTGGACCATGGAGCAATGGTGATGCAAGTCCTTCGTCAATAATTGCAAATGGACGTCTCTCGATATCAGCGATTAAGTAGTTAACCAGCCACGTATTCGGGCTGTGTATTGGCTGAGATTTAAACACGTGAACTCAAACCTTCAAAACTGGAACCTCACTATCAGATAGAGTTTAATGTAATTCCCAGGACATGTAGACCCTCAGCCACCGTATTCTAGCACCCATATGATAAAAAAGAGTTGGAGCTTGCCATAAGGGCAGTATGGGTGGGACAATCATATAGTGTTTCGGTTAAAAAATAGATTTGGTTTGGTTTGTTTTGTTTTACGGTATATCAACCTCAGTGGCTCATTTAATAGCGACAAATATTTGAAGTAAATTCATTCTTATAGTATACTCATTTTTTATAAACACATTTTTCTATTTAACCCATAAATGAGACCCGAACAGGTACTACCACTCTGGGTCAGAGTACTTAAAATCAATAAGTATTTATAAGGTTTACATGTTAGTATTTCGGTTAAAAAAATAAAATATAAAAGATAATATATACTAGCAGGACCTGTGGATATACCACATTATGACAATTTAATTATAGCAATGTTCGTCCCCATGAAAGAGGGGTTGAGAGGCAAACATTATCCCAGTGACTAGGAAGTGAAATCTGCAGTGATGAAGTGGCTCAAAGAACAGTCAACAGAATTTTACAGGACAGGGATACATTCTCCCATTCGAAAGTGGGACATTGCTATTGAGAGAAACGGTGGAGAAAATATGGAGAAGTATGGATGTGATCCACAGAGGACTTGCTTTATTTTGATGTATGATACATGTTCCTGTGTTGGTAATGATACCTGTCCTAAACAAACTGGCATTACCTTTATACTCACCCTCGTATAAGTTTGATATGTTTACTTAAGAGCTATTGCAAACACTTCAATATGTAAAAAGCATAAGAACCTTGATTTAACTCTTTTTAACTCTATTTTTTTCTTTCTTACCTTCTTTTTGTCTTTTCATTGTGTTTGATGGAAATAGATTTGACTTATCGCTTCCGCACGCTCAACACCTCTCTCTATATTTTGCCTACTGTCTTTCTTTTTTCTTATTATATCTTTTCTGTGTTACAGGTCATTTTCTTCCTCTTAATTCTTTATGATAAAAATGGAAAGGTCCAGTATTTAGCTGAGGTGACGACACTCATAAGAATTTTTTTTAAATCGGTGGATAAGCAACACCAGATAATCAGGATTTACATTTTTGCATTTCATCTTGGGCAATTTTAAACCAGTGAGTGTTGCAAAATGATAACAGTCGTACAATTAAGGAACACGAGTATTCATATAAAGATTTTTAAACCGTTTTTTGTCTTCCTACTCCGATGGCTTGCAGCCCTGTCGACTGGAGCTTTGAAATACACCGACTGAGAGGGGCCACCTGTTGGTCGTGGGTGGCGAGCTGTGATTCTTAATGATGGAACCCTGGTGGCTTAGCAGTCCATGACATGCAACACCCCACTTTGGCCCTTACTTAGGCTAGACGATCGGCTGTTTACGTCAAGCCCTAACACCCATATGATTGTCCCAGCCTCATTACCCTTAGGGCAAGCCTCAATCCTTTTGAACATATATATATTTACCAACTCCTCTGCACGAGAAGGATACGACACAAGGTCAATTTCTTAAGCGGAATTCAACAGGTTTGAATTCAGAGTTTTCCTTCTCCTAGACTGGTTACCTAGCCATGGTTATAGAACCCAGTCTGCTCTGCTATTTACCCATAGCTGGAGGGAGAGTAGGATTCATACCTTTCCCAAGGGTATTAGCGCTAAGTGAAATGCAATTATCAGGTTCAGGATTTGAACTCGGGGCGACAAGTCCATTTCCCATGACTTTAACCATTACACCACGCGCTTCCTACTTTTTAGCATATATGTGCTAGAAGGCGGTGGCTGAGGTCTTCATGTCCTGGGTTTGACGTGTGGTGAATGTGGAGCACCCCTTTATCCCCATTGCTCCCCAGGCGACAGAGTGGTAGTAACAATTAGCGTCAAATTTATGGGTCAAAGAGAAAAAATGTGTTTAACAAATTGAGTATCCATCAAGAATTAATTAAACAAAAACGTCTTTGGCATAAAATGACCCAATAAGGGTTGATATGCTGTAAATTCCAACCAACCAACCAGCCAACCGATGAATTATTTAGACAAAGGCTATTGATAGTTTCGTCTAAATTGAATGCATTTCTATAATTCCAAACACAGCCCAGAGTCCTCAGCCAAATTAATTACATTCTCTGTCCTTATCATCTTCACACAAATGATTCGCGAATTCTTTGACGATGAGTAGTACAAGGATATGTGAGGTAAATGGGAGCCGATGGTAGGTATGGCGCCCCAACACAGGAGAAAAAAAAAACAATCTCCTTGGTCTAGTGCTTGTGAAAATGAGATAGACTCCCTCGCTGTCTGACTGATAGCGACTTTACTTTACTTTTACTATTTCATAGTTCGAAGTGGTTTCCTTTCAGTCAAGCATTAAGATTACTGGATGTATTGCCATCTATATATGTATAAAGGACAGCTGTGTGAATCTGTATGTCCGGAAGAAACTTCGTAAATAGAACAATTAACGTCAAAATAAATATATATATACACATTAAATATCACCAGGGCTTGGTTTTCTATACCTATATAAAGGACAGTTGTGTGAATTTGTATGTCCGCGGGAAACTTCGAAAATAAAACAAATGACGACAAAATAAATATATATACATTAAACATCACCTGGGCTTGGTTTTTGAGCAAAAATAATGAAGATTTGATTCGTGAATTCTTTATTTACAATCTATAATCATCATCATTATCAATCATCATCATGTCGCGCTAGTAGCACGGATATCCATGATATATTACTCGCCAACTACCCCTATCTTTCAACGCCATCGAAACGTTCTCTGCACAGCATGCAGAGCTGGTCAATTTAGGTTTCTGCTGGACGGCCCACATTGACTTGTCCATCTGCTGGTTTTCATCTAAGGATGTCGCTTATGAGTTCGTCAATGCTTCTCCAGCATGTCTTCTTAGTCGCACTCGGATGGTTTGTGAGATAGGGGGAAAGTGGTCGTACAGCTGCTTCCTTGTGGGGTGTTGTTTCCATGATTATTCTTGTGCAGCTGTCATCTGGCTTATTCTCTAGGCACTTAGTTGAGGTTCAAGTGGTGCAGATATACAGTATCACTGATACAACTACGGAATTCTCAGGAAGATCTGATTTCCATATAACTGATAATCTGATTATGGCAGACCATGCCTTCCCTATGCGTGCATTAACATCGCTTTCTGTGGATGAGATATTACTACCTAGGTCCAAGAATTAATATATTTTATGTAATAGTTTGCTGATGAATTTTCTTTAATTTAGTTTTAGTAATGGGGACTAACATCGACAATAAACTCTTCCTAATCAAACCCAATTTGGGAGGCTGGAGATCAACTTTAAGGAAGTCTAGAAAGGAACAAGTCATTGTATCCCGATTACGTATTGGTCATACAAGACTAACGCACTCCAATATACTCAAACAAGAACAACAACCACAATGTGGAACATGTCAAACACCTTTGACAGTTAGACACTTATTCATGGAATGCAGGTTATTTTCTCACATCAGAAACCGTTATTATAAACCAGAAAATATGAAAGATCTGTTTGAAAATGTCAACATGGAGGATATTCTCTCTACCATTGAAGAATGGAACTTAAAATACAACAGAAATAGAAGAGAACAGGTTGTGCTGATCCGCTTTCACATAGGCCACACCTACATTCATACTTAATCATTTACTAGAGGGCACAGAATCCCCAATATGCACTACAATCCAAGAGTGATTTACAGAGAAACATATACTGCTAGAGTTTGTAGACTTTGATCTACTGCGAACAAAATACTTTGAAAGAACTTTTCACGAAAATAAGACAATCCAGGATTTTACATTTTCTAAAAGAAGTGGGATTGTGCTAAAAATATGAACAATTAAACAATAGTTAAAATCTATACATATATAAATTTTATTTTCTACCAAACTATTGCTACGAATCCAAAACTTAGTCGGCATTAAATGACCCGTCAACGTTGATTTGCCGTAAAACAAACCATACCAAAACAAAACAAAGTTTATTTTATCATCTTGTCTTTGTACGGTTCTCCTAAACTCCAGTTACATTTAGTATGACTCATTCTATCTCATTGTTCAGTTATATTGATCTCTCTCTCTCTCTCTCTTCTCTCTTCTCTCTCTCTCTCTCTCTCTCTCTCTCTCTCTCTCTTTTACCACTTTGTTAAGCTGTCTCTCTCTATCTGTCTTTATTTGTCTGTCCGTCTGTCTGTATCTCTCACTCTCAGTCTGTCTGTCTGCTTGTATCTCTCTCTCTCTCTTCTCTCTCTCTCTCTCTCCTCTCTCTCTCTCTCTCTCTCTCTCTCTCTCTCTCTCTCTGTGGTGTGTGTGTGTGTGTGTGTGTGTGTGTGTGTGTGTCTCTCTGTGTGTGTGTCTCTCTCTCTTTATCTATATATCTATCTATCGATCTCCATCTCTCTTTTAATGATTTTAACTACGTTTATTTAGATAACTATTCAACGAACTTTCTTTCTCTCATTCTTTTATCCCCCCTCTCTCTCTCTCTCTCTATCTCTCTCTCTCTCTCTCTCTCTCTCTTCTCCGTTTCTGTTTGTCAATGATTTTTACTACGTTTCTTTAGATAACCCTTCAACGTCTTTTTTTTCTCACTTTATTTCTCTCTCTCTCCCTCTGTCTCTCTCTCTCTTCACCCACACCCTCACTCTCTCTCTCTCTCTCTCTCTCTCTCTCCTCTCTCTCTCTCTCTCTCTCTATATATATATATATATATATATATATATATATATATATATATCACGATTTTCACTTTGTGATTTTTTTTATATAATTCTTATTTTTTTAACAATTTTTCTCTTTAAATGATTTTTCAGAACAACATTCATGACAGTTATACTAAGACCCAGCTCATGTTCCAAAAATCACAATTCATATAATTCATTTTGTTCATTTATTTTTTTCAAACTTTTTATTTCCTCTTTAAAACTTTTCTCTTTTATTTATTTATTTTTCATTTCTTCACCCCCACCAAAAAAAAAAAAAAAAAAACACTTCCTTACTAGACATGTAAGTTTCGACACGTTCTTTATTAAATATATTTCAAGAGTTGAATGTATTCACCCTAAAATACAACCGCTTTTATATATGACAATAGCGAACAATAAAAAATTGATCTATATATATATAATATATATATATATTATATATATATATATATATATATATATATGTATGTATGTATGTATGTATATATGAGCAGTCTTTATTGAAAAGTGAGTCGTCGAAGCGTTCAGTGCTTTGGTCACAGACTAACTCCACCCATCTGTACCTGACCTAAGATTTATTCGTTCATGATTTTAGGAATTTTATTTTACAATGAGAGAAAGTACGTGTCAGACAACGTATGCTTGTGGATATCGAGATGAAATATGTAAGAGGAAGAAGGGTTTGTGGGAAGTAGAGGTGGTGGGAAGAAGAAGAAGAAGAAGAAGAAGAAGAAGAAGAAGAAGAAGAAATGAGAGGAGGAAGTAAAAGATGAATAGGAAAAGAAGGGAGAAGAAGAATGAAGAAGTACAGGAGAGGGAGGAGTAAGGAAAAGAAGAGGATGAGGTAGTGATAGGAAGATGAAGAAGAAGAAAAACAAGAAGAAAGAGTGG
>CM042155.1:78092693-78112693 GCA_023376005.1 Doryteuthis pealeii | reverse complement strand
TTACAAAACAAGATTGATTTTGTTAATTGATATAAATATTAAGATATGTTGAATATACAGGGATGGATTAAGGACGGAATCCTGCAGGCTGAGTAGTCCATGATATGCAAAACCCCTCTTTGGCTCTTGCTTAGGTTAGACGGGCAGTTAGAGAGGCCCCCTCCGATTAATCGCCTGGCAACGTCAAGCCCGGGCATCAAGGTAGATGTAGTAGATGGCGGTGTCTGAGGGTCTCAATATCCTAGGTATGACATCAAACTGAATCTGGTGATAAAGTTTAAATTTTGGAGCTCTGCGGAGTGTGGAGTACCCCTTCATCAACATTACTCTTAGGTCCATACTGTTAGGGTCTCTTCGATGGATAAAATAGAAAAAGGATTTTAATTTTTTAATTTATTTTTTAAAATGTTGAATATCCATCAAGAATGAATTAAAAAACAAAAAACATCTTCAGCATAAAATAACCAACAATTGTTGACATGCCATAAAATCCAACCAACCAACCAACCAAACCAGGACTGTATTATTTTTCTCGTGAAATTTTAGCAGATCCATTGATCAGAGTTTTTTTATGATTTTAAATTTCTCACTTTCTATCGCTGAAGATGTTGAATTAGATTTTTGTTTTGTTTTTGTTTTAATGATTTTTATTAGAAGCCAAACATACCGACTCAAACACCCCACAGTAAAAAAAAAAAAAAAAAAAAAAAAAAAAAAGAAAAGATAAAGTAAAACAAAAAATAAAAGAAAGAAAATAATATGGTATATATTCTGGCCACTGAATAATCTAAAATGATCATAAAAATATATTTCAATGTAGATATTCATATTAAAACTGTAAGCGTCAATTTCGCTTTCTTGTAGCCATCGGGTGATTTCCAGGTCACTTCTTCCGCTGACTTCTAGTGGCGCGTTTTACTTGTTTATGGAGGCAAAAGAGTTTAAAGATTCCTCAAGTCTTGCGTAAAATCCTGACAAACAATATTATACGAGACAGTGAACAATCCAGAAGAGTGTGCAATCGCCGCTGGCAATAGGAATTATTTTGGCATTTTTTTTCTTTTTTTGAAAAAAATGTCTTACTAACTCACTTTATTTTTTTTTTACTTTTACCATTTTCACAAATATGGCTCGGGGGTCAGTTTGGTGGGTGCGATAGCTTCGAATTTCTCACCTGCTCCACTGGCCAGCGTTCCAGCTAAAATAATCCAAAAAGTTTGGTTGGTTGGTTGGTTGGTTGGTTGGACTTTACGGTGTGCCAACTCTTGTTGGGTTATTTTATGCCGAAGTCGTTTCATTTTAATCATTCTTGATGGGTACTTAATTTTTTTAAAACTATTTTTCTATTTAACACATACATGGGACCATAACAATTACTACGACTCCGGGCCAGAGTGGACCTGGAATTAATGGGGATGAAGGGATACTACACATTCCCCGAGCTCCAGAATTGGAACTTCACCATCAGATAGAGTTTAATATCATACCCAGGATACTAAGAACCTCAGTCACAGCCCTCTAGCACATATGTGATAAAAAAGGTTGGGGCTTTTCTTAAGGTCAATAGGTTTGGGACAATAATATAGGAGCTAGGGCTTGATGTGACCAGTAAGGGAAAAAGTGAAATGTTACGTGTCATGGACTACTCAGTCACCAGGGTTCCATCCTTAAGCATCAAGGGTTGCCACCCACGACAAACAGGTGGTTTTATCGGGGTATCGTACCCCTCTGCAGTGGCGCAGTGGGTTTATTCTAAAGCCCAACCGACAGCGTAGGAAAAAGGATTTAGATACCCTTGTAGACTGTTTTTTTATTTTGTTCTATAAACGGTGTTGCTGTGCTTGAGTCACATTGGCCCAAAAGGTTATCAACCGCAGATAGGACTACAAATACTACTACATAAACTCGACTACAAATAACCTCACGTATTTGTAATTTTATATGTGTTCTGTTGGACAAGTCCAACTATCTTCTAAGGGTTATATTCGTTTTGTTTTACGGCATATCAACCTCAGTGGGTCATTTAATGCTGACAAAGTTTTGAAATAAACTTATTCTTAATGGATACTCAATTTTTTTTATAAACTGATTTTTCTATATCACACATAGATAGGACCCTAACAGGTACTACTACTCCGGGTCAGAGTGGACCTGGGAGCAATGGTGATGAAGGGATGCTCCACATTCCTCAGAGCTGCAGAACTGAAACTTCACCATCAGGTAGAGTTTAATGTCATTCCCAGGACAAATCCTGTAAGGGAAATATCTTCCCTTACAACACTTACGTACATTTTTTTTCTCAATTTCTTATCTTAGATCTATCAATTCATTTGAGGATTTCAATGTTAATTTCACTGAATTATTTGTCATCAGCAAAACTAATCTATAAAACTGTTTCAAATTCTGCTCACCAATCACTGATGTTATTCAGTGCGAAAACTTTTAGACTTACATGAATTTTGTGGAGAAGTAGGGATGTGATGCACAGGCGACCGGCTTCATTTTGATGTATGATACATGTTCCTGTGTTGGTAATTATACCTGTCCTAAACAAAATGGCATTACTTTTTGATTTCCCTATGTGGAAAAGTAGGGATGTGATACACAGGCGACCGGCTTCATTTTGATGTATGATACATGTTCCTGTGTTGGTAATTATACCTGTCCTAGATAAAATGGCATTAATTTTTTTACTCACCCTCGCATAAAATAACCCTAGACGTGTTTTTTGACACACTTTCTAAGATTTTTTTTTATTTTGTTCTATAAACGATGTTGCTGTGCTTGAGTCACATTAGCCCAAAAAGTTATCAAGTGCAAATATGACGTCATCGTATTAACATTTAAACGTATGTACCTTTCTGCCCAACCTTGTAGAATATGCTAACTGCAGAGAGACACGACCCCTCTCAAGAAAAAAGGGGGGTGTGGGGTATAACACTAAAGTACATCGTAAGACCTAGGTCCTAGAACTCTGGGGTGTGTGGAGTACATTTTCATTGCCATTACTCGCAGGTCACGTTTGACTCGGATTTTCCCAAACTACCAAGACATCGAAAGCACAATATATGTTTCACTCTGGAAGTGTAATCACATTCAACATTTTGGATAACCTTTCTTTAATATCTTTCCATAAGTTGATGTTTATTTTATTTTATTCAAAGTGATTCAATTTATATCCAACTTAAAGCCAGACTTATAAAACAAAAAAACTAAAAAGAAAACAATAAGAAATTATCAAGTCAAGTTATATCAATATTGCTAATGGTTGGTACAGACCAATATTATATATATATTATATATATATATATTTATATATATGTGTGTGTGTGTGCGTGCGTGTGTGTGTGTGCATGTATATATATATATATATATACATTTCAGACAAAAATTCACACACACATACACACATACCTACACACATACACATATCCGGTTTAGCTTAGTCGGTAGAGCACTTGCCTAGGAATCGCAAGGTTCCTGGTTCGATACTGGCCCTCACCAACTCAGCGTATGAGTACCACAAAGATCTGTCCGGTAAAGTGAGGAGCTGATGGTAGGTGTCGCCCTCCACCTCAGACGAAAAGGGGATATACTCCTCGCCGTCTGGCTGATACGACATTAGGCCATCTCGTCGACTCTACTTACTTACTTATTATATATATATATGAACTCTATATATATATATATATATATATATATATATATATATATATATATATATATACAGTGACAAGAGTGAAAAAGAGAGTGATAGTTTGGTCAGTCCGGGCTGAGTGTTTGAGAAGGACAGCATGTTTTGTCTGTCTTATCCGGGTAGTTTGTGTGATAAGGTGCAAGTGGCCATACAACTGCTTTCTTCTACGGGTGTTGTTTCCACGAATTGTTTAAGTGTTACATATTCTTGGTTTGTCTAAGGATTATGATTGTAGTGTAATAAAATTTAAATGGCTGTATTGTGTGTGGAAAGTTATCATAACCGTTATAGAATTGATTGACAAACAGTTCACTGATCTAGCCGCTGATTTCTTATTGGCTAAAGGCAAAGTGTGTGAACGGAACTGAGTTAGAGAAGAATTTGGCAGTTAGTCGAAGGGGCCAGACGTGATGATCGCCTCTTCCCCAGTAAGCCATCATCTCACCACGCGGTTGAACTCTTTTGAGATTCGGTTTTAAATAAAGACCTCTGGGAAAAATAAATCAAGCCTTGCATTCAATATTAAAAAAAAAACCAAAGATAATAATCACAGACAGCTGAAGCCGAGCACAAAATAAACCGTATCAACCAGAGGAAGAAATAAACCCAAAATCAGTCGACAAAATCGAACCCACCTAAGAGCTCCTCTTGCTATTTATACACCCGGCCCAGTAAGGGATATATAACATAAGAAGCATGTATTGATCATCTTACTAGGATCGTGTGGGTGATAGTGGGCAATATACTCAAACAAGAACAACAACCACAATGTGGAACATGTCAAATACCTTTGACAGTTACACACTTATTCATGGAATGCCGGTTTCTTGCTCACATCAGAAACCGTTATTTTAAAGCAAACAATATGAAAGATCTGTTTGAAAATATCAACATGAAGGATATTCTCTCTTTTTTGAGGGAAATAAAATTATACCATAGAATATAGACATGAAACTAATCAATACCATACAACATAATCCGCAATAATGTAAACACATTTTTAAAATCAATTACAAAAAGTATAAATATAAATACACGATATGTATAACTTCCTAACCGTTAGGCATGACATAACCCCAGACGGGTTGATATGCCGTTAAAATCAATAAACAAACATAGTGGGCAAGCTGCTTTCTTCTGGTGGGCTTTGTCCACAACTTGTTTAAGACAGCACGCAGAATTCTTGTGTAATTCACATCTAGCTTATTCTCTAAACACATTCTTAGGGTCCAAGTGGTGCAGCCATACAGTAGCACTGATACAACTATGGTTTACTATGGTTTGGAAGAATTATTGCTTTATCTTATCAGAGAGATATTATAGAAAATATAACAATGTACTTTTATATTCAAGATGGCTGATATATATATTTACCAACCCCTCCGCACGAGCAGGATGTGATACAAGGTCAATTTCTTAAGCGGAGTTCAACATGTTTGAATTCAGAGTTTTCCTTCTCCTAGACTGGTTACCTAGCCATGGTTAAAGAACCCAGTCTGTCCTGCTATTTACCCATAGCTGGAGGGAGAGTAGGATTCATACCTGTCCCAAGGGTATTAGCGCTAAGTGAAATGCAATTACCACGTCCAGGATTTGAACTCGGGGCGACAAGTCCATTTCCCATGACTTTAACCATTACACCACGCGCTTCCTAAGATGGCTGATATAAGCTCCGATAGTTTGGAAGAGGCTGCATGCAAGTGTATGGATACAGGATTGTGTGCATTCTGACAAGGTTGTATGATATGACTTCACTGCAAGATTTTCATTACTTTAATTGTTTAATTTGTATTGTTTGCTATACTATTTAATAGTGGATGACAAGACTTTCAGACCACCCTGTACACAATCTTGAGCTATTCGTGGAAACAACACCCGACAAGGAAGCAGCTGTACTGCCACCTGTCCCCTATCTCATAAACCATCCGAGTAAGACGGACAAGACATATTGGAGACTGTTGGAGAAGCAAGGACGAACTCATAAGCGATGTTCTCCTGTGGAAGCCAACACATGGACATGCTACTGTGGGCCGTCCAGCAAGGACCTTCATTGACCAGCTTTGCGAGGATACTGGACGCTGCGCAGAGGACCTCCGAGGGACAATGAATGATAGGGAAGGTTGGCGAGAGATTGTCATGAATATCCGTTCTGATTGCGTGACATGATGATGATGATGATGATGATGATGATGATTTTATAACCTGAACTTGAACTAAATCTTTATAACCACTGATTAACTTTGTCGTATTAATATCATTATGTAGATCAGGGTTGTTCAAACTGTGGGTCCCGACCCTTCGGTGGGTCGCGTGAAAAATAAAAGGGGTCGCGACAAAAAAAAAGGAAATCAAAAATACGCAAGTGAGAGGAAAGTGAAGAACATAAGCAAGTTAGCTCAGTCGGTAGAGCGTTCGGTTAGAAACCACAAGGTTCCTAGTTCGATACCGGTCCTCACCAACTCAGCGTATGAATAGCACAGGGAACTGTGCGGTAAAGTAAAGAGCTGATGGTAGGTGTGGCACTCCACCTCAGACGCTAAAATAATCTCCTTGGTCTAGCGCAAGTGAAAAGGGGATAGACTTCCTCGCTGACTGGCTGATACCGACTTTAGGCCGCCTCGACGACTTTACTTTTTACTTACATATTGCACAGCACTCATAAATCGTCGGTAGGTTTTCACTGATTTCAGATCATTAAAAACTATATGGATATAAATTATCGATGTTGAATAAAGGAACCTAGTGAACAGAGTTTGTCTTATTACACCTCAGTATTATGCGCCGTGATGCAAACTGTGGTTCTTGCTGTGGATCTAATTTAAAAGTATTTTTTGAAAAACGCTGATCTAGATTATTAAAACTTTTCCTCTCTACAATCTAATGAATGAATACTTGTCATGATAAGTTCTCACTTATACTTTATCCTCTATTCTTTATTTCTTTACAATTTCCAGTGTTTTGCCTGTTTAATGTCATTGACTTCTTGTGCAAACTGAAACCTGAACTCGAGTTGCCAATTCTGACGAGATCACCGGCAACTGACAAGCTATAATACATTTGTCTCTGTCTATTCCTTTTCCTATAAGTAAAGTAAATTTGTCGGCCACTTGTCCCTTATCACACAAACCACCCGGATAAGACAAACAAAACATGCTGTCCTTCTCAAACACTCAGCCAAGACAGATCAAACATTCACTCTCTCTTTCAATCTTTTCACTATATATATATATATATATATATATATATATATACACATTTGTCTCTGTGTATTCCTTTTCCTATAAGTAAAGAAAAGTAAAGTTGTCGGGGTGACCTAAAGTCGCTATCAGCGAGGGAATCTATACCCTTTTCATTAGCGCTAGACTAAGGAGATTGTTTTTGCATCTGAGGTGGAGCGCCACACCTGCCCACAGCTCCTTACTTTACCGCCCAGATCCCTGTGATACTCATACGCTGAGTTGGTGAGGGCCGGTATCGAATTAGGAACCTTGTGACAAGCAGGATACGACACAAGGTCAATTTCTGAAACAGAGTTTACCAGGTTTGAATTCAGAGTTTTCCTTCTCCTAGACTGGTTACCTAGCCATGGTTAAAGAGCCCAGTCTGCTCTGCTATTTACCCATAGATGGAGGGAGAATTGGATTCATATCTTTCCCATGGGTATTAGCGCCATGTGAAATGCAAACAGCTTCGTCTAGGAATTGAACTCGAGTCGACGAATCCATTTCCTACGACTCTAACCATTACACCACGCGCCTTCATACTTGGGTATAGTGTATGACTAAGCGTTAATCCTTGCTTTTTCTATTCGTATAACCGTGGCTTTATTTTTTATTTTTTTACTTATAATATATACTTATAATGATATTTTTCTTTCACATGAGAATTTATTTAAACATATATGTAAATCTTGTCACTTAAATACTTGGCGCGTCAAATATATGACCAAAAATATGCAAATCAAATAATGTCAGAAAAAATAAATTTAAGCTAAACAGGAAGACAGCTAAATAATGAGCAGCTTTTATGGACATGAGATTGCAATCTAGATAGCCATATGTTTGACTTATTTTAGACGTACGATATGTTCAAAGGTTTGATAGATAAAAAAGGTCCCCAATCTTAATATATTAATACGCTTGTTCCTAAATCGTCCGTCCGTGAACATCCTCCAATAAACACACTCTGGTTAAAAATTAGGCCTTCAAAATTGACCATGATGATTATTTTAGCGTCTGAGGCGGAGCGCTACACCCATAATCCGCTCCTTACATATCCCTGTGCTACTCATACGCTAAGTTGGCGAGGGCCGGTATCGAACTAGGAACCTCGTGGTTTCTAGCCGAACGCTCTACCGACTGAGCCAACCCGGCCCTTTAACTGTACACCTTCTTGTCGTAATCGGGAGCCATCACGGAATTTTGAACCTAACCCTTTATTCAGTTCAAAGTTCCGTGATGGCTCCCGATTACGACAAGAAGGTTCCCGACTACGACAAGGAAGTTCCCGAGTTCGAAAAGAAAGTTCCCGAGTCCGAAAAGAAGGTTCGCGAGCCCGACAAGAAATACCTGAAGAAGGCCGGAGGGCATATCGGCTGAAACGTTGTACAGAACACAATGAAGATGAGGACAATATATTGCATACTGAGGTTTTCACGGTACCAAATCGATGTATGTTGTATACCCTTTCTTACTTCTTACTGCTAGTCGTCTTTTCTTCTGGTCGGCTTTGGTTCTATCTTCTAACATCTTGGATATCTTCTAAGGTCTGGACTTTCTTGGGGACTTCGGGTCTGGTTTCTGTTAGGGATTTCGGGTCTGGTCTTCTATGGGGATTTCTCCTTATCAGAAGCCCTGTGTCATTGTTAGTTTTTAGGTAATAAACACAAGACTTTGATTTATTTTGATATTATGTTATTGTTAATCCCCAAACCAGACGTCTGCGCAGATCCTTACATCCTACGAGCTCGGCTTCTAACTTCTAACTGACTTAAACTTACTATCCTTAAACAGGAACAGGGTCTTCTATGCCTTCCGGTTCTCACAATTTATCCCCGGAAGGCAAGGTGAGAGTGAGGTCAAGCGCCGTCACTCACTCTCAAGACCATCAGCTGCACTAATCGCCATTATGTTTCTACACTACCTTATATAAGTATTAGGGATCCAATAATTATGTAACAAATAGTCGGAATAATGCTGATAATACTAATTTTATCATGCCTGCATAAATATCTTTTATTATAAGTTTAAAGAATTTATTATGAGTTTAAAGAATTATTGAATTTTAAACACAGTTCGTACATCGACCAAGAAAATGCAAAACGGTCAGCAACTTCCGAAAGTTTGCGAAGCACTACTGTAGTGTATTTTATTTTTATCTTGCATTGAATTTTCAGTGACTAGTTCTCAGACAACGACGATAGAGGTCGCCTTTGTTGACAGGTTGTGAGTGTCCATGTCATCAGGTTAATCAACGTTCTGTCCCTTAGACCACAGGTGTCGCGTTTTGTCTGTAACATAATTAATAAGACATGACTGCCAATTCAAAAGAGAGAAACGATTCAATTGGTCACCGACACAGTTCATCCTCGATCGGCCTGTAAACCGTCTGCAGGTGTTGAGAAGTTAATTATAAACAATTATCAATACACCTTGTTTTGCTTATGGTGCTTAAAGCAATGAGAGCCATTGTCCCGGAAGAGGAAAACAAAATCACAAGTCGGAGTGAATAGGTTCAAGGTCGATTTAAGTGTCAAACCCGCGAGAGAAAATAAAAGAGAAAGAAAAACAGACAAAAGGCTTTAATGAAATAATCTTGTTGTATATTGCATTATTTTGAAGTGGGAGCAAGTTACATGAGTGGTATACAAACACACATACACACATAACACACACACATACACACACACACACACACGCACACACACATATATATATATATATATATATATATATATATATATAAAAAATTTGAAAAAAAAACAAGTGTTCGAAATGGGATGAATTTAATTATCGATGTTTAAACATTTCAAAGTAAAACGCTGATCAATACAGTTACATAACTAAAAAGATTTTCATCTCCTGTCACATATAAAAACATCCATCATTTTCTTCACCCCAAGAGACATCCTGATGAAGGTTCAATGTAACCGAAATGTTTTAAACATCCATAATTAAATTCATCCCATTTTCGGAACACTTGTTTTTTCAAATTTTCTTTATATTGTCGGATTTAATTTCATATTTACTCCATATATATATATTATAATATAATATATATATATATATATATATATATATACACAGTTTTGTTGAACTGTAAAGACAATTCCTGTCGACAAGTTTTTTGGTTGATCCGTTCCAATTTTCGGGCCATCTTTCTGGTGTCGGGGTGTAACTGGTATACAAGTCCACCAAAGGTTTCAAACGAGCGCTTTCGGCAATACAATTTGCCATCCTCAGGTAGGAAACGATGGTATGGTTTCGTGTCTCGTTTTTAAACAAGAACGGGTAGTAGCAAGGAATTAGAATGGGAGGTAATAACCATTGGTAGTAAGGGGTTTGTAGGAATGGTAGTGGTTCGAGCGAGCGTTGCAGTAGTGATTTTTTGTGGGAGGGGAGCACAAGTTGTGGAACGGATCAACCAAAACTTGTCCGACAGGAATTATCTGTACAGTTCAACAAAACTTGTATAAAAGAAAAAATGCTGCCAAAATACACTTATTTTAATATATATATATACATATATATATATATATGTTGTAGTGGGGTCCACGTATGCTTCTTAGTTGATATATGCGTATTCATATATATATAAGTAAAGTCGTCGGGGCGGCCTAATGCTGGTATCAGCCGATCAGCGAGGGAGTCTATCCCCTTTTCAATAGCGCTAGACCAAGGAGATTATTTTAGCGTCTCAGTTGAGGCGCCACACCTACCATCAGCTCCTCGCTTTACCGCACAGATCCCTGTGCTACTCATACGCTGAGTTGGCGACGGCCAGTATCGAACCAGAAACTTTGGGATTCCTAGCCGAATGCTATGATATATTTTGTTTGGGATTAAGGGTGAAGCTTTAGGTGTGAAATATATAAGAAACTAAGTTTTTGAATGTTAAGTTTCGTTTTATTTCGTAAAATTTTCGGGAATGTTTGCTTTAAAGAACAGATCAGCCAGACCATTCGTTCCAAAGAAGGGGTATAAACGTCCCCGAAAATTTAACGCAATAAAACGAACCTTAATATTCAAAAACTTAGTTTCTTATATATTTCACACTTAATGCTTCAAACTAAATCCCAAACATATATATATATATATATATATATATATATATATATATATATATATATATATATGGTGAGTCAAAAAGTAATGCTATTTGTCTATGACATGTATAATTACGAACACATAAACGTATATCATCATAATAATTCATTTATTCATTAATTCATTCGTTCATTTTATGGCATGTCAACGTGACTAGGGATATTTTATGCCGTTCAAATTTACATTTGCCGTCTTGTTGTTTAGTAAGAGTATTTTTTCTGTCCTATTGAATTTTTAATTATTATATATTCTCAATTATAAACACTGTTTTAATATGAATCATTCACAGCTTTCTTATAATTGACAGGGTGGTTGATTGTTTGTTTCATTAGTTTTAACGGCATATCAACCCGTTTAGGGTTATTTTATGCCTATCTACGAGGGTAAGTCAAAAATAAATGTCATTTTGTTTAGGACAGGTATAATTACTAATACAGGAACATGTATCATACATCAAAATGAATCTGGTCCTTGGTGGATCACATCCCTACTTCTTCCCATAGTCGCGATTTACCTCAATAGCAATGTTCCACCTTATAATGATAGCTTGTATTCCTGCCTCGTAAAATTGTGTTGACTGTTCTTAGAGCCACCTCTTCACTACAGATTTCACTTCCTCGTCTCTGGAATGTTTGCCTCTCTTTGGCTCCAGGAAAGAGGGTTTGAGAGGCAAACATCATTCCTTTAATGGCATACCAAACTGTTGTATACTCTCTTTCCTTACTTTTTTACTTCTATTATTCTTCCTCCAGCGTCTGGAGTTCGTCTTGGGGACTTCGTGTCTGGTCTTCCATTGGGGATTTCTCTTTATCAGAAGCCCTGTGTCATTGGTAGTTTTAGATAATAACACAAGACTTCGATTTACTTAGATCATATTTTATCCTGAAATCCCCACCAGACTACCTGCGCAGATTGAGTCGGCACCGTGTATAACACGACTTACCACCGTCGTGGCTTTGGCCGATCTGACTAAACATCTCTTTCTAATCTAAACCGGAAGAGGGTCTCCTCCACCGATTCTAACCGTTTCCACCGGAAGGATCAGGATGAGGTCAAGCCTTGTCATTCAATCCTTCAAGGCCGTGGGCTGCAACTTATAACAGCCATTTTGGTTTCTACACTACTGTACACAAATATTAGGAATCTAATAATTATGGAACAAAACCTCTGTGGGTTATTACAAAATCTTGATTTTATATGTTCGTATGATTTGTTTAAGAAATAATTTTATTTTAAGTTCATGAGTATTAATAAATTCTATTGGTTGACTCTCAGTCAACGCCTTCTAGTACTTAGACCACTTAGTAGACCACAAAGTACCCGGATCACAGACTACTCAGCTGAAAAAATCCTGTCCTCAGAAATTATGGGCTGCCACCTATGGCCAATAGGTCGCCCTATGTGGGTGGGTCTTGTCCCTCTGCAAAGGTGCAGTCGGCGTATTCTGCCGACAGGACGGTCATCAAATTAATTAACGCAAAAAAAATTTTTCAACAAAATGTATGTCCACGAACTTTGAATAAAAAGTCCCTTCTTCAATAAGTAAAAGCTGAGACATTTATTAAAGATAAGAATGAGTTTTTTCAATTGAATTAGATTCCCTTAAGGAAAAAGAAATTTCTTTTAGATATAACGTTTAAATTAATAGTTTATTCCGGAGGCTAAAGTCTATCAATGGTTATTTCCGAGTTGAGTAATGATATTACAGGGTGACCCAGAAAAGACAGAACCCAATTTATTTATTTTCCGATTAAACTAACCCTAAATCCTAACTCTAACCCTAACCCTAACCCTAAACCCTAACCCTAACCCCCTAGTTGAGTAACATAATATTACAGGGTGACCCAGAAAAAACAGAATCCATAAATTTTGTAATAAAATTGTTAATTTTAATTTTTTTTAAATTTAAGTCCAACAAGGGTTAGGGTTAGGGTTTAGGGTTAGGGTTAGGGTTGGGGATTAGGGTTAGTTTAATGGGAAAATAAATAATTTGGGTTCTGTTTTTTCGGTGTCACTCATGTTAATCAACTAGGAAATAACCCTATCATTTTTAGGGAAATAAAAACTGAATTAAGATTCATTAACAAAAATCTGAGGTCTTTTTTTTTCTTTAAGTACGCGGGTTTCTAGAAACAATGATTGATTTAGTCACTTTATTTAATAGCATTTACTTAGCCCCTCCACATGAGTAGGATGTGTGTTACAATTTATGGTGTCATAAATTGTTGACAGACCCTGTAGTTGAATTCAACTGGCCCCCAGTGGAAAAATACGTGACCATTGGTAACCCTGACCCCTAGAGACGCGAATCTCACGCATCACGAGAAATACGTAATTAGTTAGTTTAGAGAATAGAGGCGACCGATGTTACTGCTTTAGCTGAGACTCACTGCACACGCGCGCTGTGATTAGTTAGAGAAATATGTTTAGTTAAGTAAATAAAAGTTTAAATAAATAATATGGTTTTGTGGTTGATGAAAGTCTTGGCAACAAGACTGACCTAGAAGACCAGACACGAAGTCCCCAAGACTAGGTCCAAAGATGAACAGAAGAATAATAGAAGTAAGAAAGTAAAGAAAGGGTATACAACATTCTCTCAGAACTAATACTCTCACACTCTCGTTTATATACCCGATCTTCGATGTACATTGTCAATGTGGGCATACAACGTGTGATGCAAGGTCAATTTCTATAGAGTTCAACAGATTTCAATTCAGAGTTTTCCTTCTCCTAGACTGGTTGCCAAACAAAGTTAAAGTGCCCAGTCTGCCCTATTATTTACCTATAGCTGGAGAGAGAATAGGTTGCTAATTTAAGAAATAAGAAGTCGGCAGATAAACAAGGCGAGATAATCAGGATTTACATTTTGCGGCCGATTTGGACCGTCTGATTTTTAACCAGAGGGTGTTGCAAGATGATAACGGTCGTAAAATTAAGTAACACGGGTTATATATATATATATATAGAGATATATATATATATATATATTATGGACTCTCTCGTCGATTTTCGACGTATGAGGGTTCAGACACACAATGAACACCTACACAGTGATTTGTTTATAGTGGTGAAGGCTTGTGTTAGACCATCCACACTTTTTGGCACAGTCGATAGGAAAGAATTGGTGCATTGAGGGTTGCCACAAACCCAATCAAAGACCGACCTCAGGAATTTTAGATTCAGAGTTATCCCTCTCCTAGACTGGTTACGTACCCAAAGCTGAAGGGCCCAGTCTGCTCTACTATTTAACCCATAGCTAGAGGGAGAATATATGGATTCATACGTTTCCCAAGGGTATTAGCGCTATGTGAAATGCCAACAGCTTCGTCTCAGAATTGAACTATATATATATATATATATATATATATATATATATATATATATATATATCTTATTATAATGGAGATTATGTTTTCTGTCTGTAACCGAAACTAAATCACTACTCAAGTCACAATTCCCTTAGTAATTGACGTCACATTCACCATGAATTTATCCTTATTTTAACCTCAATTATTAATAAAATTGTTTTACATTATTTATACTGTTAACCATATCTACATACTAATAACATGCAATTGTATTTATATATACAACAAAATAGCGGTTTACAGTGTGAACGGGAAGACTAATTTGCATATTGATATTAAAAATGTAATTTTAATAAATATATGCTTAGTATTATTGGTTTCTAACTGTTTGGTTTTATTTTAATTAATATAATCAAAAATCTCTTCTGTGAATCTTAAATGAAATCCATTAACAAGAAAAGATAACTGTAATTTTATTCTTTACTTCCTCTTTTAACTAACTACTTAAATTAGAAAAAATAACAATGAAAGACGAGAGTGAGGGAAGAGTAAATTTCAGTTGTTCTATTTTTCGATTATACCCTCCTCTGTTTCAAATCTTTTTATCTGCATTCTTATTTAGTTTCATTAGCTTTCTAATTTAATACGATATTTCATTACATTAAAACTTAAATACTTGCACCCGGAGAGTGCATATATTTGCTAGTATATATAATTTCTGAAATCATTTATCTCAACTGCTAGCAAATCTACGATAAAACAGAAAAGCTCATATTTTTAATATGGTGTAGGCAGCAAGTATTACTAGGACAGCTTCTGATTTTTCGAGGAATGACATGAATATATAATAATGCCGGATGTTTGTGCAGATCTCAAAGAAAAAAAGACATAGATATACAAGAGGAATTTCAAAGTGGCTTCTTGCTTACATTACTTACAAGATTCGTAACAGGTTTATAACGATTCCCGAAGGATATGCAATTTACACCACCTGTTTTTAAGAATAGCTATTCTAAAATGCCGGCATTTTAATAAATTATTATTTATGTTAATCCCATAACCTACATGAGATATTACCTTTGGAAAATAACAACATCGAACTAGTAGTAGTAGCAGTATTAAACGAGAATATGAATTCATGGGGTTATAGGATTTTAGGTGAGGGTTTTTTGTTATTTAGTGCGTGTTTCCTTTCTTTTAAAACCTATTATTCGTGCTTTTATTTCTTGTGGGTCGACGGGCTGGAACGGAATTAAGGAAGAAAAAAGCAGAGACAAAGATCTAGAAAATATACTTTCAAGGTTCAGACTTTATTTCTAGGTACATGACTATTTCTTGCAGAGGAGATTTCCTCCTGAGTCAGTCAATTGCGTATGTTTCCAATCAGAGACTGCGTTCGAATTCATTTTTTTAAATTAGTGAAATAGATCACTAATTAGGACTGTGCCTATTCTAGTAGTGACCACCCCAAGCGGACTTTAACAGGTTTTAATTCTGAGTTTTCTTTCTCCTAGACTGGTTGCCTAACCAAGGTTAAAGAGCCTCACTTTTCCAACGGATTACCGGGTACTGCAGCTAGACAGAAATAAACATAGGTAGATTCTTTTTTTCCTTTTTCTTTTTTTTTTTTTTTGCAAGCCCGTGTTTGTATCTCTTTCGTGATATAAACACCCTATCTCGTCGTTATCTTTTCATCTTCTCTTTGTCTCTTACTCTCATCCACTCTCTCCGAGACGCCCACTATACAACATCAGAAATATTCCCACGTATGTAAATTATTAAGTGCTTCAAGGTGACGAATATTCACTTGGGTACAGTACCACTTACGACGTTGCGAATTTAGATCAATCACTTGAACTGTCGCCAAAATACCATTTCTGGCGTCTTTTATTATTTACGAAAAATTCCATATATGTAACCGCAAAGAAATAAAAAAAACAAATAAATAAAGATAAAAAAACAAATAAACGAAAGAAAAAACGACTTTAAAAAAATCACACCAATATTGACTATCATCTCAAATAGTAAATACATTATTCAAACTGTTAGATATATTCTTCACGTTGTCAACAATTCGTTAAATTATATAAGTAGTTAAGCTGTGAAAAAGACTTTAAAAGAAAACGTGAAAAGGTATTTGAAAGTAAGGATACCCACGTGACCAAATTGTTGTAGCATAATATAATTAAAATTGACGCGTAATTTCTCTTGTATTTCTTCCATAGTTATGGGTAACTGTAATGGCTGTTATCTCATCTACTACTGTTATATTATCATCATCATCATGTCGTTCAGGCAGCACGGATATCCATGACAATCTCTCGCCAACCTTCCCTATCATTCATTGCACCTGGGAGTTCTTCCTCACTGCAGCCAGCATCTTTACATAGCTGGTCAATGTAGGTCCTTGCTGGGCGTCCCACACTAGCATGTCCATGTGTTGGCTTCCACAGGAGAACATCGCTTATGAGTTCGTCTTGCTTCTCCAGCAGTGTCCTGCATGTCTAGTCCGTCTCACTCGGATGCTCTGTGAGATAGGGGGCAGGTGACCATACAGCTGTTCCCTAGTGGGGTGCTGTTTCCACGACTTGTTCAGGACTACACGCAGCATTCTTGTGCAGGTCCCATCTAGCTTACTCTCAAGGCGCCTCGTCAGGGTCTAGGTGGTGCAGCCATACAGCAGTACTGATATGACTACAGCCTGGAAGAAATGTCGCTTCAGCTTGTCAGTAAGATCAGATTTCTATATGCCTGACAGTTTGTTTGTGGCCAGCCATGCCTTTCCTATTCGTGCATTAATATCGTCATCTGTGGATGAGATATTACTACCTAGGTATGTGAATTGTTCAACAGGCTTAAGGGGCTTACCGTCTAGTGTGGAGATGTCTCCTTTCTTTTTGAAGCTCATGAACTCTGTTTTATCGGAGTTCACAAAGAGGCCGATGTTTTTTGCTGCCTCCTCCAAGCTATGTAGCAGTAACTCAGTATGTGCCGGTGTATCTGCAAAAAGTGCGAGGTCATCCGCGTAGTCTGCATCAAAAGGTTTTACTGTTATATATACACGTTCAACATCGGGTGTATATAATGAGAGAGAGAGGCAGACAGATAGATTAAATGATGAAGATATTATGATGGTCTTGTGGCGATTAAAATAAAACTAAAATAAAATTAAAATAAAAAATGCAACAAACTCCTATGGGTCTTCACTGAAAAACCCTCCGCGTATGTGCGAGAAAAAGGACTGACTTCTGACTCCCAAGATAATATCTCGGGAATTCGAGTTTAGATCGTAACTGGGTCTAGTCGCTCCTTCTAGCCAGGGAGATATTCACTTGCTACAGACGACTATAACGTATCAATAAAACCTAAGTCATAAAACCACCTTCTGTCTGTGTCTCTTTTTTTTTTCGTTCCTTAAATTCATTTCTTTTCAGCGCGACCACCAAATGAAAAGGGGATAAAAGCAAAAACCCAAGGAACACGCAACAAGAGTATCCAGCTACATTAAACCCTAAAACACCCAAACCTCATCCAACCGCATAGTCTTACTTGTTACATTCTGTTCCTACCTCGACCGCCATTTTCTCTTGATGGGTTTCTTTTAAGGGCTGGTCTTCCTTCAGTTGGTTCGTCTTCGTGCTGGGCTGGTCATTGTTTTTAATATTCAATTAATAAAAAAGACTTAGTTGTTTTCTTGATCAAGCTTTATTTTGCAATCCTATCCATGAGATTCCACCGCGGGGGTAGATCGGCTCAGAGCGAGGACCTACAGGTCCGTTCGCTCTGAGATCTCAGCCGAATCTAAACTAAACCATCTCATGTATAGTAGGTCATTTGTTCCTCTGTTTCCTTGTGGCATCCTTTTTGTTCTTCCGGGAACAGTCCGCGGCAATAAAGTGAGTAGTTTTATTTGTGCGGTCAGTATTTTCCGCATCATGGGTAAACATGTCATTGGCCTATAGTTGCTGGGGACGGTTCCTTTTGCGGGTCTTTTTGGATAAGGGTAGTTTTTTCCTTTTGTCATCCATTCGGATACGTTTCCTTCTTGTATGCATTTATTCATCTGTTTGGCCAATCTTTCGTGGATGGATGTGCATTTTTGAAACAGTATCCATGAATTCCATCGTGACCTGGTGTTTTCCAGTTTGGTATTTTCTTAAGGTTTGCTCTTAGCGAGTCCAGGTGTATGTTTGCCTGGGGTCCTTCTTCGAGTCCTTCCAGTTCCATTTTTATCTTATGTATCCATTCAGCCTTTCTATTATGGTCTTTCTTTTCCAATATTTTGCTCCAGTATTATTATTATTATTAATAATAAAAATATATTGCCTGAGGAGTGGGAGTAAAAAATTCAATGTCAGCGAGTTTAGTACCCTAAGTAAGTAAAATCATCAAATTCACTAAAGAATTAAAAAATAAAACAATTTGAACTGTAAACTTTAAATATGTATTAAAATAAAACAAACTATATATAGATATATAATACCAGTCATGTATTTATTCAAACTTATTTTTAAAAACAATGAGGGTTGTCTAATGTTACATGTTCAAATTTTGAGTTATGACGATTTTCAGTAATGTGACGTAAGCAGTGACGTAATTTTTGTTACAGACAAAAACCGGAAGCGAATCTTCATTATTAATAGATTATTATTATTATTAATAATATATATATTTATTCTATCTCTGTTAAGTCTTCTCACATACCGGGTTGAGTTCTTTCTTCGTTTAGGTCTTTCGTCTCAGAGAGGGAAGAAGACTAGCAAGAATATGCCGCTCCCCGAGCGTAAGTATTTAAGTTTTAATGTAATGAAAAATACTAAATTGGAAAGACTAATGAAATTGAATAAGAACGCATATAAGAAGATTAGATTTATTTTAATCATATTTTATTTGGTTTCTATATAAAAAAAAAAACATTCATAGTATTGATTTTGATAGAAAATAAAACAATAATATTAGAGATCAATGACACAAAATAATTATCTCTTAAACCCGGTTTGTTAAAATCAGTATATGGTGATAACCTTAAAATATAGTTAGAAAAATTGAAAGAGAAAATAAAAAACTTAAAAAACAATAAGGATTTCATCATTTTTAATCAAATTTGTTTGAATATATATATATATATATATATATATATATTTATATATATGAAAGGTAAAAATGGATATTGAATCCGACAATATATAAGAAAGTTTTATAGAAAAAACAAGATGTTTAAAATTTTTGCTGACAGAAATCTGTTTCGATATTATCAATAAAGACATATTCATAATGTCGAAACAGATTTCTGTCAGCAAAAATTTTTAATATCTTGTTGTTTTTTCAATAAAACTTTCTTACACACACACACACACACACACACACACACACACATATATATATATATATATATATATATATATATATATATTAAGTGTATTTTGGCAGCATCTTTTCTTTAAACATGTTTCGTTAAACTGTACTGACGATTCTGACGACCACATCATCACGCAGATTAACGCTACGCCTATCTGATATATAAATATAGAAAACAAATTTATAAATATAGAAAAAAGATTACAAAAAATGTAATATAATAAAACTGTAATATAGAAATTATGTGAAATTATTTTCTGTTAAAACCGATACGAATTTATTAATGAACACCTTCAAACACATTCATGTCCC
>CM042155.1:78082693-78087693 GCA_023376005.1 Doryteuthis pealeii | reverse complement strand
TATATACATATATAAATATATATATATATAAAGCTAAGAAGATAAATGGGGAGAGAATAGAATGTATATATATATATATATATATGGTATACTTCGGCCAGCATTTTCTTTTAGACATGTTCCTGTTAACGCCACAGACAATTCAAGTCTGAGGAGTTTTTTTATGTTCTCTTCAATTTTCCTAGCGATCTTTTTCGTGTTTGGGTGGAGAAGTTGTAATAGACCACCAAATCCTTGTTTTTTTGAACGCTTTCGGTTGGTTTATCAGCCATCATCAGGTTGGGGAAACGATGTTAAGTTTTTTCAAGTGCCTCGTTTTTATAGAAGAACGAGTAGTAGCTTAAGAGTGGTAGTCGTAGTTAGTACGAAACAATGGATTAATGGGTTTTGAGGGGGATACAGAATTGTTGAGGAAGGGAGGGGAATGGTTAGAGTGGGATTTTTTATAAGCATTGGAGGACGTGTTTACTGGTTTGAAAGTTTATTTTGTTTAAGGTAGGTTTTTTAATTTGATATAGAGTGCTTCCATTATTTGCAGTTTTTGTTTGTTTTTTTTCTTATGGAGTGTGAGTGTGTTTTCTGTTAAAATTTTTCTGTAGGTTGAGGGGGCAGAATGTGTCTTTAAGTATATATATATAATATATATATATATATATAATATATAACATATTTTTCAATATTACTTTTGGTCTATTTAAACCAGAAAACTTTCTCTGCCAACATTATATCTCTCCCCATTTATCTTCTTAGCTTTATATATATATATATATATATATATATTATATATAATATATAAAAATAAAGTCGACGGGTTTGGTCTAATGTCGGTATCAGCCAGACAGCGGGGAGTCTATCCACTTTTCACTAGCACTAGACCAAGGAGATTTGTTTTTTCGTCTGGAATGGAGTTCCACACCTACCATCAGCTCCTTACTTTACCACATAGATCCCGGTGCTACTCATGCTCTGGTGGGCAAGCCGGTGTCGAACCAGGAACCTTGCAACTGTCCTAAACGGACCCTAAGATATTTATTTTTAAATTTTTTTAAATTTTGGTCAATGCCAGATAGTTCCGCTAGTAAAAGATTAAACATACAGTGTGTCTCATAGATTTACCCCAAAGGCAGGTCCGGTTTTAGCTCAGTCGGTAGAGTGTTCGCCTTTGGAAACACAAGGTCCGGTTCGATACCGGACTTCGCTAACTCAGCGTGTGAGTAGCACAGGAATATATGCGTTAAAGTGAAGAGCTGATGGTAGGTGTTGTGCTCCATTCAGACGTCTAAACGATTTCCTGGTCTAGCGCTAGTGAAAAGGGATATACTCTCTGAATGTTCGCCGTGGAACCACAAGGTCCGGGTTCGATACCGGGCTTCGCTAACTCAGCGTCATGAAATAGCACAGGGATATATGCAGGTAAAGTGAAAGCTGATGTTAGATGTTGTGCTCCATTTCAGACGCCTAAAAAAATTCTCCTTGGTCTAGCGCTAGTGAAAAGGGAATACACCTCCCTCGCTATACAGGCTTTAGACAACCCCGACGACTTACTCTTTACTTTACTTAGGTTTAGAATACTACTTTCAGATCGTATTACATTTTGAAATGAAGCTAACTGGTTCCCGGACTTGTTCGCTGTTTACTTCAAATAAATCTTAAAAGGAACTGACACAAGGGAATTTGATATCCCTGAATGTATTTCTCGTCTAATATCAAAGTTAAGAAACCCATCGTTGTATACTGTACACTCTCTATTGAATTTTCAAGACTGCTGTTCCTACTAAAAGGACTTTAAAACATTGCTTTCTATCGGTCACTCAATTAACCCCCCTATAAAATAAAAAGAGAAGTAAAAAGCTGGATGCTGCTTGATCCTGACAAGATGATGTATCAGCTGCCGACCGTTAATGCGTTCAATTTAATTTTTACTGAGATCGACAAAGCCGAGCTGGAAAAAGAAAAATGTCGTCTTTTCTCCTTGTTTTCAAATGTACTCCTCTTGCATTTTTTTTTTTCATCTTCTTTTGAAAGCAAAAAAAAAAAAAAAAAAAGAAAGAAAGAAAGAAAGACCACCCCTCCTCTGAAAGTGATATTGTCTCGCGTGTCGGTCTTCCAGTCGGTTTGGAGTGGCTTTAATGCACAAAAATAACGACGCTGTTTCGAACGGCTTCAATTGTATCGCCAAATAAATAATGCATACGTAATGTAGAGCCGACACAATACTCCAAAAGTATATGGGGGGGGGGGAAATATGAATGAGGATCAATGCATTCTTGTTACCGGAATTCAATTAAATAATACATTTAAATGGATTTACCGAAAAGGCATACCACCCCATATTATATATAATATATATATTATATATATTATATATATATATATAATATTAGCAAATATATGCACCCTCCGGGTGCAAGTATTTAAGTTTTAATGTAATGAAATATTATATTAAATTAGAATCTAATAAGAATGCAGATAAAAAGATTTGAACAGAGTGGGGTTATAATAGAAAAATAGAAATGAAACTTACTCTTCCATCACTGCCGTCTTCATTGCTGAATTTTTACTTATTTAACTATTTAGTTAAATTAGGAAATAAAGAATAAAATTACATTTATTTTTTTCTTGTTAATGGATTTCATTTAAGATTTCATTGGAGAGATTTTTGCTTATATTCATTAAAATAAACTAAACAGTAGAAATCAATAATACTAAGCACATATTTATAAAAATCACATTATATCAATATGCAAATTAGCCTTCCCGTTCATACTGATAACCGCTATTTTTTGTATATATAAATACAATTGCCATGTTATTTAGTATGTAGATTATGAACAACACTAATAAAAAGGTGAAGCAATTTTATTAATAATTGAGGTTTAAATATAAAATAAAATCATGAAGAATGTGATTAAAATAACTATGTTAATTGTGACTCGATTAGTAATATAGTTTTCGGTTACAGACAGAAAAACACACAATCTCCATTATAATAAGATAATTACTATATATATATATATATTATATATATATTATATATATATAGGAAAGGCATGGTTGCCACCAACAAAACTATCAGTCATATGGAAATCCGATCTCCCCAACAAGCTAAAGGGGCGATTCTTCCAGGCTGTGGTAGTGTCGGTACTTCTGTATGGCAGTACCACTTGGACCCTAACGAAGCGTCTGAGAATAGCTAGATGGGAGCTGTACGAGAATGCTACGGACGGTCCTGGATAGTCGTGAAGCAGCACCCCACAAAAGAGCAACTATATGGCCACCTGCCCCCCATCTCACAAACCATACGAGTGAGACGGACTAGACATGCATCACTGCTGGAGAAACAAGGACGAGATCGTAAGCGACGTACTACTGTGGAAGCCAGCACATGGCGCGCTAATGTGGGCCGCCCAGCCAGGACCTACATGACCAACTATGTAGGGATACTGGCTGCAGCGCAGATTGAGCTGCCGGAGTTCACATGAATGATAGGGAAGGTTGGCGAGAGATCATCATGGATATCCGTGCAACTGCACGACATGATGATGATGATGATATATATACTAGCAAAGTTTTTAAGTTTTATTATAATAAAATTTTTAAGTTTTAATATAATAAAATATCATGTAAATTAGAAAGACTAATAAAAACAATAGAATGCAGATAAAAAGAAATTTGGAACAGAGGGGGTATTATCGAAAAATAGAACAGCTTTGAAACTAACTCTTCCATCATTTTCCATTACTCCCGTCTTCATTGGTAAATTTTCCTCATTTAACTCTTTACTTAAAATAGGAAGTAAAGGATAATATTACAGTTATTTCTTCTTCTTAATGAATTTCTTTTAAGATTTATCCCAGAGATTTTTGCTCATATGCAATACGATAAAACCAAACACTTAGAAATCAATAATACTTAGCATGTATTTATTAAGATCATTTTTTTAAGATCAATATGCAAATTAGCTTCCCATTCCCACTGTAAACCACTATTTTGTTGTATATATAAATACAATTGCGTTATTATAGTATTAGATATGGTCAACAGTCTTAATAATGTAAAACAATTTTATTATTCATTGAGGTTAAATAAAAAATAAAATCATGGAAGAATGTGATGTAAATAAACTAAGGGAACTGTGAAATGCAGTAGTAATATAGTTTCGGTACAGACAGACAAACACATAATCTCAATTATAATAAGAATATTTATATACATATATATATATACTAGTATTATCATTATAGGAGAACCTTTATTTTTCCTCTAATAATAATATTAGTAGTATTTTAATGCAATGTATTTTAATATATTAACATTATCATATATATAATATTATATATTTATTTTTTAATATATTTTTTAATATATTTAATATACTTTTGGGTTATTTACTGATGCCACTGCGACGGAAAACAGTTAAAGCGGCAATTGGGTAATATATATATATAATATAATATATAATATTAATAATCAATAACATCCACAGACACGTGTTTCGGCATATCATGCCTCTTCAGTGTGGCTAGACACAACTATCCTGGGTAGGGTTCGAACTCGGGACTGAAGCGCATGTAGTCCGATGTCTTATACCCTCGCCACTGACAGCTGTGCGGGACTGGTGTTTTTAAACTAATAAATACATACGAATGTATGTATCATTCGTCACTGAGAGATCAAATTCCGGAGAAATGATCATTGCTTTTTGCTTAGTAGTGAGAGTTAATTAAATTACCAATTAGAGAGGTCATTACCAAATTTATGGGAGCATATATATTAATAATAATAAGTCATCCACAGACACGTGTTTCGGCATATCATGCCTCTTCAGTGTGGCCTAGACACAACTATCCTGGGTAGCTGAGTATTATACGCACGCGGAGACCTGACTGCCAAATGCGTCATTCCGATGTCTCATCCCTCGCCCGCTCCTACCTGACAGCTGCATCTGCAGGACTTCGTGTTTTCCTACTCTCTCCTACATCTGTCGTGTGTGATATGAG
>CM042155.1:78067056-78077056 GCA_023376005.1 Doryteuthis pealeii | reverse complement strand
GGTCGCAACCCACGGATTATTTAAATCGGAAAACATGTTGGCTGTGGTGGCTACTCGTGATGCTTAAGGACGGAACCCTGCTGACTGAGCAGTCCATTACTTGCAGAACTCCACTTTGGCACGTGTTGGGCTAAACGGACGGTTTGATTATCCCGGTTACATCGAACTTAACGGACCTAAATTCCACCACCGTATGTCACCCTGCCGAAAGAAAAAATACAAAACAATCAGGGAATTAACCGAATTTAATGAAATTTTCAATGTTGATATATTAATAAATAAAAGATATAATGCATCAGTTATTTTATTTAAAAAGTTTTATATTTCTTCAGGTCAATTAACTTTGAACCATGTATCTTTGTGAATCTGTCTTACGCCTCAAAGATACGTGGTTCAAAGTTAACTGACCTGAAATGTAACTGTTAAGGTTTAATGTATGGGTTAAAAAGAAAAAATGAGTTGTTTTTTTTTTTATTTAGTTTTAATTTGGTTTCAATTTAGAAACAAGGTTAACTAATATATTTTTACAAAATCAAAGACAAGAACCAAAGCAACTCCAAAATAAATATTATACATTATTATGCAATGTTTTCAAGTTTGAATATATAATAGTTGATTTTAAGGTAGTTTTTTCATGCTGAATCCAAAAATCATACTATTGTTTTTATAATCAGATCAAATTTTTAAGATATAAGTTTTATTTGAAATGAATAGAACAAGTAGAGTCCACAAGCTTTTGAATAAATGTGTTCATTATGTACAACTTGTTATGAAGTATTCAAGCACATTTTAAAAACCAGACCAGACTAAACATAATGAATGGTATTTTTTAATTCAGCATAAAATGGTAATCCTATATCCCATGATAAACCTTTGACCTTTGGAAAAAAAATTTAACGCAGGTCAGTGTAATGAATAACTGATTACAAAACAAGATTGATTTTGTTAATTGATATAAATATTAAAATATGTTGAATATACAGGTATGGATTAAGGACGGAATCCTGCAGGCTGAGTAGTCCATGATATGCAAAACCCCTCTTTGGCTCTTGCTTAGGTTAGACGGGCAGTTAGAGAGGCCCCCTCCGATTAATCGGCTGGCAACGTCAAGCCCGGGCATCAAGGTAGATGTAGTAGATGGCGGTGTCTGAGGGTCTCAATATCCTAGGTATGACATCAAACTGAATCTGATGATAAAGTTTAAATTTTGGAGCTCTGCGGAGTGTGGAGTACCCCTTCATCAACATTACTCTTAGGTCCATACTGTTAGGGTCTCTTCGATGGATAAAATAGAAAAAGGATTTTAATTTTTAAATTTATTTTTTAAAATGTTGAATATCCATCAAGAATGAATTAAAAAACAAAAAACATCTTCAGCATAAAATAACCCAACAATTGTTGACGTGCCATAAAAATCCAACCAACCAACCAACCAACCAGGACTGTATTATTTCTCGTGAAATTTTAGCAGATCCATTGATCAGAGTTTTTTTTTATGATTTTAAATTTTCTCACTTTCTATCGCTGAAGATGTTGAATTAGATTTTTTTGTTTGTTTTTGTTTTAATGATTTTTTATTAGAAGCCAAACATACCGACTCAACCCCCACACTAAAAAAAAAAAAAAAAAAAAAAAAAAGAAAAGATAAAAGTAAAACAAAAAATAAAAGAAAGAAAATAAATATGGTATATATTTCTGGCCACTGAATAACTAAAATGATCATAAAAATATATTTCAATGTAGATATTCATTAAAAACTGTAAGCGTCAATTCGCTTTCTTGTAGCCATCGGGTGATTTCCAGGTCACTTCTTCCGCTGACTTCTAGTGGCGCGTTTTTTACTTGTTTATGGAGGCAAAAGAGTTTAAAGATTCCTCAAGTCTTGCGTAAAATCCTGACAAACAATATTATACGAGACAGTGAACAATCCAAAAAGAGTGTGCAATCGCCGCTGGCAATAGGAATTATTTTTGCATTTTTTTGTTTTGAAAAAAATGTCTTACTAACTCACTTTATTTTTTTTTTTACTTTTACCATTTTCACAAATATGGCTCGGGGGTCAGTTTGGTGGGTGCGATAGCTTCGAATTTCTCACCTGCTCCACTGGCCAGCGTTCCAGCTAAAATAATCCAAAAAGTTTGGTTGGTTGGTTGGTTGGTTGGACTTTACGGTGTGCCAACTCTTGTTGGGTTATTTTATGCCGAAGTCGTTTCATTTTATTCATTCTTGATGGGTACTTAATTTTTTTTTAAAACTATTTTTCTATTTAACACATAGATGGGACCATAACAATTACTACCAATCCGGGCCAGAGTGGACCTGGAAGTAATGGGGATGAAGGGGTACTACACATTCCCCGAGCTCCAGAATTGGAACTTCACCACCAGATAGAGTTTAATATCATACCCAGGATACTAAGACTCTCAGTCACGGCCCTCTAGCACACATATGATAAAAAGGGTTCGGGATTTCCTTAAGGTCAATAAGTTTGGGACAATAATATAGGAGCTAGGGCTTGAGTTGACCAGTAAGGGCCAAAGTAGAATGTTACGTGTCATGGATTGCTCAGTCACCAGGGTTCCAAACAGGTGGCCTTATCGGGGTATCTCACCCCTCTGCAGGGGCGCAGTGGGTTTATTCTAAAGCCCCAACCGACAGCGTGGGAAACAGATTCAGATACCTTCATAGACTGGGTTTTTTTTTAAGTTATCAACCGCAGATATGACTATGTGGAGAAGTAGGGATGTGATGCACAGGCGACCGGCCTATTTTGGTGTATGATACATATTCCTGTGTTGGTAATTATACCTGTCTTAAATAAAATGGCATTCATTTATTACTCACCCTCGCATAAAATAACCCTAGACGTGTTTTTTTTTACACGTCCTCTTAGATTTTTTTATTTTGTTCTATAAACGATGTTGCAGTGCTTGAGTAACATTAGCCCAAAAATGCAGATATGACGTCATCGAATGAACATTTAAACGTATGTACCTTTCTGTCCAACCTTGTAGAATATGCTAACTGCAGAGAGACACGACCGCTCACAAGAAAAAAAGGGGTGTGTGGGGTATCGTAAGACCTTAGTCCTAGAACTCTGGGGAGTGTGGAGTACATTTTCATTGCCATTACTTGCAGGTCACGTTTGACTCGGATTTTCCCGAACTACCAAGACATCGAAAGCACAATATTTGTTTCACTATGGAAGTGTAATCACATTCAACATTTTGGATAACCTTTCCTTAATATCTTCCATGTGTTGAAGTTTGTTTTTTTTATTCAAAGTGATTCAATTTATATCCAACTTAAAGCCAGACTTATAAAACAAAAAAACTAAAAAGAAAACAATAAGAAATTGTCAAGACAAGTTATATCAATATTGTTAATGGTTGTTACAGAGCAATATATATATATATATATATATATATATATATATATATATTTTTCAGACAAAAATTCACACACACACACACATATATGTATATATATATATATATATCCGGTTTAGCTTAGTCGGTATAGCACTTGCCTAGGAATCGCAAGATTCCTGGTTCGATACTGACCCTCACCAACTCAGCATATGAGTGCCACATGGATCTGTGTGGTAAAGTGAGGAGCTGATGATATGTGTGGCCATCCACCTCAGATGCAAAAAAACAATCCCCTTGGTCTAGTGCTAGTGAAGAGGGGATATACTCCCTCACTGTCTGTCTTATACCGTCATTAGGCCATATCGTCGAATTTACTTACTTTATAATATATATTATATATATATATATATAATATATATATATAGTGAAAAGAGTGAAAAAGTGAGAGTGAAAGTTTGGTCAGTCTGGGCTGAGTGTTTGAGGAGGACAGCATGTTTTGTTTGTCTTATCCCCTGAATAAGACAAACAAAACATGCTGTTTGTTTGATACAACTGTTTTCTTGTAGGGGTGTTGTTTCCACGATTTGTTCAAGTGTTACATATTCCTGGTTTGCCTACGAATTATGATTGTAGTGTTATAAAATTTAAATGGCGGTATTGTGGGTGGAAAGTTATCATAACCGTTATAGAATTGATTGACAAACAGTTCACTTTTCACTGATCTAGCCGCTGATTTCTTATTGCGTAAAGGCAAAGTGTGTGAACGGAACTGAGTTAGAGAAGAATTTGGCAGTTAGTCGAAGGGGCCAGACGTGATGATCGCCTGTTCCCCAGTAAGCAATCATCTCACCACGCGGTTGAAATCTTTTGAGATTCGGTTTTAAATAAAGACGTCTGGGGAAAATAAATCAAGCCTTGCATTTAATATTATAAAAAATCCAAAGATAATAAGCATAGACAACTGGAGCCGAGCACAAAAAAAATCGTATCAACCAGAGGATGAAATCAGCCCAAAATCAGTCGGCAAAATAGGACCCACCTAAGAACACCTCTCGCCATTTATACACCCGGCCCAATAAGTGGTATATAACATAAGAAGCATGTCTTCATCATCTTACTATGGTCGTGTGTGTAATAGTGGGCAATATACTCAAAAGGGGCGGGTTAGCTCAGTCGATATAGCGTTCGGCTAGAAACCACAAGGTTCCTAGTTCGATACCGGTCCCCACCAACTCAGCGTATGAGTAGCACAGGGACCTGTGCGGTAAAGTAAGGAGCTGATGGTAGGTGTGGCGCTCCACCTAAGATGCTAAAAACAATCTCCTTGGTCTAGCGCTATTGAAAAGGGGATAGACTGCCTCGCTGCATGGCTGATACCGACTTTAGGCCGCCCCGTTGTCGACTTTATACTCAAACAAGAACAACAACCACAATGTGGAACATGCCAAACACCTTTGACAGTGAAACACTTATTCATGGAATACATGTTTCTTGCTCACATCAGAAACCGTTATTTTTAAGCAAACAATATGAAAGATCCGTTTGAAAATGTCAACATGGAGGATATTCTCCCTTTTTTGAGAGACAGAAATAAAATTATACCATAGAATATAGACATGAAACAAATCAATACCATACAACATAATCCCCAATAATGTTAACACATTTTTAAAACCAATTACTAAAAAGTATAAATATAAATACACGATATGTATAACTTCCTAACCGTTAGGCATGACATAACCCCAGACGGGTTGATATGCCGTTAAAATCAATAAACAATCAAACATAGTGGGCAAGCTGCTTTCTTCTGGTGGGCTTTGTCCACGACTTGTTTAAGACAGCATGCAGAATTCTTGTGTAATTCACATCTAGCTTATTCTCTAAACACATTCTTAGGGTCCAAGTGGTGCAGCCATACAGTAGCACTGATACAACTATGGTTTACTATGGTTTGGAAGAATTGTTGCTTTATCTTATCAGAGAGATATTATAGAAAATATAACAATGTACTTTTATATTCAAGATGGCTGATATATATATTTACCAACCCCTCCGCATGAGCAGGATGTGACACAAGGTCAATTTCTTAAGCGGAGTTCAACAGGTTTGAATTCAGAGTTTTCCTTCTCCTAGACTGGTTACCTAGCCATGGTTAAAGAACCCAGTCTGCCCTGCTATTTACCCATAGCTGGAAGGAGAGTAGGATTCATACCTTTCCCAAGGGTATTTGCGCTAAGTGAAATGCAATTAGCACGTCCAGGATTTGAACTCGGGGCGACAAGTCCATTTCCCATGACTTTAACCATTACACCACGCGCTTCCTAAGATGGCTGATATAAGCTCCGATAGTTTGGAAAAGTCTGCATGCAAGTGTATGGATACAGGAGTGTGTGCATTCTGACAAGGTTGTGTGATAGGACTTCACTGCAAGATTCCCATTACTTTAATTGTTTAATTCTTATTGTTTGTTATACTATTTAGTAGTGGGTGACAAGACTTTCAGACCACCCTGTACACAATCATGAGCTATTCGTGGAAACAACACCCGACAAGGAAGCAGCTGTACGGCTACCTGCCCCCTATCTCATAAACCATCCGAGTAAGACGGACAAGACATATTGGACACGTTGAAGAAACAAGGACGAACTCATAAGCGATGTTCTCCTGTGGACGCCAACACATGGGCATGCTAGTGTGGGCCGTTCGGCAAGGACCTTCATTGACCAGCCTTGCGAGGATACTGGACGCTGCGCAGAGGACCTCCCAGAGAATGAACGATAGAGAAGGTTGGGGAGAGATTGTCATGGACCTGATGATGATGATGATGATGATGATGATGATTTTATAACCTGAACTTGAACTAAATCTTTATAACCACTGATTAACTTTGTCGTATTAATATCATTACGTAGATCAGGGTGTTTCAAACTGTGGGTCCCGACCCTTCGGTGGGTCGCGTGAAAAATAAAAGGGGTCGCGACAAAAAAGAAAGGAAATCAAAAATACGCAACTGTGAGCAAAGTGAAGAACATAAGAAAGTCAGCTCAGTCGGTAGAGCGTTCGGCTAGAAACCACAAGGTTCCTAGTTCGATACCGGTCCTCACCAACTCAGCGTATGAGTAGCACAGGGAACTGTGCGGTAAAGTAAAGAGCTGATGGTAGGTGTGGCGTCCCACCTCAGACGCTAAAATAATCTCCTTGGTCTAGCGCAAGTGAAAAGGGGATAGACTCCCTCGCTGACTGGCTGATACCGACTTTAGGCCGCCCCGACGACTTTACTTTTTACTTACATATTGCACAGCACTCATAAATCGTAGGTAGGTTTTCACTGATTTCAGATCATTAAAAACTACATGGATATAGATTATCGATGTTGAATAAAGGAACCTAGTGAACAGAGTTTGTCTTATTACACCTCAGTATTATGCACCGTGATGCAAACTGTGGTTCTTGCTGTGGACCGCAGTTAAAAAGATTTTTTGAAAAACGCTGATCTAGATTATTAAAACTTTTCCTCTCTACAATCTAATGAATGAATACTTGTCATGATAAGTTCTCAGTTATACTTTATCCTCTATTCTTTATTTCTTTACAAGTTCCAATGTTTTGCCTGTTCAATGTCATTGACTTCTTGTGCAAATTGAAACCCGAACTCGAGTTGCCAATTCTGACGAGATCACCGGCAACTGACAAGCTATAATACATTTGTCTCTGTGTATTCCTTTTCCTATAGGTAAACTAAAGTTGTCGGCCACTTGTCCCTTATCACACAAACCACCCAGATAAGACAAACAAAACATGCTGTCCTCCTCAAACATTCAGCCAAGACTGATCAAACTTACACTCTCTCTTTCACTCTTGTCACTATCTCTCTCTCTCTCTCTCTCTATATATATATATATATATATATATATATATATATATACGTGTGTGTGTGTGTGTGTGTTTGTGTGTGTGTTTGTGTGTGTCTGCGTATTCCTTTTCCTATAAGTAAAGTAAGTAAAGTCGTCGGGGAGGCCTAAAGTCGGTATCAGCCAGACAGCAAGGGAGTCTATCCCCTTTTCACTAGCGCTAGACTAAGCAGATTGTTTTTTGCGTCTGAGGTGGAGCGCCACACCTGCCATCAGCTACTTACTTTACCGCACAGATCCCTGCGCTACTCATATGCTGAGTTGGCGAGGGCCGGTATCGAACTAGTCGGATGCTCTACCGACTGAGCTAAACCGGCCCTATTAGTATAGTTTATTTGCGTATAGTGTATATATACCCACCCCGGACAAGCAGGATGCGACACAATGTCAATTTCTGAGAGTTTACCAGGTTTGAATTCAGAGTTTTCCTTCTCCTAGACTGGTTACCTAGCCATGGTTAAAGAGCCCAGTCTGCTCTGCTATTTACCCATAGATGGAGGGAGAATTGGATTCATACATTTCCCATGGGTATTAGTGCCATGTGAAATGCAAACAGTTTCGTCTGGGAATTGAACTCGTGTCGACGAATCCATTTCCTACGACTCTAACCATTACACCACGCGCCTTCATACTTGGGTATGGTGTATGACTAAGCGGTAATCCTTACTGTTTCTATGTGTATAACCGTGGCTTTATTTTTTTATTTTTTTACTTATAATATATACTTATAATGATATTTTTCGTTCACATGAGAATTTATTTAAACATATATGTAAATCTTGTCACTTAAATACTTGGTGCGTCAAATATATGACCAAAAATATGCAAATCAAATAATGTCAGAAAAAATAAATTTAAGTTAAACAGGAAGACAGTTAAATGAGCAGCTTTTATGGACATGAGATTGCAATCTAGATAGCCATATGTTTGACTTATTTTAGACGTACGATATGTTCAAAGGTTTGATAGATAAAAAAGGTCCCCAATCTTAATATATTAATACGCTTGTTCCTAAATCGTCCGTCCGTGATTACCCTACAATAAACACACTCTGGTTAAAAATTAGGCCTTCAAAATTGACCATGATGATTATTTTAGGCGGAGCGCTACACCCATAATCCGCTCCTTACATATCCCTGTGCTACTCATACGCTGAGTTGTTGGTGAGGGCCGGTATCGAACTAGGAACCTCGTGGTTTCTAGCCGAACGCTCTACCGACTGAGCCAACCCGGCCCTTTAAATGTACACCTTCTTGTCGTAATCGGGAGCCATCACGGAATTTTGAACCTAACCCTTTATTCAGTTCAAAGTTCCGTGATGGCTCCCGTTTACGACAAGAAGGTTCGCGACTACGACAAGGAAGTTCCCGAGTTCGAAAAGAAAGTTCCCGAGTCCGAAAAGAATGTTCCCGAGTCCGACAAGAAATACCTGAAGAAGGCCGAAGAGCATATCGGCTGAAACGTTGTACAGAACACAATGAAGATGAGGACAATATATTGCATACTGAGGTTTTCACGGTACCAAATCGATATATGTTGTATACCCTTTCTTACTTCTTACTTCTGGTAGTCTTTTCTTCTGGCCGGCTTTGGTTCTATCTTCTAACATCTTGCGTCTGGGTCTGGAATCTTCTAAGGTCTGGAATTTCTTGGGGACTTCGGGTCTGGTTTCTGTTGGGGATTTCTCCTTATCAGAAGCCCTGTGTCATTGTTAGTTTTTAGGTAATAAACACAAGACTTCGATTTACTTTGATCTTATTTTATTGTTAATCCCCAAACCGGAACAGGGTCTTCTATGCCTTCCGCTTATCACAATTTATCATCGGAAGGCAAGGTGAGAGTGAGGTCAAGCGCCGTCACTCACTCTCAAGACCATCAGCTGCACTAATCGCCATTATGTTTCTACACTACCTTATATAAGTATTAGGGATCCAATAATTATGTAACAAATAGTCGGAATAATGCTGATAATACTAATTTTATCATGCCTGCATAAATATCATAAGTTTAAAGAATTTATTATGAGTTTAAAGAATTATTGAATTTTAAACACAGTACGTGCATCCACCAAGAAAATGCAAACAAATCAGCAACTTCCGAAAGTTTGCGAAGCACTACTGTAGTGTATTCTATTTTTATCTTGCATTGAATTTTCAGTGACTAGTTCTCAGACAACGACGATAGAGGTCGCCTTTGTTGACAGGTTGTAAGTGTCCATGTCATCAGGTTAATCAACGTTCTGTCCCTTAGACCACAGGTGTCGCGTTTTGTCTGTAACATAATTAATGAGACATGACTGCCAATTCAAAAGAGAGAAACGATTCAATTGGTCACCGACACAGTTCATCCTCGATCGGCCTGTAAACCGTCTGCAGGTGTTGAGAAGTTAATTATAAACAATTATCAATACACCTTGTTTTGCTTATGGTGCTTAAAGCAATGAGAGCCATTGTCCCGAAAGAGGAAAACAAAATCACAAGTCGGAGTGAATAGGTTCAAGGTCGATTTAAGTGTCAAACCCGCGAGAGAAAATGAAAGAGAAAGAAAAACAGACAAAAGGCTTTAATGAAATAATCTTGTTGTATATTGCATTATTTTGAAGTGGGAGCAAGTTACATGACTGGTATACACACACACATACACACATAACACACACACACACCACACACACACACACACACATATATATATATATATATTATATATATAAAGAAA
>CM042155.1:78054556-78064556 GCA_023376005.1 Doryteuthis pealeii | reverse complement strand
AATGGCATACCAAACTGTTGTATACTCTCTTTCCTTTCTTTCTTACTTCTAATCTTCTTCTTCCAGCGTCTCTTCTAACGTCTCTTCTAACGTCTGGACTTTGTCTTGGGGACTTTGTGTCTGGTCTTCCATTGGGGATTTCTCTTTATCAGAAGCCCCGTGTCATTGGTAGTTTTTTGATAATAACACAAGACTTCGATTTACTTAGATCATATTTTATTCTGAAATCCCCACCAGACTACCTGCGCAGATTGAGTCGGCACCGTGTATAACACGACTTACCACCGTCGTGGTTTTGGTCGATCTGACTAAAATCTCTTTCTAATCTAAACCGGAAGAGGGTCTCCTCCACCGATTCTCACGGTATCCACCGGAAGGATCAGGATGAGGTCAAGCCTTGTCATTCAATCCTTCAAGGCCATGGGCGGCAACTTATAACAGCCATTTTGGTTTCTACACTACTGTACACAAATATTAGGAATCTAATAATTATGAAACAAAACCTCTGTGGGTTATTACAAAATCTTGATTTTATATGTTCGTATGATTTGTTTAAGAAATAATTTTATTTTAAGTTCATGAGTATTAATAAATTCTATTGGTTGACTCTCAGTCAACGCCTTCTAGTACTTAGACCACTTAGTAGACCACAAAGTACCCGGATCACAGACTACTCAGCCGACAAAATCCTGTCCTCAGGGATTATGGGCTGCCACCTATGGCCAATAGGTCGCCCTATGTGGGTGGGTCTTGTCCCTCTGCAAAGGTGCAGTCGGCGTATTCTGCCGACAGGACGGTCATCAAATTAATTAACGCAGGTAAACTTTCTCACCAAAATGTATGTCTACGAACTTTGAATAAAAAGTTCCTTCTTCAATAAGTAAAAGCTGAGACATTTATTAAAGATAAGAATGAGTTTTTTTTCAATTGAATTAGATTCCCTTAAGGAAAAAGAAATTTCTTTTAGATATAACGTTTAAATTAATAGTTTATTCCGGAGGCTAAAGTCTATCAATGGTTATTTCCGAGTTGAGTAATGATATTACAGGGTGACCCAGAAAAGACAGAACCCAATTTATTTATTTTCCGATTAAACTAACCCTAAATCCTAACTCTAACCCTAACCCTAACCCTAAACCCTAACCCTAACCCCTAGTTGAGTAAACATAATATTACAGGGTGACCAGAAAAACAGAACCCATACATTTTGTAATAAAATTGTTAATTTTAATTTTTTTTTAAATTAAGTCCACAAGGTTAGGGCTTAGGGTTTTAGGGTTAGGGTTAGGGTTGGGGATTAGGGTTAGTTTAATGGGAAAATAAATAATTTGGGTTTGTTTTTTTGGGGTCACTCATGTTAATCAACTAGGAAATAACCCTATCATTTTTAGGGAATAAAACTGAATTAAGATTCATTTTGAGGTTTTTTTTCTTTAAGTACGGGGTTTCTAGAAACAATGATTGATTTAGTCATCCTTTATTTAATAGCATTTACTTAGCCCTCCACATGAGTAGGATGTGTGTTACAATTTATGGTGTCATAAATTGTTGACAGACCCTGTAAGTTGAAATTCAACTGGCCCCCAATGGAAATACGTGACCGTTGGTAACCCTGACCCCTAGAGACGCGAATCTCACGCATCACGAGAAATACGTGATTAGTTAGTTTAGAGAATAGAGGTGACCGGACTTGGAGGCAGAACAGACGTGTCGCTGCTGAGGTCGATAACTAATCCGCGCGGGAAAACATGGGCTAAATAAAAAAAAGCTGATCATGCAACAAGATAAAAATGTCTTGTAGTTCATTCAATTAATTGCATGACTAAAATCAGAAAAAAGGAGCCCTCAGGTAAAATGAGAAGCAGTTTAGAAGAACCCAACTAGAGACAAGATGACAGCCAGACAAGATAGCAAGAAGTTAGCAGAAGCATAAAAGCAGAAATGAACAACCAAGTAAGTCTCTAATCTCTCATGTGTCTCTGTCTCTCCCCCCATCTCTCTCTCTCTCTCTTCTCTCTCTCTTCTCTCTCTCTCTCTCTCTCTCTCTGAGGACTTGTTACATAATCTATGAATAATTATTGTCAACCCCCTGTATTCTAAGATGGCCCCTTTTTCATATCACGGGCGGGACTTTTTCCATGGAATATTACAGAAAGCCGCGAAATACGTGAAGTCACGTGGGACCTGGTTGATTTCTCAGTTTCCAGCTTGCGTCAGGCAGATAAGATGTTACTGCTTTAGCTGAGACTCACTGCAACATCGCGCGTGTGATTAGTTAGAGAATTATGTTTTAGTTAAGAAATAAAGAGTTTAAATAAATAAATAATATGGTTTTGCGGTTGATGAATGTCTTGGCAACAAGACTGACCTAGAAGACCAGACACGAAGTCCCAAGACTAGGTCCAGACGCTGGAAGAAGAACGTAACATACCAAAGATGAACAGAAGAATAATAGAAGTAAGAAAGTAAAGAAAGGGTATACAACTCTCTCTCAGAACTAATACTCTCACCCTCTCGTTTATATACCCGATCTTCGATGTACATTGTCAATGTGGGCATACAACATGTGATGCAAGGTCAATTTCTATAGAGGAGTTCAACAGATTTCAATTCAGAGTTTTCCTTCTCCTAGACTGGTTGCCAAACAAAGTTAAAGAGCCCAGTCTGCCCTACTATTTACCTATAGCTGGAGAGAGAATAGTTAGCTATTTTAACTAAGGTTACAAAACTCATAAGAAATAAGAAGTCGGCAGATAAACAAAGCGAGATAATCCGGATTTACATTTTGCGGCCGATTTAGACGGTCTGACTTTTAACCAGAGGTGTTGCAAGATGATAATGGTCGTAGAACTAAGTAACACGGGTTATTGATATATATATTATATATATATATATATATAATTAATATATATTATGGACTCTCTCATCGATTTTTGACGCATGAGGGTTCACACACACAATGAACACCCACACAGTGATTTTTTTTATAGTGGTGAAGGCTTGTGTTGGACCATCCACACTTTTTGGTACTGTAGATAGGAAAGAATACTATTTAACCCATAGCTAGAGGGAGAATATATGGATTCATACCTTTCCCAAGGGTATTAGCGCTATGTGAAATGCCAACAGCTTCGTCTCGGAATTGAACTATATATATATATACTGACCTCACATTCACCATGAATTTATCCTTATTTTAACCTCAGTTATCAATAAAATTGTTTTACATTATTTATACTGTTAACCATATCTACATAGTATTTACCGCGTACCCCACGGGTCAGGCACAAAGGCCCTATTTATGTGGGACCACCCACAAGCCGAGACTCATGGGGTGGCGGGTGAAAAATTGCGTCGATCCCGTCGGCATTCCCTCAAGGGGGCGCCTCAGGCACTGGGCAATAAACCCAGCCCTGCCCCTTTAAATCAAGGGGGCAGGTGTTGCCTGGGGGGATAGCCCCCTGGGATCGACGCTATTAACTCGTAAAGATCCAGGGCCGAAGCCACTTGACGCCCGGCGTTGGCCGGAGCTACATAGTATTTACCGCGTACCCCACTTGTACGGGTCAGGCACAAATCCCTATTAACGTGGTCTCACCCACAAACGAAGCTCATGGGGTGGCGGGTGAAAAATTGCGTCGATCCCGTCGTCATTCCCCTCAAGGGGGGCGCCTCAGGCACTGGGGCAATAAACCAGCCCTGCCCCCTTTAAATCAAGGGGCAGGGTGTTGCCTGGGGGGATGGCCCCTGGGATCGGAGGCCATTAATTATAGCACTCCTCACCCGTGCGGGGGCTACATGATAATAACATGCATTGTATTATATATTACAACAAATAGCGGTTTACAGTGTGAACGGGAAGGCTAATTTGCATATCGATATTAAAATGTAATTTTAATAAATATATGCTTAGTATTATTGATTTATAACTGTTTGTTTTTATTTTAATGAATATAAGCAAAAATCTCTTCAATGAATCTTAAATGAAATTCATAACAAGAAAAGATAACTGTAATTTTATTCTTTACTTCCTATTTAACTAAATACTTTAAATTAGAAAAATAACAATGAAAGACGAGAGTGATGGAAGAGTAAATTTCAGTTGTTCTATTTTTCGATTATATCCCCCTCTGTTCAAATCTTTTTTATCTGGATTCTTATTTAGTTTCATTAGCGTTTCTAATTTAATACGATATTCATTACATTAAAACTTAAAATACTTGCACCCGGAGGGTGCAATTATTTGCTAGTATATATAATTTCTGAAATCATTTATCTCAACTGCTAGCAAATCTACGATAAAACAGAAAAGCTCATATTTTTAATATGGTGTAGGCAGCAAGTATTACTAGGACAGCTTCTGATTTTTCGAGGAATGACATGAATAGATAATAATGCCGGATGTTTGTGCAGATCTCAAAGAAAAAAAGACATAGATATACAAGAGGAATTTCAAAGTGGCTTCTTGCTTACATTACTTACAAGATTCGTAACAGGTTTATAACGATTCCCGAAGGATATGCAATTTACACCACCTGTTTTTAAGAATAGCTATTCTAAAATGCCGGCATTTTAATAAATTATTATTTATGTTAATCCCATAACCTACATGAGATATTACCTTTGGAAAATAACAACATCGAACAAGTAGTTGTAGCAGTATTAAATGAGAATAAGAATTTATGGGGTTATAGGATTTTAGGTGAGGGTTTTTTTGTTATTTAGTGTGTGTTTCCTTTCTTTTAAAACCTATTATTCGTGCTTTTATTTCTTGTGGGTCGTCGGGCTGGAACGGAATTAAGGAAGAAAAAAGCAGAGACAAAGATCTAGAAAATATACTTTCAAGGTTCAGACTTTATTTCTAAGTACATGACTATTTCTTGAGGAGGATATTTCCTCCTGAGTCAGTCAATTGCGTATGTTCCCAATCAGAGACTGCGTTCGAATTCATTTTTTTTAAATTAGTGAAATAGATCACTAATTAGGACTGTGCCTATTCTAGTAGTGACCACCCCAAGCGGACTTTAACAGGTTTTAATTCTGAGTTTTATTTCTCCTAGACTGGTTGCCTAACCAACGTTAAAGAGCCCAGTCTGTCCCACTATTTATCCATTGCTGGAGGGAGAGTAGTTGGATTCATACTTTTCCCAAGTCTATTAGCGCTATGTGAACTATAACTTCGTCCAGGATTTGAACTCGGGTTGACGAGTCTATTTCCTACGATACTAACCAATGCACCACGGCTTCCAACCGACTGAGGTATCTTCTTGGCGGTAGAAAGGGCTGTTTTCTACGCATGCTCAGAGAGGTATTTATGTCAGATTATTCCTGCGAGATTGGTATATTTTTATATCTTATTTTTACTAGCAACAGAAAACACCCTCCGGGCGTCGTAAAAATTATTTTTTGAAAGACATTGCCTGATAGGGTGGGAGTTAAAAATTCAATGTTAGAGGGTTTGTATCATTAGTAAGCAAAATCCTCATATTTATTAAAGGAGTAAAAAAAACAAAAAAAAAAAACAATTTGAAATGAAAACTTAGCCCCGTCCCTCTCAAATAAAATGTTGCGTGCATGTAATAATCAAACAATTATTTTGAATATTTTCCACATCAATTTTACACAAAATCGTAGGTATTTATTTATTTGTAAACTTTTTAGTTAACTGCTTGTTACTGTAAAGTAGGGACGAGAGTAAAAAACAATTTTTGAAATTGCTTACTCAAATTTTGGGTGTATATAGCATAAGAATATTGTAACGTAATCTGTGACGTAGAGCTATGAGACAGAAATACAGACAATCTCCATTGATAATAGATTTCATTTTAATTGTATTCTAATCCCCCCAAGCTTTCCTCTAAAAAGCTAGGCTCTCCGGGGGGAGGGTCAATTATATAGTTTAGTGCTTCCTGCTGAAACCCCCTCCCTAATTTAATGGGACAGTCAATTTCTACTCTACAAACTTAAATATTATAACAAAACTGCTGTATATTCGAAAACTTTCTTTATCTTTTGTCATTCAGTATATATATTTACCGACCCCTGCTCACGAGCAGGATGCGACACAAGGTCAAGTTCTTAAGCGGAGTTTAACAGGTTTGAATTCAGAGTTTTCCTTCTCCAAGACTGGTTACCTAGCCATGGCTATAGAGCTCAGTCTGTCCTACTATTTACCCATAGCTGGAGTGAGAGTAGGATGCGTACCTTTCCCAAGGGTATTAGCGCTAAGTGAAATGCAATTACCACGTCCAGGATTTGAACTCGGGGCGACGAGTCCATTTCCCATGACTTTAACCATTACACCACGCGCTTCCTTTGTCATTCAGTATACGATACAATCCAATGGGTTTTTGCACCAGTCCATAGCACAAGTCATGCGGAAAGCACCGACTCGCGTTAGGTTACCGAAGTTAAGCAGTATGAACCTGTTTAAAACTTAGATGGGTGACGGCTTTAACAACAACGGGTATGTGAGAAGTTCATGAGATCTAACCAAAAATAACCTGTAACATTTAACAATTAAATGGCAATTTCCGTCTGTCTTTGTGTGACTAGTTGTTGTCTACACCAGTCATCCGATCATGATGAAACTACACTCGTGTTAAGCTGATATCCAGAAACAGGACTAGCTATTTGGGTTTCATTAAAAGTCAAACTATTTACCGTTATTCTTGAATGTCTCATTTACTAAAGCTGCTACTACAGCTGTTACTACTGATACTGCGTAATCTGATTTTTTTTTAAATATTCTTATGATATAATAGAAAATAACCCACGATTTAACGCAAATCAATTAAGGTAATAATGCTGTTGTTTATTCTGTTGCTAACAGACGAGCAATATTTTAAGGAATTATTTTCAGAAATTAAAATATATTTTTAGTGAAATAACATCATCATCATCATCATCATCCTGTTGTGCTGTCAGCACAGATATCCATGACAATCTCTCGCCATCCCTCCCTATCACTCATTGCTCCTGGGTTATCCGCTGCACAGCATCCAGCATCCGCGCAGACTTGATCTATGCACGTATTTGCTGGGCGACCTACTCTGGCGTGCCCATATAATGGCTTCCACAGAAGAACGTCACTTATGAGTTCATCCTTGCTTCTCCAGCAGTGCTCAGCGTGTCATGTTCGCCTCATCCGGTTGTTTGTTAACAGATGATTTTTATAGTTTTTTTTTAATTATAAAACTAACCCCTAACCCTAACCCTAACCCTAACCTCTAACTCTAACCCTTAATATACAACCGGATTTTGGTGGTGTAAATGAAAAAAATGTCCTTATGAAACCAGATTGCAAAAGGGGTGCCTAATGGTCATATGATCCAATTACTGAATTTAAATGGAAAGACATTAAATAACGCAGTCGTCGTCGTCGTCGTCGTCGTCGTCGTAGTAGTAGTAGTAGTAGTAGTAGTAGTAGTAGTTATTGTTTTTAAAGAATTAAAGAATTGAAATGAAAAAAAATTACGCAGTCGTCGGGAGTAGTAGTAAAGAATAAACATTTTAATCCAGTATCATTTGAAAGGAAAAAAAAATACCTTGCTATTGAAAACCCAATAGGAAACACCCAGGTTTGCTAGCATTTTCAAGCGCGCCTTAGGATTTGCGAATAACCTCACTTTTCCAACGGATTACCGGGTACTGCAGCTAGACAGAAATAAACATAGGTAGATTCTTTTTTCCTTTTTCTTTTTCTTTTTTTTTTTTTGCAAGCCCGTTTGTATCTCTTTCGTGATATAAACACCCTATTCGCGTCGTTATCTTTTCATCTTCTCATTGTCTCTTCTTCTCCTCACCTCTCTTCGAGACGCCCACTATACAACATCAGAAATATTCCCACGTATGTAAATTATTAAGTGCTTCAAGGTGACGAATATTCACTTGGGTACAGTACCACTTACGACGTTGCGAATTTAGATCAATCACTTGAACTGTCGCCAAAATACCATTTCTGGCGTCTTTTATTATTTACGAAAAATTCCATATATGTAACCGCAAAGAAATAAAAAAAAACAAATAAATAAAGATAAAAAAACAAATAAACGAAAGAAAAAATGACTTTAAAAAAATCACACCAATATTGACTATCATCTCAAATAGTAAATACATTATTCAAACTGTTAGATATATTCTTCACGTTGGCAACAATTTGTTAAATTATATAAGTAGTTAAGCTGTGAAAAAGTCTTTAAAAGAAAACGTGAAAAGGTCTGTGAAAGTAAGGATACCCACGTGACCAAATTGTTGTAGCATAATATAATTAAAATTGACGCGTATTTCTCTTGTATTTCTTCGATAGTTATGGGTAACTGTTATGGCTGTTATCTCATCTACTACTGTTATATATACACGTTCAATATCGGGTGTATATAATGGGAGAGAGGCAGACAGATAGATTAAATGATGATGATATTATGATGGTCTTGTGGGGATTAAAATAACACTAAAATAAAATAAAAATAAAAAAAGCAACAAACTCCTATGGGTCTTCAACGAAAAAACCTCCACGTATGTGCGAAAAAAAGGAATGACTTCCGACTCCCAAGATAATATTTCGGGAATTCAAGTTTAGATCGTAACTGGGTCTAGTCGCTCCTTCTAGCCAGGGAGATATTCACTTGCTACATACGACTATAACGTATCAATAAAATCTAAGTCATAAAACCACCTTCTGTCTGTGTCTCTTTTTTTTTTTTTCGTTTCTTAAATTCATTTCTTTTCAGCGTGACCACCAAATGAAAAGGGGATAAAAGCAAAAACTCAAGGAACACGCAACACGAGTATCCAGCTACATTAAACCCTAAAACATCCAAACCTCTTCCAACCGCATAGTCTTACTTGTTACATTCTGATTCTACCTCGGCCGCCATCTTCTCTTATTGGGCTTCTTTTAAGAGCTGGTCTTCTTTCCGTTGGTTCGTCTTCGTGCTGGGCTGGTTATTGTTTTTAATATTCAATTAACAAAAAAGACTTAGTTGTTTTCTTGATCAAGCTTTATTTTGCAATCCTATCCATGAGATTCCACCGCGGGGGTAGATCGGCTCAGAGCGACGACCTACAGGTCCGTTCGCTCTGAGATCTCAGCCGAATCTAAACTAAACAATCTCTCGTATAGTAGGTCATTTGTTCCTCTTGTTTCCTAGCGACATCCTTTTTGTTCTTCCGGGAACAGTCCGCGGCAATCAAGTGAGTAGTAGATCTCTTATTTTATTTGTGCGGTCAGTATTTTCCACATCATAGGTAAACATGTAATTGGCCTATAGTTGCTGGGGACGGTTCCTTTTTGGGGGTCTTTCTGGATAAGGGTAGTTTTTCCTTTTGTCATCCATTCGGATACATTTCCTTCTTGTATGCATTTATTCATCTGTTTGGCCAATCTTTCGTGGATGGATGTGCATTTTTTGAAACAGTATCCATGAATTCCATCGTGATCCGGTGTTTTCCAGTTTGGTATTTTCTTAAGGTTTGCTCTTAGCGAGTCCAGGTGTATGTTTGCCTGGGGTCATTCTTCGAGTCCTTCCAGTTCCTTTTTTATCTTATGTATCTATTCAGCCTTTCTATTATGGTCTTTCTTTTCCAATATTTTGCTCCAGTATTATTATTATTATTATTATTATTATTATTATTATTATTAATAAAATGGATTTTTGAAACATATTGTCTGAGGGGTGGGAGTAAAAAATTCAATGTCAGCGAGTTTAGTACCCTAAGTAAGTAAAATCATCAAATTCATTAAAGGATTAAAAAATAAAACAATTTGAACTGTAAACTTTAAATAAGTATTAAAATAAAACAAACTATATATAGATATATGATACCAGTCATGTATTTATTCAAACTTATTTTAAAAAACAATGAGGGTTGTCTAATGTTGCATGTTGAAATTTTGAGTTATAACGATTTTCGGTAATGTGACGTAAGCAGTGACGTAATTTTTGTTACAGACAAAAACCGGAAGCGAATCTCCATTATTAATAGATTATTATTGTTA
>CM042155.1:78007056-78052056 GCA_023376005.1 Doryteuthis pealeii | reverse complement strand
GAATTGATATAATACCTTTGCGATAATGAAAATAATGCTCTCGGAAAATGACAGTTTCTTTTTTGAAAAAAAAAAAAGAAATTTACAAAAAAAAAAAAAATTTTAATAAAAAACATTAGAAAAAGAGTTGTTGAATAAATAATAAGAATTCTTTTTGAGAAGTTTGTCAAAAAACTGACCACACCAAAATGTTCTTTTTTTGCTTATGATTTGTGTTTCATCCGTACTCTCAGTCTTTACCTGTCCCCTTCCCTTCTCCCACCTCACCCCTCTCTCTCTCTCTCTCTCTCTCTCTCTCTCTCTCTCTCTCTCGTTATACGGGAATGGGCTGAAAATTTCATAGGCTGAAAAGTTCATATATATATTATCTATCTATCTATCTCTATAAGAAACTCAGTTTATGAATGTTGTTTCGTTTTATTTCGTTACATTTTTAGGACGTTTGAACCCCTTCATCGGAACTGCTGGACACACACATACACACACACACACACACATATATATATATATATATATATATATATATATATATATGAGTAAGTAACATACTAGGTAAAATCCGACAAACTGTGATTCAAAGGCGGAATATTAATTGATTGAAATTGTTTTTGTTTTATCTACTTTGTTCCTCAGCTTTTAATCACACACACACACAACACACACACATATATATATATATATATATATGTATATGAGCTCTCTCTCTCTCTCTCTCTCTCTCTCTCTCTCTCTCTCTCTCTCTCTCTCTCTCTCTCTCTCTCTCTCTCTCTCGTTAGACAAGGTGTTGGAATATTTCTGGATATAAGGTGTGCTCCAATTCCCCATATGGATTTATAAACTATCCATGGTCACATGGTTTATTCCTCCGGCCAATCACAAGTCATACTGCGTGGCTGATATACTACCTAAACCCCCCACACTGGCCATAATTCTAATTGCTCTCAATATTTAGACGATTACTAATACTCAGGACTCTTTACCAAGGGATTTGCCAAGGATCCTATTCCACTGGACAAGCGCTCTGGCTTGAGGCCTACAGGATGGCCCAAAATATTATAACACAAGTTCGGGTTGAAAAGTTCATAGGCCGAAAAATTCATATGAATAACTTCATATCAGCAGTTGATGACATGTTTACCAGTGGGATACAAGCATTGCAACACGGATAAAAGACGAGTGGGAAACGCAAGTGGGATTTGTTAAAACTTTAACGTCGAACACAATAGAAGTACAATCTCACGACTCTCGATGCCCAAAACTTACAGCTTTTTGTATTTACCTAACCCCTCCACTACTGACACAATGTGACACAAGGTCAATTTTCAGTCTGAGCTTTAAAGGTTTTAGTTAAGTGTTTTCCTTCTCCTTGGCCAGTTGCAAGACCAAGGTTAAAGAGCTCGGTCTTTCCTACTATTTACGCATAACTGGGATTAGAATAGTGGAATGCATACCTTTCCCAAGGGTATTAGCGCTATGTGAAATGCAGCCAGCCTCGCCAAGGATTGGAACTCGTGTCGCTGTGTCCATTTTCTACGACAATAATAATTACAGCCATGTTGAAAAATAAAGCTCATTAGATCCCATTCCATTAGGATATCTTCGTCAGCCTATGAACCTTCTAGACAAACTGTCTTATCAAACCGTTATACTATTTATCCATAAAGCAAATCTAACCTAAAAACGCCCTGTCGGTTGAGGCCGAAGTATACACCTACTGCAATTCTGCATATAGGTAAAATCCTGTTGGTGCATCCTGCTGACCGTGGGTGGTGATCTGTAATAGTTAAGGATGGAACCCTAGTGGCTGAGCAGTCTATGACATGCAACACTCATATGTGTGTGTGTGTGTGTGTGTGTGTGTGTGTGTGTGTGTGTGTGCGTGCGTGTGTGCGTATGTGTGTTTGTGTGTATGTGTGGAGAAAAGAAGACAAACACGGGATGTTCTAATGGATGGGTGTAAATATATAAAAAAGTGTAAGAGATTATCAAAAATGTTCAAAATATAATATTATTATTTTTTATATATTTACACCAAACTCTTTTTGAGTTTATTTTTGGATTAAAAATGCTTCTGATTTTTAAAAATAAAATTTATTTTATTTTTGAAACAGTATGCGCATTTGAAAATTCAAGCATTCCAGCGTGTGTTTGTACCCCCTATTCTCTTCCAACGGTTTTTTATCCCTTCTCTCTTTCATATATTTTTTTGCTCGTTGATGATGACCCTTCTACTAAGGCGTCGAAACAGATTCTGTCAGCAGATAATAATTACTAATTGTTTTTTCAAAATGTTAAATTCATTCTGTCGGATTAATTTCCATTTATTTACATATATATATATATATATATATATATATATATATATATATATATATATATATATATATATATAAAGTTAAAAAGATGAATGGGGAGACAATGTAAAGTTGGCAGAGAAAATTTTCTGATTTAAATAGACAAAAGAAATATTGTATAACATGGTTTCTGTTTTTTAAAAGTCACGAAAGGCAGCCTGTCCCCCCACCCCCTCCGCAAAGCACAAAAAAGAACACGTGACAATATCACGTGGTTTAAAGACTGACGCATGAAGTAAAATCATAGGTATGCAGATTGATGTGTACGTTTTTACTCTACTAAGTAAAATATACCTTCCTCCTTTGCATGGCACACGCTAAATGTAGACGCCCTAGGTAGATAAGTCGTTCCAACTGTATTATTATTTGGATAATTCATTGGTGATGTGTTTTAGCTAAGGCAATTCTTCTGACGTAATTCCATGTCTGCGATACGCAGTCTGAGAAGATTGGATATAAACCCAGTAGCCTGGCTGGTGAGGCAACGTGACCTTAGGTAATGGCAGCTATATTTTATCTTGTGTTATGTAAATTAACAAAAGTATGCGCCCCCTAGGCGCAAGTATTTAGGTTTAATGTAATAATATATGTATATAATTAGAAAAACTAAAGAAATTAAATAAGAACGAATATTAAAATATTACATTATTTTAATGTTATTTTAATTTATTTCTATATAAAAGATATATAGGATTGCTTTTAATACGTTTGGGAATACATGATATTATTAGAAATCAGTAAGAGCAAATAATTATTTATTAAATCCAGTTTTGTTAAAATCATTATGCAAATTATTCTCAACATATATTATGTAAATCTTTATTTCTTAGATATATAAAACAGATTTTTCTGGATGCTTTATACATTAAATACACTAGCAAATATATGCACCCTCCGGGTGCAAGTATTTTAGTTAAATTTTATAATAAAATATGATATTAAATTAGAAAGGCTAATGAAACTGAATAAGAATGTAGATAAAAGGATTTGAAACAGAATGGGGTATAATCGAAATATAGAACAACTGAAACTTCCTCTTCCATCACTCTCGTCTTTCATTGTTATTTTTTCTAATTTAAGTATTTAGTTAAAAGAGGAAGTAAAGAATAAAATGACAGTTATTTTTTCTTGTTAATGGATTTCATTTAAGATTTATTGAAGAGATTTTTGCTTATATTCATTAAAATAAAACCAAACAATTAGAAATCAATAATACTAAGCACCTATTTATTAAATTCGATTTTTTTATATCAATATGCAAATTAGCCTTCCCCTTCACACTGTAAACCGCTATTTTGTTGTATATATAAACATAATTGTATGTTGTTAGTATGTAGATATGGTTAACAGTATTAATAATGTAAAACAATTTTATTAATAATAGAGGTTAAAATAAAAATAAAATCATTGAGAATGTGATGTCAATAACTAAGGGAATTGTAACTTGAGTAGTGATATAGTTTCGGTTACAGACAAAAAAAGCACACAATCTCCATTATAATAAGATATAAAAGAAAGAGTCCCGATTGATTGAAATTGTTTGTGTTTTATTCACTGTCTTCCTCAACTCTTAGTCATATTCTGTCGGATTTTACCCAATCTGTTATTTCCTCTCATATATATATAGATATATATAGATATATATATAGATATAATTTAATATACCAAACCTATTGGTAAATCCTCGCGGTGAGAAAAAACCCAGCAAATAGTTTGATTGTAAAAAAATATACTACCAAACATCAACCGGGGAGAAAAAAAATTTTGGAAAAAAGAAAAGACCATGGTAGTCGTACCAACAAAAAGTAATCTATTGGTACAGTATTTTTGAGTCAGATCTTAGCCCTGAAGAGCATTAGGCGAAACTAATAGTAGGTTCATCTGACTCATTAGATTTATCTTTATATATATATATATATATATATATATATATATATATATATATATAAAGCTAAGAAGATAAATGGGGAGAGAATAGAATGTATATATATATATATATATATGTATACTTCGGCAGCATTTTTTCTTTTAGACATGTTCTGTTAAACGCCACAGACAATTCAAGTCTGAGGAGTTTTTTTATGGTCCTTTCAATTTTCCTAGCGATCTTTTTCGTGTTTGGGTGGAGAAGTTGTAATAGACCACCAAATCCTTGTTTTTTTCGAACGCTTTCGGTTGGTTTATCAGCCATCATCAGGTGGGGAAACGATGTTAAGTTTTTCAAGTGCCTCGTTTTTATAGAAGAACGAGTAGTAGCTTAAGAGTGGTAGTGGTAGTTAGTACGAAACAATGGATTAATGGGTTTTTGAGGGGGATACAGAATTGTGAGGAAGGGAGGGGGAATGGTTAGAGTGGGATTTTTTATAAGCATTGGAGGACGTGTTTACTGGTTTGAAAGTTTATTTTGTTTAAGGTAGGTTTTTTTAATTTGATATAGAGTGCTTCCATTATTTGCAGTTTTTGTTTTTTTTCTTTATGGAGTGTGAGTTGTTTTCTGTTAAAATTTTTCTGTAGGTTGAGGGGGGCATGAATGTGTCTTTAAGTATATATATATATATATATATATATATATATATATATATATAACATATTTTTCAATATTACTTTTGGTCTATTTAAACCAGAAAACTTTCTCTGCCAACATTATATTCTCTCCCCATTTATCTTCTTAGCTTTATATATATATATATATATATATATATATATATATATAAAATAAAGTCGACAGGTTGGTCTAATGTCGGTATCAGCCAGACAGCGAGGGAGTCTATCCACTTTTCACTAGCACTAGACCAAGGAGATTTGTTTTTTCGTCTGGAATGGAGTGCCACACCTACCATCAGCTCCTTACTTTACCACACAGATCCCTGTGCTACTCATGCTCTGAGTGGGCAAGGGCCGGTATCGAACCAGGAACCTTGCAACTGCCCTAAACCGACCCTAAGATATTTATTTTTAAATTTTTAAATTTTGGTCAATGCCAGATAGTTCCGCTAGTAAAAGATTAAACATACAGTGTGTCTCATAGATTTTACCCCAAGGCAGGTCCGGTTTAGCTCAGTCGGTAGAGTGTTCGCCTTGGAACCACAAGGTTCCGGGTTCGATACCGGACTTCGCTAACTCAGCGTGTAAGTAGCACAGGAATATATGCGGTAAAGTGAAGAGCTGATGGTAGGTATTTTGCTCCATTTCAGACGTCTAAACAATTCCTTGGTCTAGCGCTAGTGAAAAGATGATATACTCCCTGAATGTTCACCATGGAACCACAAGGTTCCGGGTTCGATACCGGGCTTCGCTAACTCAGCGTATGAATAGCACAGGGATATATGCGGTAAAGTGAAAAGCTGATGTTAGATGTTGTGCTCCATTTCAGACGCCTAAAAAATCTCCTTGGTCTAGCGCTAGTGAAAATGGGATACACTCCCTCGCTGTCTGGCTGATACAGGCTTTAGACAACCCCGACGACTTACTTTACTTTACTTAGGTTTTAGAATACTACTTTCAGATTGTTAGTACATTTTGAAATGAAGCTAACTGGTTCCCGGATTTGTTCGCTGTTTACTTCAAATAAATCTAAAAAGGAACTGACTCAAGGGAATTTGATATCCCTGAATGTATTTCTCGTCTAATATCAAAGTTAAGAAACCCATCGTTGTATACTGTACACTCTCTATTGAATTTTCAAGACTGCTGTTGCCTACTAAAAGGACTTTAAAACATTGCTTTCTATCGGGTCACTCAATAACCCCCCTATAAAATAAAAAAAGAGAACTAAAAGCTGGATGCTGCTTGATCCTGACAAGATGATGTATCAGCTGCCGACCGTTAATGCGTTCAATTTAATTTTACTGAGATGCGACAAAGCCGAGCTGGGAAAAAGAAAAATGTCGTCTTTTCTCCTTGTTTTCAAATGTACTCCTCTTGCATTTTTTCATCTTCTTTGAAAGCAAAAAAAAAAAAAAAAAAAAAAAGAAAGAAAGAGACCACCCCTCCTTTGAAAGTGATATTGTCTCGCGTGTCGGTCTTCCAGTCGGTTTGGAGTGGCTTTAATGCACAAAATAACGACACTGTTTCGAACGGCTTCAATTGGTATCGCCAAATAAATAATACATACATAATGTAGAGGCGACACAATACTCCAAAGTATATGGGAAAAATATGAATGAGGATCAATGCATCTTGTTACCGGAATTCAATTAAATAATACATTTAAATGGATTTACCGAAAAGGCATACACCCCCATATATATATATATATATATATATATATATATATATATATATATATATATATATATGTATATACTAGCAAATATATGTACCCTCCGGGTGCAAGTATTTAAGTTTTAATGTAATGAAATATTATATTAAATTAGAAAGTCTAATAAGAATGCAGATAAAAAGATTTGAAACAGAGTGGGGGTATAATAGAAAAATAGAAATGAAACTTACTCTTCATCACTGCCGTCTTTCATTGCTGAATTTTTACTTATTTAACTATTTAGTTAAATTAGGAAATAAAGAATAAAATTACATTTATTTTTTCTTGTTAATGGATTTCATTTAAGATTCATTGGAGAGATTTTTGCTTATATTCATTAAAATAAAACTAAACAGTTAGAAATCAATAATACTAAGCACATATTTAATAAAATCACATTTTTAATATCAATATGCAAATTAGCCTTCCCGTTCACACTGTAAACCGCTATTTTTTGTATATATAAATACAATTGCATGTTATTAGTATGTAGATATGAACAACACTAATAAAAAGGTGAAGCAATTTTATTAATAATTGAGGTTTAAATATAAATAAAATCATGAAGAATGTGATTAAAATAACTATGTTAATTGTGACTCGATTAGTAATATAGTTTCGGTTACAGACAGAAAAACACACAATCTCCATTATAATAAGATATATATATATATATATATATATATATATATATATATATAGGAAAGGCATGGTTGGCCACCAACAAACTATCAGTCATATGGAAATCCGATCTCCCCAACAAGCTAAAGGGCGATTCTTCCAGGCTGTGGTAGTGTCGGTAATTCTGTATGGCTGTACCACTTGGACCCTAACGAAGCGTCTTGAGAATAAGCTAGATGGGAGCTGTACGAGAATGCTACGGACGGTCCTGGATAGGTCGTGGAAGCAGCACCCCACAAAAGAGCAACTATATGGCCACCTGCCCCCCATCTCACAAACCATACGAGTGAGACGGACTAGACATGCAGGTCACTGATGGAGAAACAAGGACGAGATCGTAAGCGACGTACTACTGTGGAAGCCAGCACATGGGCGCGCTAATGTGGGCCGCCCAGCCAGGACCTACATTGACCAACTATGTAGGGATACTGGCTGCAGCGCAGATGAGCTGCCGGAGTCAATGAATGATAGGGAAGGTTGGCGAGAGATCATCATGGATATCCGTGCAAACTGCACGACATGATGATGATGATGATATATATACTAGCAAAGTTTTTAAGTTTTAATATAATAAAATTTTTTAAGTTTTAATATAATAAAATATCATGTTAAATTAGAAAGACTAATAAAACTAAATAAGAATGCAGATAAAAAGATTTGGAACAGAGGGGGTATTATCGAAAAATAGAACAGCTTTGAAACTAACTCTTCCATCATTTTCCATTACTCCCGTCTTTCATTGGTAAATTTTCCTCATTTAACTCTTTACTTAAAATAGGAAGTAAAGGATAATATTACAGTTATTTCTTCTTCTTAATGAATTTCTTTTAAGATTTATCCCAGAGATTTTTGCTCATATGCAATACGATAAAACCAAACACTTAGAAATCAATAATACTTAGCATGTATTTATTAAGATCATTTTTTTAAGATCAATATGCAAATTAGCCTTCCCATTCCCACTGTAAACCACTATTTTGTTGTATATATAAATACAATTGCGTATTATTAGTATGTAGATATGGTCAACAGTCTTAATAATGTAAAACAATTTTATTATTCATTGAGGTTTAAATAAAAATAAAATCATGGAGAATGTGATGTAAATAACTAAGGGAACTGTGAAATGAGTAGTAATATAGTTTCGGTTACAGACAGACAAACACATAATCTCAATTATAATAAGATATATATATATATATATATATATACTAGTATTATCATTATAGGAGAACCCTTTATTTTTCCTCTAATAATAATATTAGTAGTATTATTAATGCAATGTATTTTTAATATATTTTACTATATCATTATTATATATTATTATTATATATTATTTTTAATATATTTTTTAAATATATTTAATATACTTTTGGGTTATTTACTGATGCCACTGCGACGGAAAAGTTAAAGCGGCAATTGGGTAATATATATATATATATATATATATATATATATATATATTAATAATTAATAAGTCATCCACAGACACGTGTTTCGGCATATCATGCCTCTTCAGTGTGGCTAGACACAACTATCCTTGGGTAGGGTTCGAACTCGGACTGAGCGCATGGTAGTCCGATGTCTTATCCCCTCGCCCACTGACAGCTGATGCGGGGACTGGTGTTTTTAAACTATTAAATACATACGAATGTATGTATCATTCGGTCACTGAGAGATCAAATTTCCGGAGAAATGATCATTGCTTATTTGCTTAGTAGTGAGAGTTAATTTAAATTACCAATTAGAGAGCTCATTACCAAATTTATGGGAGCATATATATTAATAATTAATAAGTCATCCACAGACACGTGTTTCGGCATATCATGCCTCTTCAGTGTGGCTAGACACAACTATCCTTGGGTAGGGTTCGAACTCGGACTGACCGCATGGTAGTCCGATGTCTTATCCCCTCGCCCACTGACAGCTGATGCGGGGACTGGTGTTTTTAAACTATTAAATATATATTTTTTAACTATTAAATATATATATAAAACATATATAAAAATATAATATATTGACACTGAGAACTAGACTCACAAGATATATATATATATATATATATATATATATATATATATATATATATATATATATATATATATATATATATATATATATATATATATATATATATATATATATATATATATCTTGTGAGTCTAGTTCTCAGTGTCAATATATTATATTTTTATATATGTTTTATATATATATATATATATATGTATATATATAATCTATATCTATCTTGTGAGTCTAGTTGTCAGTGTCAATATATATATATATATATATATATATATATATATTATTGGGATTTTTACTGCAAAAAATGAATATATATTATAGACATGTATATATATAAAACATATATACAAATATATATTATCATTTATATTTTGCTTGAAGGCAATTACAATGCGTATATCGCATAAAATTTGATAATTATAGAAAATAATCACAAGTGAACCTCGGCAAAAATTGTGCGATGTGTAGAACATCGTACAGACTGTTTCGACTTCATTAAGTCTCATCAGCGATGTATACTAACGACTTCCCTCCGACAGAAATCGAGACTTCAGCAGGAGAGTCAGAGACTTCACTGTTTCGGCCACCGATACACAGCGGTCAATCCATGCGAAATTAACAGGGAATTCGTTAGTATATCTTTCAATACGTATCTTTCTATCTTGTCAATGATATTTTGTTTCTCTTGGGATATGAAATCATTTTAAGATGGCCTAGTGTTTTTCCAAAAAGATTCAATGTATGAAAAGACATACTAATTACATATTTAGAAAGATTTTTTTCTAACGAAATAAATATTTTTAAGATAGAAACAGAAATATGCGATAAATAAGATTTGATTTTATGTTAAAATTTTAGTATGAAAAAACTATTCTACAAAATCTTGTCTGACTGAAGCAAAATATAATTTTTTTAACTCGCTGTAAAAAATAATTCCATTGATAAAAACTCAATCAAATTACATATTTAGAGAGATTATTTCATTCTCTTTCGAACTATATGGATATCTGAAAGAAGACTGAACCGTAAATAGGTGAGAAAATAGATGGACCGTTATTCTTTCAAATACGTTTTGAGTTTCACTGGATATATTTAATCATATTATTCTAAGAATCCCCTTTTTTTAATCGTAGTACATTATTTGTCCACAATGTGTACCAGCAATATTTTCAAAACTGATGCAATAAAGGAAATGTGGCAACGGCAGTGAAGAGAAGCTGCCATTTGAGTAAACGTAAGTATAATAACATGCGCAGGGGCACGGTCTCAATGTATGTATGCGAACGATCCTCCGGCTCAGTATTACAGTCGTTGTGTTGGATGATGAGAGATTTCTTCTAATGCTGGCTGTTCCACAGATTATAGTATTATAGTGTCCTGAAGGAGAGTTGGTTTTGTTCCTTTTCGAACTCGACTGAAATATGATAACCAAAAGCTGTCAACGGGGTCAAACAAAACAAACAGGTACGCCTTCTGATAATTATACACAAAATATATACATTTATTGTTTTTTTTATACAATGATTAATATTCTTGTATAATGTCAGAAAAGCGAGGTGATTTCTTGTTCAGTTGACTAGCGATCTACAGCTAGTTGTTTTGGATAACTTATTAACTTGGTTTGTTACCGAGTGGCAGGACGTCAGAGTGTATCGGTAAAGTTGTGGCAAGGGTACCAAACTATGGCGAGCTCCCTGGTTTCGGAGTGTCAGACTCCGCTTCTCTCTTCTTCTTCTCTTCTCTCTTCTCTCGGTCTCTTTCGGTCTGTTATTTATGGGATCCAGACCTCCCCACCCCTAACATATGTCTCTGATTGGCCAGCCATTCGATAACATTGCCTACGTGTCTAAATGGCCTTGTGTCATCCTTAGTTTGTATCTTTCCATTTGGGTTTTTCCAACTCCAACGAGTCAAGACCAGCCATTGTTTTATTTATGAAAGTTTTTGAAATTGTTGACCAACTTTTCAAAAACTGGAATCTTATTTGTTAAATTATCATTTTATTTTGTGAAAATTTAGAATTCCGATAATATATATCAAATTCCATAATTTAAGGAATTTATGTGTACGTAAGGTTTCTTTGTTTAGATAAATTTAAATTTTTAATATAAACATTATTATTATTATAATTATTATTGTTTTTCTTTTTTTACAGTAACTTTTAACTTTTAACAAACTACCATAATCAATAATTAGGGTAGTTTTAATTAATTAGTAATTAATTAACAGATCGCCAATCAATCTATAGCACTTTAATAGTGTTATATAAGCAACGTACTAAGCTATAAAAATTATCTGAACATCATCTTTACTCTTCTAAAATGTGGAAGCTTTTATGTGTACCTGCAATATTTTCAAAACTGATGCAATAAAGGAAAGGTGGGAAATGCAACGGCTCGAACCTGATGTTTTTAGATTCGTATATTTCTTTCTGGAAGCTCATTTTGACTTCTGACTTCTGACTTCTGACCTGTCTGAAAAATGCTCCGACCAAATGTGTCGATCCCTGTTCTGCAGATCAAAGGAAAACATAATATGGGCACAGAAAGCATTGATGAAGCAACAAACCGGAGACACAATTGGTAGACACAGAACTAAGACTAAGTCACCGCATCAAGTATCGCCTTGACTATCATAGGACCAGATATAAAATTAAAAAAATAACCACAAAAAGGAATGAAACAAAAACATTGACGTACAATTTCAGTAACTTTTTTTTATCAAGATTGAAAGATAGACAAACATTGTGTTTCATAAGCAGTTATGGACATTAATGATATTGTTAAATCTGGCCAACAAGAGTTGTGTACCCTTGTTTTTATTGTAATAAATGGTCAAACCTAACAGACATGGGTAATTTTCACCTTTAGTTGTTAAAATTCCTAGCATAAAATTGATACCGAGACCAAAGTCCAAGTCGCTCTCATCTAAAATTACAAATAAAAATCAATGAGTGAAAAATAACAACTGTTTAAAGGGTAATTTTCACATTTAGTTGTTAAAATTCCCAGCATAAAATTGTAATATGAGGTCTATATAAGATGGCCTAGTGTCTTTGCAAAGATTCGGAGGGTGGTTTACCACAGAGGCGGGGTACATTATTGGCCCACTACGTGTACCAGCAATACATTCAAAACTGATGCAATAAAGAAAATGTGGCTATGGCAAAAAAGGAAAACTGCCATTTGAGTAAAGAACAATTTGTGAAAAGAGACTACCATTTCAGAAAACATAGAAAACTTTTTTTAGCAATAAAAATTATCCGAATATCATCATTGCTCTTCTAAAATATCGAAACTTCAAGGGATCGAACCTGATGTCTTTCGATTCGTATCTTGCTGTCTTGTGAATTATATTTGTTTCTCTTGGGATATGAAGTCAATCTAAAATAGCCTAGTTTCGTTACAAAGATTCGGAGGAGTGTTACCACAGTGGCGTGGTATTTTATTGAACCACTACGTGTACCAGCAATACTTTCAAAACTGATGCAAAAAAAGAAATGTGGCAACGGCTGTGTAGAGCAACTGTCCTTTGAGCAAACGTAAGCAACGTATTAAACAATAGAAATTATCCGAATATCATCTTTGCTCTTCTGAAATATCGAAACTTCAAGGGATCGAACCTGATATCTTTCGATTCGTATCTTACCTATCAATGATATATGTTTCTCTTGGGATATGAAGTCAATCTACGATGGCCTAGTTTCTTTCGAAAAGATTCCGGGTGATTTATGGCGAAAAACGTCCGCTGCCTCGGCCAGCCTCTATTGTCTCCATATAAAAGAGAGAAAGATCAATTTTTCCTCTGGCATTACCTCGACATGTGGTTATTTCACGTAAGATGACTAAGTTATTATCAATTCTTTGATGATTTCGATCTGCAGCCGGTGGATATCTGGTCTTTCGTTCGTGGCCGCTGTTCCGTCATCCGGAAAGAAAATGCTGCGCCCTCGGCCAAACAGCAACGGTTTGGATCTTTCCATAAGTAATCGGAGAAAGAGCTTAATGAAAACATCGGATCAATCAACAAAACAGAAGCATCTGTGCAACAAGAGAGGAAACTTATAGCGTTTCAGGCAAACCTATTTTCTCTGGCGTCATTTTCGTTGACTTATCCTAATAGAAATGTAAATATTTTCAGCAATCCACGATATTGTGTATCGGTTGTGTATAGATAGCATAGAAGTAAAGATTGGCGAGTTGGTTGGTTGGTTGGTTGGTTGGATTTTACGGCATGTCATGTAGTCAGGTCGCCTAAAGCGCTACAGCTACTATGTAATCCAGTACAACCTGTCGGATCATTGCGACTAAAACGGTAACCCCACCAAGCTTGCCTGGTGAGAAGGGTGGCTAGACACCCAGCGGGACGAAAATCAAGACCTGTCAAAGGACAGAGGAAGCTTCTCACTCAACAGCCATCTAGCACATTACATTACGAGGGGACGTAGAAATACCTGTGTTGGTATCCAGGCGTGTAGCAAGTCCCTTGTCTTGCAGAAAGTTCCCGAGTCCGACAAGTAATACATTGGCCGAAATGTTGTACAGATAAAAATAAAGATGAGTACAATAGTCCGAATAATCCAAATAATACTAATTATGAAGCCTCATCTCAAAAATTCCGAGAAATAGTAAATAATCTCTTGTTGAAACGTTTGAAGTAACAAATAATGATGCTTAGGTTTTAAGTCTTCTAACTGATAATTTTATTTGATAATAATCATTCGTTTGCACACAGTTAAAAGGTTTTATGTATTCTTATCCAATACTTTCAAACATATCTATTTGATCCACGGAGATGCGTAGTGCAATGGTTATCTTCCTAAGAAATGTCCCCGCTGCCACACCATGAACATGGCAAACAGAGATCAAATCCTGGACGAGGATGTTTGCATTTCTCATAACATTGCGAAAATTATGAATCCAACTATTCTCCCTTCATCTATGTAGTAGATCCAACTACTCTCCCTTCAGCTATGTAGTAGAGCAGACTGGGCAACCAGTCTAGTGTTACATAATAATTGGATCCCTAATACATTTTTAAGGTAGTGTAGAAATCATTATGGCGATCAGTACAGCTGATGGCCTTGAGGGTGAGTGACGGCGCTTGACCTCACTCTGACCTTGCTTTCTGGGGATAGACCGTGAGAACCGGAAACCCCATAGAAAGCCCCCTTCCGGTTTAAGGAGTAAGCAACTCAGTTAGTCAGTTAGAACTTAGAAGCCGAGCTAGCAACATGTAAGCCTCATCTGCGCAGATTGTCTGGGTGGGGATCTGGAATAAAGTAACATCAACATAAATCGAAGTCTTGTGTTTATTACTAAAAACTAACAATGACACAAGGCTTCTGATAAGAAGTGATCCCAACAGAAACCAGACCCGGAATCCTCAATAGAAGACCAGACGAGACCTTAGAAGATATACCAGACCAAGATAGATGATAGATAACATATACCTATTTAGTGCCGGTAAAGAAGGCGCTATGCAACACTAGAAGAAGAAAAAAAACTCAAACCTGTTGAAATCCACATAAGAAATCAATCTTGTTCCAAACAGCGATAGAGTCTATACCCTTTTCGCTTTCGCGTTTATTTTTACTGAGGTGGAGCGTCATACCTACATCAGCTCCCAGATGCTTTTACTACACATATCAGATTAGACAAACTGTACTATTAATACACTGCGTTGGCGAGGACCGGTATCGAACCAAGGACCTTGTGATTCCAAGGCGAACGCTTTACCGACTAAGCTAAGCAACCCTTTCAAACTATTATTGTTAGTATTTAAATCAGCCAAACAGCGTGGGAGTCTATACCCTTTTCGCTTGCGGTAGACCAGGAGGGTTGTTTTTACTGAGTTGGGCGTTATACATACTGTCATTTCCCAGTTGCTTTTAAGCAGGTAGGCATTCTCTACCGATTAAGCTAATCAGTCTTATCAAACTATTGATAGTAGTATTCAAATCAGCTGAACAGCGAGGGTGTCTATCCCTTTTTCGCTGGGTAAAATTTTCAAAAAGACAGTTGCAACTTTCTTTTTGAAATACCCTGTGTATATCCATTCCACTGGTTTTTTCTTTTTCTTTTTTTTTTTTTTTTTTTTTTTAGACTATAAAACTATCACTGGCAGTATTCATATCAGCCGAACAGCAACGGAGTCTATCCCCTTTTTGCTAGTTAAAATTTTCAAAAAGACGGTTTTATCTTTCGTTTTTAAATACCCTGTATATATACTTCACTGTATGTTGTTGCTTTCTTTTTTTTGGGGGGGGGGGTAGACTAAACTTTTACTGGCTGTATAAAAATCAGCCAGATAGCGAGGGAATCTATCCCCTTTTCGTTGGCCAAAAATTTCAAAAAGACCATTCTTTTTTAAATACCCTGTATATATACATTCCTGTGTTTTTCTTTTTTTTTTCTTTTTAGACTATCAAACTGTTACTGGCAGTATTCAAATCAGCCAAACACCGAGGGAGTCTATCCCCTTTTCGCTGGTCATAATTTTCAAAAAGACAGTTTTTTCTTTCTTTTTTAAACACCCTGTATATATACTTCCCTGTATGTTCTTTTTTTCTTTTGTTTGTTGTTGTTTTTTTTTTTTAGACTATCAAACTATTACTGGCAGTATTCAAATCAACCGAACAGCGAAGGAGTCTATGCCCTTTTCGCTGGCCAAAATTTTCAAAAAGACCATTGCATCATTCATTTTAAAATACTCTGTACATATATGTCCCCTGTGTTTGTTTGTTTTTTTGTTTTTTCTTTTGCTAGTTTGTTGTCGTTGTTTTGTTTTTTTAGATATTCCCATCCATAAATTTGTTTATGTACATACATATATCTTGCATTTTTATGTATACGTCTCTAATTATGGCTGCTGCAAGGCAGCTTTTCCCCCGAACCGTACGGGACTTCGACCGAATCGATCCTAAAACCGATACAGAAGTTTCTATTCAATAAATACTACATTTCCGATCGAATACACGGATTTGTGTTCCGTTTGCACAAAAGTAATATTAGCCAGCCGCTTCTACCGAAGGGGTCCAACTCGGAATCAATAGAGCCTTTTCGAATACTTTCGGTCGAATGAACAAATTGTTAAGAAGATTTGCCTGGACTGAGGCATTGGAAAGTGCATTTTTGTTTCTATAGTTTTTAGCATGGTTCAACGATTTTATAGTTCATTTCGGAGAAACAGTGTAAAATATGATAACAGAACTGTTTTCTTTAATACGCCCTTGTATATAAAACTAGCTGATCTATGCGATACAATAGGGACTTAAAATGTATCGTTCTTTGCAGAATTATTGTCATGGTGTTATGCAATGTAGATATTTACTCAACCTAGCAAGGAATTAGAAGTGGGAAGTAATAACCATTGGTAGTAGGAGGTAAAACTTCAAATAATCGAAGCTTTATATATCAAACAAAAAAAAACCTACCTTAAACAAAATAAACTTTGAAATAAGTCAACATATTCTCAAATGTTTATAATTTTCCGCTATCCCCCTTCCTCTATAACCCTCCCCTTCTCACAACTTGTGCCCCCCTACCACATAAAATCACTACTGCAAAGCTCGCTCGAACCACTACCATTCCTACAACCTCCTACTACCAATGGTTATTACCTCCCACTTCTAATTCCTTGCTACTATCGTTCTCGTTAAAAACGGGACACGAAATCATACCATCATTTCCCACCTGAGGATGGCAAATTGTATTGCCGAAAGCGCTCGTTTTGAAACCTTTGGGGGACTGTTATACCAGTTACATCCCGACACCAGAAAGATGGCCCGAAAATTGGAACGGATCAACGAAAAACTTGTCCGACAGGAATTGTCTGTACAGTTCAACAAAACTTATATATATATATTATATATATATATATATATATATATATATATATATATATATATATATATATATATATATATAACTTTTAAATAAAGAAAAACTTAACAAACTGTCATTTGAGTATAATAATTAATTTCGACCAGAAACTGAAAATATTGCTCTATATATTATTACTATTGGTTATCATACATTGAGTTTTCTTAGGTATTTATAAAAATCCTTGTGTTAATCTATATGTTTACACCTACAAGAACATACAGTATGGTTGTACAGTGAGATTTCGATGATCCCAAATAGAAACATCCCTTACTTACCAGTCAATTGGATTATCTTACACACACACACACACACACACACACATATATATATATATATATATCAAAATACTAAAAAGTGGTTATGGTTGGGTTCAGAATTTTTTTGGATAAATTTGGCTTAACCTTTGACATGTCGAAGAAAGAGTTTTCTAAAGTTTTTCTAATTTGAAAAATATTGTGGTGAAAATTTGATTACAGAATTTTTTTTCATGAATTTTGATCGAAAGGTCTTATCACATTTGCAATGCTCAGCAAAAATGATGAAAATATTTCTGATTTATGAATCATCCTGGTGAAAAGCGAAATTTTCGGAGAATTTATCTAATTTGGCTTGTCCAATCCGAACGCAAAAAAACTTCACTGAGTCTACAGTAATCTATATATCTAAAATGCAAATCACTGCTGAGTTTAGAATTTTATATGTGTCTATAGATTATAAAATCAATATTTACTCCTTTTATATATATATATATATATATATATATATATATATATATATATATATATATATATATATATACGTACACACACATATATGTACATATATGTGTATATATGTAAAAGTATCCCTCAGAAGTTAAACAAATTTGTCTGTGTCCAATAGGCGACAAGTTTATTTGACGCTTACAAAAGAACATTAATATCAAATCAAAAATGACAAGACACATACAAACACAAAGTTACACGCAAATATATAAACGCAAATAAATAGATTTATGTATGTATTCAGGAATAATACGTTGACACAGTTATATATATATATATATATATATATATATATATATATATATATATAAAAGTATACACATATATAGTTTATATTTAAGCATAAATGTATATATCCATATAAGTTTTATGATTTATACACAGACACAGACACACACACAGACACACAGACACACACACACTCACACAGACACACACACACACACAAACACACACATATATATATATATATATATATATATATATATATATATATATATATATATATTACGCTAATGTTTTCATTAAGCATTTTCGAAGAAATCGATGTTAACTTAATTTTTGCACAACGAAAACTTGCACTTGAACTGTAATGAAAATATGAGAACATAAAATGAACTTCATAGACTACTAATTTGTAACACCCATACACAAAGATACACAGAGAAAATACACACACACACATACACACACACACACATATATATATATATATTATATATATTGTGTGTGTGTTTGAAGGCGCGTGGTCTAATGGTTACAGTCGTAGGAAATTGCCTCGTCGACCCGAGTTCAATTTCAGATCGAAGCTATTTGGATTTCACATAGCGCGACTACCTTTGGGAAAAGGTATGAATCCAATTCTCCGTCCAGGTATGGGTAAATGACAGGGCAGTCTGGGCGCTTTAACCTTGGCTAGGTAACCAGTCTATTAGAAAGAAAACTTTGAATTCAAACCTGTTAAACTCAGCTTAAGAAATAGACCTTGTGTCGCATCTTGCTCTGCGGAAGGATTTATATATATATATATATATATATATATATATGGTAGAAATGTGAGGAGGTTAATCCGACAGTATGTGGAGAAAAGTAGACAAACACGGGATGTTATGGAAACTTGATGTTTAATGTCGACGGTGCAACGTTTCGGTCTCTTATTAGACCATTTTCAGGACTTGGATATAGTTCTTACTCCAATGATCATTTTGAGAATTTCCATCATTGGAGTAAGAACTATATCCAAGTCCTAAAGATGGTCTAATAAGAGACCGAAACGTTGCACCGTCGACAATAAACATCAAGTTTCCATAACATCCCGTGTTTGTCTACTTTTCTCCACATATATATATATATATATATATATGTGTGTGTGTGTGTGTGTGTGTAGTCTCAGATTCCCGCTTTAACTTTTACTTTGTCGTGGCGTTAATAATGTATCAAAGAGTGCTTAATATATCATATCGAAAAATTACAGTTATAGGAAAATTGTCAGTAACAGAAAATACGTTTATCATAGTTCAACTGAGTAATAACTTCAACTTGTCAAATATAATGTAGGGTCCCGAAGAGATTGTATAGATAGAAACCATGCTTGATAGTCCTAGGAAGTGGCAGTCCTGCCTTGGCTACCAAAACTGTATTATCACTCCTAGTTGGCAGCTGATGAGGACAGGGTATCGCACGTGCTATCACACGTTGTAAGGCGAAAATTTTAAAAAGATATATATATTTATATATATACATATATATATATATATAAATATATATATATATATATATATATATATTAGAGAGAGAGAGAGAGAGAGAAAGAAAGAAAGAGAGAGAGAGAGAGAGAAGACTGAGTATTATATATATATATGTAAGATAAAAAGAATTTTAAAAAAATTTTCTGAGAACATAATACATTTTGCGGACCTTCTTCTTTTTTTATATAAAATATTAAATTTTCTCCCGTTGGAACCATAACAACATTTTATATATATATATATATATATATATATATATATATATATATATAGAGAGAGAGAGAGAGAGAGAGAGAGAGAGAGAGAGAGAGAGAGAGAGAGACTGAGGAGGGTGGAGAAGGAGGAGGGAGTTTCTGTTGTGAAGGATCTTGTCGCTCCATATTTCCCTCTGAGTTTGGCGTTGTCATTCCATTCATTAATTTATATCTAGCATCCTTGAATGAAAGATTAATTACTGAACTTTTGTATACTGACTTGGCGGGTAAATTTCCCGCCCAATTTCACCGTTCCCCTGTCTCAACGCCGCCATCTTTGTCAGTTAATTAGCATCTTAGATCATTGACTTAACGCCTCGTTTACGCTCTTATGTAATTTCGCCCAGAACCACCTTACCTTTTTTTTTATCTGACATTTCCGGAAAGCAACAAAGCCTGATGGTACCCTAGGATACTGCTGGGGGATTCTGGGTGAGAAGTAATTACAGCGTCGGTTTAGACAAGCCACAGAAAATAAAAAACAGAAAAGAAGAAGTGATACTTTCCAGACTGCGTATTGGGCATACCCACATCACCCATTCTCACTTTTTAAAAAGGGAGGACGCCCCAGTATGCTTAATACGCAAGGTACAGCTCATTATTAAACACATCCTCTTAAACTGCAACAGTCCCAGACAAACCCGCACAGAATGTTACCTGACAAAAAAAACTTAAAAGACCTCTTCAAAAATACAAACCCAGACGACATTATAACATTTTTAAAAAGAAAGCAACATTTTCAATAAGAACCAAACATAACCGAATACCACTATAAAACTGCTTCTCTAAAGATCCAAATCCACATGAAAAACCTATAATTACATAACCCTTTCTGACATTAAATGACCTACAGATGTTAATTGGTTAAATCGAACTTAACGGACCTAAATTCCACCATCGTATGTCACCCCACCGAGAGAAAAAAATACCAAAAATCAGGGAATTAACCGAATTTAATGAAATTTTCAGTATTGATATCTTATTATAATGGAGATTGTGTGTTTTTCTGTCTGTAACCGAAACTATATTACTACTCAAGTCACAATTCCCTTAATTATTTACGTCAAATTCTCCATGATTTAATTCTTTTAAACCTTCAGTTATTAATAAAAATTGTTTTACATTATTAATACTGTTGACCATATCTACGTACTAATAACATGCAATTGTATTTTATAATACAACAAAATAGCGGTTTACAGTTTGAACGAGAAGGCTAATTTGCATATTGATATTTAAAATTTTATTTTAATAAATATGTGCTTGGTATTATTGATTTCTAATTGTTTGGTTTTATCTTAAGAAATATAAACAAAAATCTCGTGGATAAATCTTAAAAGAAATTTATTTACAAGAAGAAATAACTGTAATATTATCCTTTACTTCCCATTTTAACTAAATAGTTAAATTAGGAAAATTTACCAATGAAAGAGGGGAGTAATGGGAAATGATGGAATAGTTAGTTTCAAAGTTGTTCTATTTTTCGATTATACCCCCTCTGTTGCAGATCTTTTTATCTGCATTCTTAGTCAGTTTCATTAGCCTTTCTAATTTAATATGATATTTTATTATATCAAAACTTAAAACTTAAATACTTGCACCCGGAGGGGGCATATATTTGCTAGTATTAATAAATAAAAGATATAATGTATGAGTTATATTATTTAAAAACTTTTACATTTTTTCACGTCAGTTAACTTTGAACCACGTATCTTGGAAAATCTGTGTTATGCCTCAAAGGTACGTGGTTTAAATTAACTGACCTTAAAAAATGTAAAATAACTGGTGCATTATATCGTTTCATTCATTAATATATCAGCACTGAAAATTTCATTGAATTCGGTTAATTCCCTGATTTTTGGTATTTCTTTTTCTTTCGGCGGAGTGACATACAATGGTGGAATATATTGGTGGGGTTATATACTTTTGAAACTACGGTATAAATAAAAACAAAAAAGACAGAAGGTGTGAATAATATAAACATTTTTTTAAAGGAGCTACTCTGGTAGAAAATAAGTACCGAAAATCTGAAAATAAATATTTTAAAAAAATTAAAAATTTGTTTAAAGATTTTTTTTACTATGTTCTTTAATTATATTGCATATTATATTCTAAGCGGAAAATATTGCCTATTATATTATAAGGGAAAAGAATTATACATCGATATTTGTTCTGTTTAAAAGTGCGTGGGCCTAACATTAAGTAAGTAAGTAACGACCTAAGTAACTACGTAATGCTTATTATGACCAGCGGAATTTTACTTTTAAATCTTTGATATGAAAGGTCAGTGTCCAGAAAGTTTGTTTCTAAATACTTTATTATAAAACTTTAAAGAAAACTTCGGCAGATTGTTCTGAGCGGAACTGTGCGGGTGGAAGGGGGGGCCGGGAGCGTGTTTGGGGTTGGGGTTGGGGGAAGGCGTCGATCACCCTAAGATTATTAACCTAGAAGCGGTGCTTAGAAATATCGCCGTATCTAAAATGCACTCACGAAGAAATACCCAACCGCCGTTCTTCTCAACTCTCAACATTCAGAAGAACCTTCAACCGTGAATACTGATCTGATCCGTGCACTAAAAATAATGTCTGATTTCATCTTTATTATCCCGCTCTTACCATTTTGTGAGCACAACCCGCCCCCCTCACCATTTGTGAGCATTACCCCCCCTCCCGCTTCGTTTCCATCCGACGCTTATGTTACCTACTTCTGTTTCTGTGGAAGAATAAGACTGTTACTAAGACATCATCAGATTATAAACACATCTATGAAAAGAATGAGATTAAATGTGGACACTTATAAAGTCTACCTGAGATAAGTCATTCGAAATTGGCTTTGTAGTCAAGAAACAGATATTCAAATCGTTTCTCTAGCAACGGATTCGTGTTCTCTTAAAGCAGATTTTGATAGTCTGAAAACATGGCCATTAAAATCGTTTTCGAATAACAATTATGCTTATTTTTAAACTAAAACTAAAATTATATTTTTGTGTTTTATTTAAAATCACAACTTATATATATATATATATATATATATCTTATTATAATGGAGATTGTGTGTTTTTCTGTCTGTAACCGAAACTATATTACTACTCAAGTAACAATTCCCTTAGTTATTAACGTCACATTCTCCATGATTTTATTTTTATTTAAACCTCAATTATTAATAAAATTGTTTTACATCATTAAGACTGTTAACAATATCTACATACTAATAACATGCAATTATATTTATATATTCAACGAAATAGCGGTTTACAGTGTGAATGGGAAGGCTAATTTGCATATTGATCTTATAAAAATTTGATTTTAATAAATATATGCTTATTATTATTGATTTCTAATTGTTTGGTTTTATCTTAATAAATATGAGCAAAAATCTCGGGGATAAATCTTAACAGAAATCTATTAACATAAAGAAATAACTGTAATTTTATTATTTTCTTCCTATTTTAACTAAATAGTTAAATTAGGGAAATTTACCACTGAAAGACGGGAGTAAGGGAAAATGGTGGAACAGTTAGTTTCAAAGTTGTTCTATTTTCCGATTATACCCCCTCTGTTCCAAATATTTTTATCTGAATTCTTATTCAGTTTCATTAGCCTTTCTAATTTAACATGATATTTTATAATATTAAAACTTAAATACTTGCACCCGGAGGGTGCATATATTTGCTAGTATATATAACAAACTTATTGGTAAACACTTGTAGTAAGAAAAAACCGGGAATCTGTTTTACGCCTCAAAGATACATGGTTCAAATTAAACTGACCTGAAAAAATGTTAAAGTTTTTAAATAAAATAACTTGCATTATATCTTTTATTCATTAATATATCAACACTAAAAATTTAATTAAATTCGATTATTCCCTGATTTTTTGTATTTTTTTTTCTTTCGGCGGGGTGACATACGATGGTGGAATTGAGGTCTGTTAAGTTCAATTTAATCACCTTTTTGTTAACCTTTTTTTCGGATCTCAATGTTTTTATTTCATAAATCAGAAATAACATTTTATCACTGCGTTTCAAACTCCCTCTAGGCCGCGCTCAAACCAAAAATATGTGCAGTTGTATCACGATTTTTTAAACCTGTATGTACCGAGCAAAGAACTATACTCCAAAACGACAAAGATTTGAAATAAATTAATTCTTAATGGATACTCAATTTTATTATAAACACATGTTTCTATTTAACCCATAGATGGAACCCTAACAGGTACTACCACCCCGGGTCAGAGTGGACCAGGAAGCTCTGGTGATGAAGGGGTGTTCCACATTCTGAAACCTCACCATCAGATAGAGCTTAACGTCATTCCCAGTACACGAGGACCCTCAGACAAAGCCTTCTAGCACACATATGATAAAAAAGATTGAGGCTTGCCATATCAATATCCTACCCAGCTATGTGTAACACTACTGTTCTTCTACAAGGATATTCTTAGCATGTCTTTATGACCTGCAGAGAGATAGCCCCCCCCAAAAAAAAAGGGGCTTGAGGTGTTCAGCCGATTGATCAGAGGGGGCCTCTCCGACTGCCCGTCAAGCTTGGTACAGGTGATATAATCTTCTGAAGGTGATTTTATCCAGAAAGGAATGGTGATCTTTATTGGATTAAAGAAAAGCAGAATACAACGATATTCAGAGTGAACCAGGGAGCTATGGTGATGAAGGGGTGTTCCACATTCTGAAACCTCACCCTCAGCTTAACGTCATTCCCAGGACACGAGGACCCTCAGCCACCACCTTCTAGCACGCATGATAAAAAAGATTGAGGCTTGCTATATCAATATTGGTGCAAAGGCTTGACGTGTCCAGCCGATTGATCAGAGTGCTTGTACATTCTGTTTTACAATGAAAAGGTAAATTGGTGGGGGGAGGGAGAGAAAAGGGGGTGGGTTATTGCTGGGTAGTCTAGGGGAATGAGAAGAAATCGGGAGGGCTTGGAAAGGGTGTTTTCATTTTTGGGGGTCAGTCAGTTGACTTTGAATAATGAGACGAAATATCAATTGAACATAGTTGTTTGTGTTGTTATATCAACAATTTCCTCAACTCTCAACCACATTTTGTCGGATTTATTCAATCGTTCACTCCTCACACATGCCCATATACATTTACCAACCCCTCTGCACGAGCCGTGTCGGGCACAAGTTCAATTTCTTAAACTCTCCGACTGCGCGTCAAGCTTGGTACAGGTGATAAAATCTACTGAAGGTGATTTTCTCCAGAAAGGAATGGTGACCTTCATTGGATTAAAGAAAAGCAGAATACAACGATACGTTGACAGAATTTTAGGAGCAGCTGCAATCGAATGCTAAAGCCGTGAATTTTCCAATACGTTCGACTTATCAACAGGACATCGAATTTAAACCATTCTGCTTTGCTGACAAGGGAATATTATAAGAAGAGAAATATCAAAGATCGGCAGAAGTCAAGTCAGCAAGTTGATTTGAATCCCACAGAGAATTTTTAGCGGGAACTGAAAGTTTGAGTACAAAACGTAGTGAACAAGAAATCTCTCTATACTCAGAATCATTTAGCAAGAAGAAAAGATTAAAATACCGACTAAAACCCATAACTTTTTTGTATATAATCCTATCCTATCCAGCTATGTGGAACACTACTGTTTTTCTACAAGGATAGCTTTCGCATTAAATAGCTCACTTAGTTTGAGATGCCATTAAACAAAGAAACCAAAGCAAAGCAAATCTTTATAAATTCTGATTCCCCGTAAGCGTGGCTTAGTATTTATTTATAACCTACAGAGAGATACCCCCCCCCAAAAAAAGATGGTTGTCCTGTGTATTATGAGTGATGGTCAGGCTCAAGATCTGGATAAGACTTAGAATAAATAAAAGTCTACTCAGCTCCTTATATCAGTCTCATTTCTATTATTTTCATATTACTTACATGTATTTTTTATTAAGAAATACAATCATCAGATGAGACATGTCTTCATATATATACGTACATTTCAGCAGAGCTAAAGACAGGAAGACCGCTTTGTGTGTGATCTGGTCTTCCTGTCTATAGCTCTGCTGATGAGGCCTAATAGGCTGAAATGTACATACAGAGATTGATTTTTCTCGATTTGTTTAGCCTTACATTTGAATAGGTACTCCTGCCTAATTCATTAATTATTAATTAATCAATTTTCAAAAATTAGGTACGACTTCAATTAAGCACATATTCTCCCAAAGATTGTCGGCTAAAAAAGCCATATCAAAACACATCGTCTGTTTGTTTACTTCTCATATATATATATATATATATATATATATATATATATATTAGGAAAAAATGAAAAAACACCGGTTTAAATGTGTTAAGTGGTGAGTTTATTGGCCGACGCTGCAGTGTTTTGATCTATCAATTAGATCATCTTCAGGGCATTTGTTGGTATATGGAAGATAATGACAATTTTTTTATCAAAATGCCTAATCAGATGATCTAATTAATAGATCGAAACACTGCAGCGTCGGCCAATAAACTCGCCACTTAACCCATTTAAACCTGTGTTTTTTTCATTTTTTCTTAATATACTACATACCGTCGGATTCACTTCCTTTCTTCATATATATATATATATATATATATATATATATATAATATCTGTGTGTGTGTGTGTGTGTGTGTGTGTGTGTGTGTGTGTGTTTAAAAAATAATCGTATTCGATGGAACTGTGTGCAGTGCAACAAATAATTCTTAAGGAACAACTCCCCCAAAAATGTATGAACGTACGATAACCACAATTCCTCAACCTCTAAGCATAAAATAACCCTAGATGGGGTGATATGCTGTTAAAACCAATCAATCATCTATCTCTGGGATGTGCAAGAATACATCTATTTTCGCCTATCAAGGGATAAATAGCCGAGCAGACCAGGTTCTTTAGCCATGCTTAGACAACACATGTAGGAAAAGGTAAACAAGCGGAGGGTTTGGGTAAATAAATACACATGTAATGCATGAAGAATGAGTAATTCATGAGTTTTCCTTCTCCTAGACTGGTTGCTGTGCCAAGTTTATCTCTTTGCCTCCAAATTTCCTCCACAGCTGTACCAAATTTTTTTGGTATTTTTTACTCGTATTATGGGGTATTCTAAAGTGCACAATAGATTCACCTCAGAACTCATCTTATTCAAATAAAATCCAATTATTATTATTATAATCTTAGTCCTTAGGCTAAGTTTAAATGAAGTAACTATCAGCGGCTTACGGTAGGATCGCAGTGATGGGAGACCAACTGTGAGCAGATTAAAGTAGGCTAAGAGTTAAAGAGCCCAGTCTGCTCTGCTATCTGGAGGGAGAATGGTTGTATACATACCTTTCCCATGGGTATTAGCGCTATGTGAAATGCATACGGCCTCGTCCAGGGCTTGAGGTAGGGCCATAGTGTTCATATCATATGCGATTAACCTTTACACCCGTAACAGCTGCCTTTTTCATATCCATCAATAATGGAGATTCGCTTCCAGTTTTTGTTTTTAACAAAAATTACGTCACTGCTTACGTCACATTAATACATATTAAAAGTTTACATTTCAAATTTTTTGTTTTTTTAATCCTTTTAAATGAATTCGATGATTTTACTTACTTAAGGTACAGACTTGCTGACATTGAATTTTTTACTCCCACTATGAAAATGCATTGGACAATGATTTTTATTATGAAAATGCATTGGACAATGATTTTTACTATAAAAATGCATTGGACAATGATTGTTTCTATGAAAATGTATTGGACAATGATTTTTCATAAAAATGCATTGGACAATGATTTTTATTATGAAAATGCATTGGACAATGATTTTTATCATAAAAATGCATTGGACAATGATTTTTATTATGAAAATGCATTGGACAATGATTTTTATTATGAAAATGCATTGGACAATGATTTTTATTATGAAATGCATTGGACAATGATTTTTTCATGAAAATGCATTGTACAATGATTTTTATTATGAAAAGGCAATATATTTCAAAAATATATTTTTACATCGCCCGGGGGGTATGTTTTTATTTTGTACTAGTACAGTGTAATAAATATTAACCACAAGTAATAAACATTTACTGTGGCTGATGGTAAGGCTTTGGGGGAATCCCCGTACCGTAGTAGTTAAGGTGCTGGACTGCGAGATCAGAGTAAGCGAGTTCGAGATCTGGTCGTTGTCTCAGACTATAAACGCCCATAATCGATTTTCATACATGCTACATGAAAAAAAATAGAATAAGAAAGCAAGAAAGAACGTAAAAAAGAAAGAATCAAAGACAGTAGGAGAAAGTGTGGGATTGATCCAGCGGAAGCGATAACGCTAATCTCTATCAACATAAGGAAAAGATGAAAAGAACGAAAGAAAGAAAAAAAGAGTGAGAGAGAATTAAATCAAGATTATTATACCTTTTACATGTTGAACTATTTAACAATAGCTCTTAAGTAAACATATTAAACGTTGTAATAATTAAATCATCGTACCGTGGGATATCCCCAGGTCTTGCAAATTATTGTTTAATCAACAACTAACAATGTTTTAATTAATAAATAAATTTAGTACCACTCAAATAAAAAAAACATATTTCTTTGTAAAAAATTTATTGATACTGACACATGTTAAATAAGTGATTTATTTTCCCTAAGTATCCCTTACTTTGTGGAAGTTCCCATGCATGACGTAGTCAGTAACGTGCTGGACTGAGACATTGTAGTAAGCAAGTGTGGTATATCTACAGGTCCTGTTAGTGAACGAAATAAAGAAAATATGAAAAGAAGGAAAGAAAGAAAAAATTGTGAGAGAGAATTAAATCAAGATTATTTTACTTTTTACATATTAAACTATATTGCAATAGGTTTACGGGGCAGGGTTACATGCTCTCATTCGAAAGTGAAACATTGCAATTGAGAGAAACGGTGACTATGTGGAGAAGTAGAGATGTGATCCACAGAGGACCAGCTTTATTTTGATGTATGGTACATGTTTCTGTTTTGGTAATTATACCTGTCCTAACCAAAATGGCATTACTTTTAGACTCACCAATATGGAGAAGTAGTGATGTGATCCACTGAGAACAAGCTTCATTTTGATGTATGATACATGTTCATGTGATGGTAAGTGAGAACATTTCTATTTTGAGAAACGGTGATACATGTTCCTGTGTTGGTAAGCAAGAATATTGCAATTGAAAGAAACGGTGACTATGTGGAAAAGTAGTGATGTGATCCACAGAGGACCAGCTTCATTTTGATGTATGATACATATTCCTGTGTTGGTAAGTAAGAACATTACTACTGAGAGAAACGGTGATCTATGTGGAGAAGTAGGGATGTGATCTACAGAGATCCGGCTTCATTTTGATGTATAATACATGTTCCTGTGAGAACATTTCTATTGAGAGAAACGGTGATCTATGTGGAGAAGTAGTGATGTAATCCACAGAGGACCAGCTTCATTTTGATGTATGATACATGTTCCTGTGTTGGTAAGTGAGAACATTGCTATTGAGAGAAACGGTGATCTATGTGGAGAAGTAGTGAATGTGATCCACAGAGGACCAGCTTCATTTCGATATATGATACATGTTCCTGTGTTGGTAAGTAAGAATATCAAACGTTGTGATTATTAGATTATTATACTGCTGTATGTCCACATGTTCTGCTACTTAAACTAAATAAAATAAAAGCGAATTCGATTGTCTTTTGACCGGAATGCTCACACTGAGTGACCTTCTGTTTGACATTTTCCTCTCAGAGGTATGAGACAATAGCAGGTGTTCATATTAACAGAGATTGGGGAGAGCGATTTAGGCTACTTAATTGCATCCTCTTATCTCTTTGAAAATTCGGAAAGGGAGGCACGTCATACACTCGCCAGTTTACCTCGGCGAAACATTGATAATTCCACGCGTATGAGCCCCGTCTGTTAATTACCTGTGCTCAGATATAAGGATTACGGTTGGCATTTCCTTGGAACTTTGTGCTGATTCAAATCAGCTCAGGGGATGTGAAAATGACATTTACCGGATGAAAAGATTTCAAAACTAGCTTCTATTTGGGCATCGCAGGTAAATGACCACTGTGATCGGATCGAAGCAACGTTTGCCTCTTGACGAAATCTCTAACTCCCGCCCGCGGCCACCGTCGCCGCTGGGGCTACTTTTCTGTCTGATTGACAGGGCCAAAATCAAACACGGCGATAGAAATTTTATACACATGATCATGTGGTTGAGAGTAGAGGGAAATGTCGATATAACAACACAAACGACTATACTATTTCTCTGAATGTTTGAGATGAGGCTTGATGATTAGTATTATCTGCGTTATTCGGACCATTGTCCCCATCTTCATTGTTATCTGTAGAACGTTTCAAAGTTCCGTGATGGCTCCCGATTACGACAAGAAGGTTCTCCAGATTACAAAAAGAAAGTTCCCGAGTTCGAAAAGAAGGTCCCCGAGTTCGAAAAGAAGGTTCCCGAGTCCGACAAGAAATACCTGAAGAAAGCCGGAGGGCACATCAGCCGAAACGTTGTACAGATAACAATGAAGATGAGGACAATAGTCAGAATAACGCAGATAATACAAACGACTATGTTCAATTGATATTTCGTCTTATTATTGGTTGAGACTTCTTCAGAAGTTTATTTATTTAAGTGCTTGTACATTCTGTTTTTACATGTTTTTACATATATATTTGTATATATGTATTTATCTCTTAATGATAATTTGTATTTAAATGTAAATAAATGTTTATGTGTTTATTTGAAATTCTATCCGCTCTTCGTCATTCAGCATTGTCGTCGTTCATCGGTTTTCTATCCTTTTCATGGGAGCAGAGAGAAAAGTTTTGAATCCCATCCATTTTGTACTATTTATTTTTACATCTGGGACTTTTTGCATATTTTTTTTACTACTTCGTGTTCCGCAGGTGCACCGGTCTCCGCTAACGAGTGTGCGTGCGTAACAATATATATATATATATATATATATATATATATATATATATACTAAGAAAGAATGAAAAAAAAACACAGGTTTAAATGAGTTAAGTGGTGAGTTTATTGGCCGACCCTGCAGTGTTTGGATCTATTAATTAGATCATCTTCAGGGCATTTGTTGGTATACAGACACACACACATACACACACACACAGACACACACACAACCTTGAGGTTTGTTTCGCTGTCGTTTATCGCAAAAGATTTATACACACACGCGCAACCACACACCTAAAAAATGCACAATGCTTTCTTTTCGATACACACACTTACACAGTCCCATACTCACACCGTAAAATAAAATATTTGACGTCATATTTCAAACCGTCTCTTTTTTCAAACCTCAAATTTTAAACAGACTGAATAACAAGGACTACCACTCGCTTTTCTCGTTATTCTGTGATATAAATTTCTTATTACCTTCCATATACCAACAAATGCCCTGAAGATGATCTAATTAATAGATCGAAACACTGCAGCGTCGGCCAATAAACTCACCACTTAACTCATTTAAACCTGTGTTTTTTTCATTCTTTATTAATATACTACATACCGTCGGATTCACTTCCTTTTCTTCACACACACACACAAACGCATATATATATATATATATATATATAATATATATATATATATATATCTTATTATAATGGAGATTGTGTGTTTTTCTGTCTGTAACCGAAACTATATTACTAATCGAGTCACAATTAACATAGTTATTTACATCACATTCTCCATGATTTTTATATTTAAACCTCAATTATTAATAAATTGCTTCACCTTTTTATTAGTGTTGTCCAAACTACATATGAATAACATGCAATTGTATTTATATATACAAAAAATAGCGGTTTGCAGTGTGAACGGGAAGGCTAATTTGCATATTGATATAAAAAATGTGATTTTATTAAATATGTGCTTAGTATTATTGATTTCTAACTGTTTGGTTTTATTTCAATGAATATAAGCAAAAATCTCTCCAATGAATCTTAAATGAAATCCATTAACAAGAAAAAATAAGTGTAATTTTATTTTTTATTTCCTAATTTAACTAAATAGTTAAATAAGTAAAATTCAGCAATGAAGGACGGGAGTGATGGAAGAGTAAGTTTCATTTCTATTTTTCTATTATACCCCCACTCTGTTACATATCTTTTTTATCTGCCTTCTTATTAGACTTTCTAATTTAATACGATATTTCATTACATTAAAACTTAAATACTTGCACCCGGAGGGTGCATATATTGCTAGTATATATATATATATATATATATATATATATAATATATATATATGTAATATATATATATATATAATATATAATATATATATATATATATCTTATTATAATGGAGATTGTGTGTTTTTCTGTCTGTAACCGAAACTATATTACTACTCAAGTCACAATTCCCTTAATTATTTCCGTCAAATTCTCCATGATTTCATTCTTTTAAACCTTCAGTTATTAATAAAAATTGTTTTACATTATTAATACTGTTGACCCTATCTACGTACTAATAACATGCAATTGTATTTATATATACAACAAAATAGCGGTTTACAGTTTGAACTAGAAGGCTAATTTTCATATTGATATTTAAAATTTTATTTTAATAAATATGTGCTTGGTATTATTGATTTCTAATTGTTTGGTTTTATCTTAAGAAATATAAACAAAAATCTCGTGGATAAATCTTAAAAGAATTTTATTTACAAGAAGAAATAACAGTAATATTATCCTTTACTTCCTATTTTAACTAAATAGTTAAATTAGGAAAATTTACCAATGAAAGAGGGAAGTAATGGAAAATGATGGAATAATTAGTTTCAAAGTTGTTCTATTTTTCGATTATACCCCCTCTGTTGCAGATCTTTTTATCTGCATTCTTAGTCAGTTTCATTAGCCTTTCTAATTTAATATGATATTTTATTATATCAAAACTTAAATACTTGCACCCGGAGGGTGCATATATTTGCTAGTATATATAAACAATGTATATCACATTAATACAAAGCTCTATTGCTTCTAGTCTTTTTTATAAGCGACCAACTCTTTATCACATTAATACACAGGATTTGCAATATGAACATATGCTTGAAATATCCACAGTTCGACTTATTCTTTGCTGATTAGAGACAAACAAATCCAGAATATTTCATTCATAGTTCTATTGTATCTAGTCTTTTTTTTCTAAGCGACCACAAAGTTCCTATTCTTCAACACATCTTATTATAATGGAGATTGTGTGTTTTTCTGTCTGTAACCGAAACTATATTACTACTCAAGTCACAATTCCCTTAGTTATTTACATCACATTCTCCATGATTCTATTTCTATTTAAACCGCAATTAATAATAAAACTGTTTAACATCATTAATACTGTTGGCCTTACCTAAATACTAATAACATGCAATTGTATTTATATATACAACAAAATACCAGTTTTCAGTGTAAACGTAAAGCTAATTTGCATATTGATATTAAAAAAACTGATTGTAATAAAAATATGCTTGGTATTATTGATTTCTAATTGTTTGGTTTTATCTTAATGAATATGAGTAAAAATCTCTTCAATAAATCCTAAAAGAAATTCATTAACAAGAAGAAATAACTGTAATTTTATTTTTACTTCCTATTTTAACTAAATAGTTAAATTAGGAAAATTTAGCATTGAAAAACGGAAGTGATGAAAGAGTAAGTTCCAGTTGTTCTATTTTCCGATAATACCCCCTCCGTTTCAAATCTTTTTATTTGAATTCTTAATTTACTTGCACCCGGAGGGTGCATATATTTGCTAGTTAATACAAAGAATTTTTACCAAGAACTGCTATATTCACCAATCGGGCACTTTAAGTATTCCATTTGATCGCCTATCTAAAGTCGAAGCAAACGTAACAGTGGAGAATGCGAAGATGAACCAATTAATTGAGACCACAATCAATCTAGGTATTTATCCCCGGTAACGTGGTAGCCATAATGTCGGCTGACTAACGGCTGGCCGGTGGTTGGACGATAAAAGCAGGTTGTCCATGAAATTCCTGTTTGATTGATAACGCACTCATGCGAGAGACGACTCGGACATTCGGGTCATTTTCGGACGGTGCACACATCTCTGACAGACACCGGTTTAAAAGAGCCAGCCATTTCTGTAGAAAGTGGAGAGAATCAATAGTTAACAGTTCATCAAATTACAAGCATCACTGCCACTGCGATGGAATCGGTTAATGTTAGTAGAACGTCACCAGCATTACAATAACCATCATCATCATCATCAGCAGCAACAACATCTGTTGAATTATTTATTATATATATATATATATATATATATATATATATATATATATATAGTGTGAACAAAAATTATTATTAAGACAATCAGGAATATTTCTTGTATGTTGTTTAAATCTCAACTAGTTTCGACCTTCGGTCATCTTCAGGAGAAAATTTCTTATTTGAAAAATTGTTGATACATTATTAGAAAGGGAGCATTATAGAAGAGTTATAAATTTTCAAGTGTTATAGTGGTTTAACCTGCTGTTAAAATCCGGGTAGGCGAGTGTGTTTGATAGTAGCATGTTCATTCGTTCCGTGAAGAACCTCTATGAGGTAGTTTGTTTTTTGATGCTCTTATATATGTGAGGGAGGATTCATGGGCGTTGTGTGTATGGTATGACTGTAATGACTGTATGTGTATACATGTATATGTATATGTGTGTTTACATATACTGTGTGGGTGTGGGCGCGTGTCTGTATCACGGTACTGTGCGTGTGACTTCTAGATTTTTAATTGGGTCAGGAGTGGCTTGTTTGATGTTTGATGTGTGGTGGTCAGTGTTTGTTTATTTTGGTGACCTCGGCCACCCTCGTAGGTGTAGACAGGTTTATTATCCACTGTTAAAGAGGACTTGTTTTATGATTATGGAGATTGTGGGTTTGTCTGTCTGTAACCGAAACTATATTACTATACAAGTCACAATTCCCTTAATTATTTACGTCAAATTCTTCATGATTTCATTATTTTAAACCTTCAGTTATTAATAAAAATTGTTTTACTTTATTAATACTGTTGACCATATCTACGTACTAATAACATGCAATTGTATTTATATATACAACAAAATGGCGGTTTACAGTTTGAACGAGAAGGCTAATTTGCATATTGATATTTAAAATTTTATTTTAATAAATATGTGCTTGGTATTATTGATTTCTAATTGTTTGGTTTTATCTTAAGAAATATAAACAAAAATCTCGTGGATAAATCTTAAAAGAAATTTATTTACAAGAAGAAATAACTGTAATATTATCCTTTACTTCCTATTTTAACTAAATAGTTAAATTAGGAAAATTTACCAATGAAAGAGGGGAGTAATGGAAAATGAGGGAATAGTTAGTTTCAAAGTTGTTCTATTTTTCGATTATACCCCCTCTGCTGCAGATCTTTTTATCTGCATTCTTAGTCAGTTTCATTAGCCTTTCTAATTTAATATGATATTTTATTATATCAAAACTTAAAACTTAAATACTTACACCCGGAGGGTGCATATATTTGCTAGAATATATAAATAAGTAAAGAAATATCAAAAGACTTAGAGATTTAGCATTATAGTCTAAGCTCCGTGAAATAGATTATAATGCTAAATCTCTAAGTCGTTTGTTATTTCTTTACTTATATATTTGCTCTGTGACTCTAACATTAAGAGCACACATTGAGCTCTCAAACTGCGACAGGTTTTTTAAATAAAACTCTTGTGTCGTAAGGAAGATTTCTTCTCTGGACTTTTGGATTATATATATATATATATATATATATATATATATATACCAACCCCTCCACAGGATGTGACACAAGTGTAATACGAACCTGTGCACGGGACTAGTTGTGGAGGGAATCTGGGCACGTTACCACTTGCGATATTATGTTAGGTCCTAAATGTGATACTCCCCTGGGTCGCCGGCCCCAAATGTGATAGTATGCTGGTCACGGTATGAATTATTTCCGTGACTACCACATGAGCCTCCGGTCAGCTGCTCTTTCAATACCCTCTGTAGAACTGGGATCGACGCAACTCGGTGGGAGTATCTTTGTGACGGGTTGAGAAATTAGTAGAAATAAGCTGCCGCGTTTGCTTGGCAATTCTAAAAAAAATCGGGTAACACACCATCAATAATAACAACTGTTGTTATTCATATATGATGAATAGGAGTAAGTTTTACACACTTGTTTGGATAAATAAAGACACGATGAGCTTTGTTTGGCGTTTTGTTTTATATGAAATTCTGGAATTAATTTTAGCAGCAAATGTCAATTTTTATATTTTAGAAAATCCCATAGCGTGTGACAAATTTCGTTTTTTCGATCCAAACTCGGCTGTCAACGGGGCCCGACTGTTCGTGTCGATGTCTGCGTGCCTAACTGTCTGTTTGCTTTCAAAAATGAGAATTATTTTAATATAAACAATTGTATCTATATCTGTGTCATCGGACTTGGGTGAACTAAGTGTGAAACCCAAAGCCACCCTTTTGATCTGACAGCCATGTCAAATCTTTTAATGTCAACACTGCAACTTTTCTCTATGTATAAACAATACGCAAACCAAAAATGTATTTGATATTTTTGATTTTTCATTTTACACCTGAACAAACTCAACGACACTAACACAGAAAAATTATTCTACGTTAAAAATTAGTTGACGCCAACAAAAGAACTCACCGTGTCACATTTAGGATCACTTATAGGATCACATTTGGTTCCGTGCAAATAAGTTCCACAGTTCGTCCCGTGACCAGTATCGGGATAATATCACATTTGGTACCGTGCCCCCAGGATCGTATTATATCTGTTGCCGTACGACCCAAGATCGTATTACACAAGGTCAATTTCTTAAGCTCAACAGGTCTTAGTTCAGAGTTTTCCTTCTCCTAGACCAGTTGCCTAACCAGGATTAAAGAGCCCAGTCTGTCCTACTATCTATCCTTAGCTAGAGAGAGAATAGGATTCATACATTTCCCAAGGGTATTAGCACAAAGTGAAATGCAATTACCACACCCAGGATTTGAACTCGGGGCGACGAGTCCATTTTCCATGACTTTAACCATGACACCACGGGCTTCCTTGATTATTTTGGTATATAAGGTGTGCTTCAATACATCACTTAAATTTATAGACTAAGAGAGGTCACGTGGTTTAAACCTCAGCCAATCAAACCCGAATACGTGTCTGGTTAACTACTTAATCGCTGATACAGACAGATGTACATTTGCATTCATTGACGAAGGAGCTGCAAGACTGAGGAGCACCAAGGAACAACCAAGGGATTCTTCACTTTATAATCGCGCTCTGCTTAACACAAAGAATCTCCGCTGGACAACGCTCTTGCATTGAAGCCTAAAGGATGGCTACAAAAATCGTAACAGCATCAAGCACAGACTCCGTTGACTCTCTCTCTCTCTCTATCGGCATCCGTCCCTATATGCCATCGCACTTGAGAAGTCTTCCAGACTGCCACCAATGTCCAAAGAGAGCTGATAAATGTTTTGGCTGGAGATTCAAAACTGGTGTGTCCATGTGCAGGAGTCCATAGGAGAACGTCACATGTGTTTTTCCGTCCAGCAGGGTCCAGCAAACACAAACACACAATCTCAACATCATCAACGTATTCTTTTGACTCTCTCTCTCTCTCTCTCTCTCTCTCTCTCTCTCTCTCTCTCTCTCTCTCTCTCTCTCTCTCTCTCTCTCAGTTTCTTTGCTTGCTCTGTTGTTCTCATACTCTGTCTTATTCTTCTTTCTGATTAGCTTATATATTTTCTATGCTCTCTCTCTCTCTCTCTCTCTCTCTCTCTCTCTCTCTCTCTCTCTCTCTCTCTCTACTCACACACACACACACACACATACACGCACCATCTGTCCCTATAAGTCATAACCATTGATAAGTCTTCTAGATGGAATCTAGTATCTACACAAGATTGATGAATGTAAGTTTTTGCTAGACAGCCAGAATTGGTGTGTCCATGTGTAGGAGTTCAAAGGAGAACGTCTCATCTTTTTTCCCCTTCCAGCATACCCAGCACACACTCATAGACACATAGGAGTGAAAACCCAGAAAAAAAGAAACATGGCCGTAATTTAAGAAACATTACCCCGAACCCAACTTCTGTCAAGAGATTATAAATTTTGTCCCTTCCCGGCCTCGCGTTCTTAGTACTCATATGATGTCAGAAACATCCTTGACCGAACCAACCACTCCCCGGTAAATCACTAGTCCACACACCTTTTTTTTTCCTCAGTTTTATTACATACAAGAAATAGAATACATCTTTACATATTTCTCTTTTTAAACAAAACCTGTGCAGCGTGTGTTTGCTGAATGGTTTTGTGTTGGGTGGCTAGAAGAACCAGCCAAGACAGAAACAAGATGGCTGTGCTGCATTTAAACAAAACTCATTTTCTAAATACGGACAATATCTGCTTTTAATAGGTAAAGGCGCATGAAGTTAGCAAAGGCCATCAATTAAATAAATCGAACAGTTTCCCCATAAAACTTTCATGTAACCAGTTGATTGATTAGGTCGGCGGCACGTTTGAATTAAAAATTAAAACTTACCAATGATCAATTATGTACGTCGAATTGTCTACGGCTGAAAAGGAAACGGCAGGGGGCAGGGGGAGGGGCAGATCTGGAGAAAAGTTACATTTCACACAATGACGTCTTGGTGTAAATAACATAACTCTGTTTGTCGGCGCAAAATTTCTTTCGAAAACATTTGCCGGTTCAATTACTCAAACAAGACAAGAGCAACGTAACGACGGAGTAGTTATGAATAAGATATGTTAGGAAAATGTAGAACATTTATATTAGCTTTGTAAAAGAAAAAAGACAGGGACTCTCGAGGGTTTCCCCGTGAATTTTCAGATGATTAAAAGAGAAAAAACAAAAGAAAATATGGGCACGACCTAATAGTTGAAAATATATTGGTTTATACAAGAATAATTACGGTATGAAGAACGCACTTACACGTATATATTACTGCTCAATTATATATACTAGCAAACATACGCACCCTTCGGTTGCAAGTATTTGAGTTTTGTTATTACCAAATATTATATTCGAAAGGCCAATGAAAATAAATAAGAATGCAGATGAAATGAATTGAAACAGAAGGGGTATAATAAAAAATAGAACACCTGAAACTTACTCTTCCATCTCTCCTATCTTTCATTGCTAAATTTTCTAATTTAACTATTTAGTTAAAATAGGAAGTAAAGAATAAAATTACAGTTATTTCTTCTTGTTAACGGATTTCTTTTAAGATGTATCTCCGAGATATTTGCTCATATTCATTAAGATAAAACAAAACAATTAGAAATTAATAATACTGAGTATATATTTATCAAAATCAAATGTTTAATATAATATGCAAATTAGCCTTCCCATTCACGCTGTAAAGAGGTATTTTGTTGTATATATAAATACAATTGAATTGTAGATCTGGTCAACGCCGGGGGTCAAGTTGCTTCGGCCCTGGCTCTTTACAAGTTAATAGCGTTGATCCCAGGGGTCTATCCCCCCAGGTAATACCCGCCCCCTTGATTTAAAGGGACAGGGCTGGGTTTATTGCCCTGCGCATGAGGTACCACCTTGAGGGGGAATGCCAACGGGATCAAGGCAATTTTTGTGCTTACCACCCATGAGCTTCGGCTTATGGGTGGGCCCACATTAAAACGAGGCCTTGTGCCCAGTCCATACAAGTGAGGTATGCGACAAATATAAAACCCATGAGCTTCGGCTTATGGGTGGGCCTACGTTAAAATGAGACCTTGGGTCCAACGCTTATAAGTGGGATGAAAGGCAAATATCTGTAGATATGATCAACAGTATTAATAATGTAAAGTAATTTTATTAATAATTGAGGTTTAAATAAAGAATAAAATCATAGAGAATCTGACGTCAAATAACTAAAAGAATTGTCGAAAAATGTTTCGACCGTGAAAGGGTAAGGAAAAGAAAAAGAGACAAGGGCATGGAATCCGTGGTCAGTTATCCGGTTCTTGCGAAACAATGCCCGTTTCGCGACCCTTTGGCTCTATCAAGGGTCGATTAACTATCCAAGTAGCAAAGGGTCAATTAACTATCCAAGTAACAAAGGGTCGATTTACTTCGTAATGGACACCGCCACTCCAGCCGACGCCATCCACCTGAGTAGAGGGCCCCCCTCAATATTTTTTCCACAGAATTGTTACTTGAGTAGTGATATACTTTCGGTTACAGACAAACACACAATCTCCTTTATAATAAGATAACTGAACAACCAAGCTTTCGTGTTTGGTTTTCCAAAATAACTCTAAATTGATTCTTGATTACGTTGATAAGGTTTTTTCTTTTTATCCAAGAAGTCTCATTTCCTCCAAGACAGATTTCGGAATTCTTGACCGGAATTATTCTTAGAATATTTATTTCAGTAGAATTTTAGAAACGGCGAAAGTGAAACGAGTCATTGTGTAAATCGGTTAAAGACATGCGTTGTAAACAGAAAGAAAAATGAACTTCTTCTTGATTGGTCATAAATATTTTCTTTCCTTTTCTGATTGGTTAGAAAAGGTAACAGACAAAATGTAATTTCATGTAAGTTGAGACCGAAGTAGTGTTGTTCTCAACTGATAAAATAAAGATAGTCATGGATTCTACTGAGAGTAAGAATATAAATATGCTAGAATAAAAAAAAATGAAAAAATTCTTGATTGTTTACCAACATTGTTACCTTCTGAAGGTATGGGAATTATTTAATGGGGTGAAAACATGTCTGTTTTACATGAAACTTGTCGTAAAGGAGTGAATGAATAAAGTTGATTATATATCGAAAGTAAGTACTTACCATAAATATGTATACAACGTTTTATGTTTTATCAAAGACAAGATAATTTCTACTAAACCAATGTCGAAAAATCTTTCGGCCATAAGGGTGTGAAGAAAAAGAGAGACAAGGGCATTTAAAAGAGTCCGTGGTTAAATATCCTAGCTCTTGCGAAACAATGCCAGTTTCGCGACTCGCTGGTATTATCATGGGGTCAATTGACAATCCTTTTAAGAGTAACAATAGTATCTTTCAGTATATCAATCTCAAATGTTCGGTTAACGCTGTGATCGGTATAAAATATCAAGTGATCCTAGAAGACTTGCGTCAGCTTCATTAATTACTTGAAAAATAATTATTTAATAATCGCCATCACATTCATCCTCTGCATATACCTCTCTCTCTCCTCTCTCTCTCTCTCTCTCTCTCCTCTCTCTCTCTCTCTCTCTCTCTCTCTATCTCTCTCTCTCTCTCTATATATATATATATATATGTATATGTATATGTATATATGTGCACACACACACACACTCACACACACACACACTCACACACACACACATATATATATATATATATATATCTCGGGGATAAATATTAAAAGAAATCCATTAACAAGACGAAATAACAGTAATTTTATCCTTTACTTCCTATTTTAACTAGTTAAATTACTAGAGTAAATTTTCTTTCTTTCTCTCTTCTTTCTTTCTTTCTTTCTTTCTTGCTGTTCAACTTTTTCTTTCTTTCTTTCTTTCTTTCTTTCTTCTTAAGTATCACTACTTCTTTTCTTCTTTCTTTCTTTCTTTCTTTCTGTTCAACTTTTTCTTTCTTTCTTTCTTTCTTCTTAAGTATCACTACTCCTTTTTCTCTTTCTTCTTTCTTTCTTTCTTTCTTTCTGTTCAATTTTTCTTTCTTTCTTTCTTTCTTTCTTCTTCTTTCCACCCGTCTTTCTTCTTTCTTCTTTCTTTCCTTTCTTCTCAACCAACACTACTCCTTATTTCTTTCTTTCTTTCTTCTTTCTTTCTGTCCGCCTTTCTGTCTGTCTTTCTTTTTTTTCTTTTCAACCAACACTACTCTCTTCTTTCTTTCTTTCTTTCTTTCTGTCCGCCTTTCTGTCTGTCTTTCTTTTTTCTTTCAACCAACACTACTCTCTTTCTTTCTTTCTTTCTTTCTTTCTGTCCGCCTTTTCTGTCTGTTTTCTTTTTTTTCTTTTCAACCAACACTACTCTCTTCTTTCTTTCTTTCTTTCTTCTCAACCAACACTACACTCTTCTTTCTTTCTTTCTTTCCTTTCTGTCCGCCTTTCTGTCTGTCTTTCTTTTTTTTCTTTTTCAACCAACACACTCTCTTCTTTCTTTCTTTCTTTCTTTCTGTCCGCCTTTCTGTCAGTTCTTTCTTTTTCTTCAACCAACACTACTCTTCTTCTTTCTTTCTTTCTTTCTTTCTGTCCGCCTTTCTGTCTGTCTTTCTTTTTTTCTTTTCAACCAACACTACTCTCTCTTCTTTCTTTTCTTTCTTTCTGTCCGCCTTTCTGTCTGTCTTTCTTTTTTTCTTTCAACCAACACTACTCCTTCTTTCTTCTTTCTTTCTTCTCAACCAACACTACACTCTTCTTTCTTTTCTTTCTTTCTTATGTCGCCTTTCTGTCTGTCTTTCTTTTTTCTTTTCAACCAACCACTACCTCTTCTTTCTTCTTTCTTTCTTTATGTCCGCCTTTCTGTCTGTCTCTTTTTTTCTTTCACCAACCACTACTTCTCTTCTTTCTTTCTTTCTTTCTTTCTGTCCGCCTTTCTGTCTGTCTTTCTTTTTTTTTCTTTCAACAACACTTACTCTCTTCTTCTTTTCTTTCTTTCTTCTGTCGCCTTCTGTCTGCTCTTCTTTTTTTCTTTTCAACCAACACACTCTCTTTCTTTCTTTCTTTCTTTCTTCTCAACCAACACTACACTCTTCTTTCTTTCTTCTTCTTCTGTCCGCCTTTCTGTCTGTCTTTCTTTTTTCTTTTCAACCACACTACTTTCTTCTTCTTTCTTTCTTTCTTTCGTACCGCCTTATACATATACTGTCTTTCTTTTTTTCTTTTCAACCAACACTACTCTCCTTCTTCTTCTTTCTTTTTTCCTGTCCGCCTTTCTGTCTGTCTCTTTTTTTTCTTTCAACAACACTTACTCTCTTCTTTCTTTCTTATCTTTCTTTCTCTGTCCGCCTTCTGTCTGTCTTTCTTTTTTCTTTCAACCAACACTACTCTCTTCTTTCTTTCTTTTCTTCTCAACCAACACTACACTCTTCTTTCTTTCTTTCTTTCTTTGTTCCGCTTTCTGTCTGTCTTTCTTTTTTTCTTTTCAACCAACACTACTCTCTTCTTCTTCTTTCTTCTTTCTGTCCGCCTTTCTTCTGTTCTTTCTTTTTTTCTTTTCCAAACCGACCTACTCTCTCTTTCTTTCTTCTTTCTCTCAACCAAACACTACACTCTTCTTTCTTTCTTTCTTCTTTCTGTCCGCCTTTCGTCTGTCTTTTCTTTTTTTCTTTCAACCAACACACTCTCTTCTTTCTTTCTTTCTTTCTTTCTGTTCCGCCTTTTCTGTCTGTCTTTCTTTTTTCTTTTCAACCAACACTACTCTCTTCTTCTTTCTTTCTTTTTTTCTGTCCGCCTTTCTGTCTGTCTTTCTTTTTTTCTGTTCAACCAAACACTACTCTCTTCTTTCTTTCTTTTCCTTTCTTTCTGTCCGCCTTTTCTGCTGTTCTTTCTTTTTTTCTTTTCAACCAACACTACTCTCTTCTTCTTTCTTTGCTTTCTTTCTGTCCGCCTTTCTGTCTGTCTTTCTTTTTTTCTTTTCACCAACACTACTCTCTTCTTTCTTTCTTCTTCTTTCTGTCCGCCTTTCTGTCTGCTTCTTCTTTTTTTCTTTTCAACCAACACTACTCTCTTCTACTCTTTCTTTCTTTCTTTCTGTCCGCCTTTTCTGTCTGTCTTTCTTTTTCTTTCAAACCAACACTACTCTCTTCTTTCTTTCTTTCTTACTTTCTGTCCCCTTTCTGTCTGTTCTTCTTTTTTTCTTTTCAACCAACACTACTCTCTTCTTTCTTTCTGTTCTTTCTTTTCTGTCCGCCTTTCGTGTCTGTCTTTCTTTTTTTCTTTTCAACCAAACACTTACTCTCTCTTCTTTCTTTGGCTTTCTATTCTGTCCGCCTCTGTTCTGTCTTCTTTTTTTCTTTCAACCAACACTACTCTCTTCTTTCTTTCTTTCTTCTTCTCAACCAACACTACACTCTTTTTCCTATTCTTTCTTTCTTTCTTTGTGCCTTTTGTCTGTCTTTCTTTTCTTAACCAACACTACTCTCTTCTTTCTTTCTTCTTCTTCTGTCCGCTTTCTGTCTGTCTTCTTTTTTTTCTTTTCAACCAACACTACTCTCTTCTTCTTTCTTTCTTTCTGGTCTGTCCGCCTTTTGTCTGTCTTTCTTTTTTTCTTTCAACCAACACTACTCTCTTCTTTCTTTCTTTCTTTCTTTCGTCCGCCTTCTGTCGTCTTTCTTTTTTCTTCAACCAACACTACTCTCTCTCTCATTTTCTTTCTTTTTTCTGTCCGCCTCTGTCTGTCTTTCTTTTTTCTTTTTCAAACCACACTACTCCTTCTTCTTTCTTTCTTTCTTTCTGTCCGCCTTTCTGTCTGTCTTTCTTTTTCTTTTCAACCACATACTCTCTTTCTTTCTTCCTTTCTTTCTTTCTGTCCGCTTTCTGTCTTGCTTTCTTTTTTCTTTTCAACCAACACTTACTCTCTTCTCTCTTTCTTTTCTTTCTTTCTGTCCGCCTTTCTGTCTTGTCTTCTTGTTTCTTTCACCAACATACTCTCTTCTTTCTTTCTTTCTTTCTTTCTGTCCGCCTTTCTTTCTGTCTTTCTTTTTTTTTCTTTTCAACCAACCACTCGTCTCCCTCTTTCTTCTTTCTTTCTTTCTGTCGCTTCCTTGTCTTTCTTTTTTTTCTTTTCAACCAAACACTACTCTCTTCTTTCTTCTTCTTTCTTTTCTGTCCGCACCTTTCTGGTCTGTCTTTCTTTTTTCTTTCAACCAACACTACTCTCTTCTTCTTTCTTTCTTTCTTCTTCGCCTTTCTGTCTGCTCTTCTTTTTTCTTTTCAACCAACACACTCTCTTCTGTCTTTCTTTCTTTCTTTCTCAACCAACATCTCTCTCTT
>CM042155.1:77987121-78006956 GCA_023376005.1 Doryteuthis pealeii | reverse complement strand
AGAGTAACAGACACATTGACTTTCTCGTTCTATTTCTTCTCACACATACATAATTTCTCTTTCTCTCCTTCCCTCTTTCTCTCTCGCTCTCTCCTCTCTCTCTATCTCTCTCTCTCTCTCATCTCCTCTCTCTCTCTCCTCTCGTTCTATTTTCTTCTCTGTTCCTGTCTGTCGTGTCTGTCTGTCTTTCTTCTCTAACTTTATTTGGTTTCTTTCATGTTGCCGTATTCTCTTTTTGATTTCTATATTACCGCCTGCATCTCTTCTCATCTTCTCTCTCTCTCTCTCTTCTCTCTCTCTACTAATCTCTCTTCCTCTCACCATAGAATTTTCTATACTTTATTTTTTTCTCTTTTTTCCTTAAAAAAAAAAAAAAATGAAGAGGCTGCGATATGCCGGCCGTCTTGCTTGTTCTGCTCCGGGTTGAACCGGGGTCTGTCAATGCAGTGATTTGATCTGGAATTGCGAAGACACGTTCTTCTCTATTTTGAATGAATAAACCTAATGTCAATCTGACGTAGTTTCAGCGAAATTATTCGTCCATCTTTTCGATATTCGCCTCCTCTCATCACTGCTATTCTTCTCTCTCTCTCTCTCTCACTCTCTACCTCCCTCCTCCTCTCTCTCTCTCTCCTCTCTAACAATTACCCTCGTTTACTTCTTCGCTTATTTTTACTAATGTAAAATTCTAGTTTTCTATTTTCTCATCTCTCTCTCTCCCTCTCTTTCTCATCTATGCTCTATTATTTGTTCTCCTCGTCGCTATCTATCCTATCTAGTAGACTAGCTAGGTAAGTTAACTCGTTCTCTCCCACCTCCCTCTCTTTCTTTCTTGTTCTACTCTCTCTCTCACGTCTCTAATACTATTATCATCTCTTGTTTCTCGCTCTCTCTCTCTCTCTCTCTCGATCCTCTTCCCTCTTCTCTCCTGCTCTCTTCTCTGCTCTCTCTCTCTTTACGATTCCTCAGCACTCTCGCTTTACTCTCTCGCCTTATTCTTTTTACTGAAATTTGCTATGTCTAGTTTTTAATTTTCTCTCTTCTCTCATCTCTCCTTTCTCGCTCTATCTCTCCTCTCCTCATTCATCTCTGTTTATCTCCCGCTTCTCTCCACACCATCGTCTCAGTCTAATATGTCTCTATTATCTATAAATTCTATCTTCAAGTTTCTTTTCTTACTTGCTCTGTTGTTCTTTACTCTTCTGTCTTATATTTTCTGATTTATTTCTCTTCTCTCTCTGTCTCCAACCACACACAACACACAACAATCTCTCTCTTCTTCTCTTCTTTTCTATCTCTCTCTCTCATTTCTTTCTTTCTCTTTCTCTCTCCCCCTCCTCTCTTCAAGTTTCTTTGGTTTATTGTTGTTGTTAGTATACTTGTCTTATTTCTTACTTTTCGATTTACGCTATATTATGTTTCTATTCTCTCTCTCTTCCTCTTTCTCTCTTATCCTCTATACTCTCTCTCTCTCTCTCTCTCTCTCCTCTCTCTCTCTCTCTTCTCGTCTTCGTTTCTTTGATTTCTTCATTGCTTGTTGTTATGAACCAGAAAAAGAGACACCCTCTGTTATAATCAGAGGTTTTATAAAGCAAACGTATTTCCTTTGTCGACCGAAAACAGTTGTATTTAAGACTTCTACCATTTTTCAAACGCGCAGTTTCCTACTTCGTCTTATATTCATATTCTTCGTGCCAAAAAGAAAGACGAAAATGGGATTAAAGCAACAATAACTAAATCCTTGGCTGATGTATCGCTCTGTCTATTTGTCTGTATATCTGTCTATCTGGATTAGTTGGTTGGTTGGTTGGTTGAATTTTACGGCATGTCAACCCATTGGGTTATTTTATGCCAAATACGTTCTGTTCTATTTATTGTTGATGGGTATTTTTTCAAAGTCATTTTTTTCTATTTAACTGATAGATTTCACCCTAACAGGTACTACCAGTGATGCTGGGACGCACATATTTGCTTTGAATGAGTCCCGTGAAAAATTTATAGGGCTCAACTAAAGCCGTCTAATTCCTACTTGTAACCTATCCTGTGTAATTCATATCTAAGAAACTATTGAAATGCATTTACAGTTAGCTTGAAATGGTCAGAGAAGAAAAATAAAAAACACTGGGACGCATGAACACGATTTTACTGCGACCTTTTAGATTTTTGTGCGTCAGGGAAGCAGGAAGGGTACCTATCAGCAACTCTGTACAACCATTGCGCGTCATAGTGGATCTGTGAAAAATGATGAAGCGGTGGTCCACATTCCCCAGAGCTACAGAATTAAGACCCTCCGCCAGCGCCTTCTAGCATCAATATGATAAAAAGGTTTGGATGTTTGCCATAGGGGCAATAGGGTTTGGACAATCATATAGGTGCTAGGTTTCGCCGATTGAGTGGAGGCGACCTCTCCGACCGCCGGCTAACCGTAAGGGTCAAAGGGGAGTGCTGGATAAGATGGACTGCTCAGCCACAAGGGTTCCTTCCTTAAGCATCGCAAGTCGATGCCTATCTGGAAATACAATTGAAAGAAAAATTCTGTACTAAGTTTAACCACAATATCGGTTGGGGCTGTAGAATACACCGACTGGGATTTTGCACAGACATAAGAGCCATCAGACCCACACACTCCACACACACACACACACACACACATATAAATATATATATATATATATATATATATATATATATATTTGTGAATACATAAATACACTACATTCCTTGCTCATCTGCTATCGGGTTTCACGCGTTTATTTTAAACAAAAGAAATTTTGTGAAAATTGTGAATTTATGATGAGTTAATGTAAATTTAAGAAATTGTGTCAGTTTTATACTGCTCTGCTTGCGGGCATTCGAGCACTTAATTTTATCAAATGTTTTTATTAAAGTGATTTTTTATTCGCTACTTGTATTTTCCCCCACACAACACACACACACAAACACTATATATAGTATATATATATATATATATATATATATATAGTGTTTGTGTGTGTGTGTGCGTGCGTGTGTGTGTGATATTCAATAATGAAAGAGTGCTCAATATCGTTAGATAGAGATTGTTATATCTAAGTTTATGGTAGCGTGGAACAGGGCTTAAAATCGCATAGACAGTAATTGGCTGTTACCAACGCTAATGACTTCTAGTCTGAACTACTCTAACTTACACACACACACACAGCATACAGACAACACACACACACACACACACCATTATATATATATATATATATATATAGTATATATTATATGAGGTTATTTACCAACCGGAGTCAGCAGATTCTGACCAACAAGGTCATTTTAGCGGAGTTTAACAGGTTTGAAATTCAGTGTTTTTCCTTCTCCTATACCAAGGTTACTGACCTTGTTCTGCCCTGCTATTTACCTATAAGCTGGAGATACATAGGTAGATCTGTAGTTTCTAGAGGGTATATAACATTATGTGATGCAAACACCTCGTCCAATATTTGAACTCGTTTCGACGAGTCCATTTCCTACGACTATAACCATTACACCTGCAGGCTCTGTCACTGTCTGTCTGTCCGTCCTGCTCTCTCTCTTTCTTTCTCTCTCTCTCTCTCTCTCTCTCTCTCTCTCTATATATATATATATATATATATATATATATATATATAATATATGAGTAAAGGTAGCGTGGACAATGGAGTCAACATCTGGTTACTGGACAGTTTCACGCGCTATTCGATCTTCAGAACAACATTTTGGTCTGAATTGCATAAGCGGAACTGTCAGTAACCGGTGCTGATTCCATGTACAACGTTCTTTTACTCAAATATAAACGCTCTATCAATGATATTGTACATAGCACCCTCATATTATCTATATAATATATAGAGAGATATATATGTATGTTATTATACGTATTCATATATATATATATAATATTATATATATATATATGTATATATATATATATTATTTTTCTTTATTTAATAATTTAATTATTACATTTTCTAAGCGAAATGAATTCACTAGAGTCCTCAATACATTTGTAAACAAAGCGGGTTAGCTACAACGCCAGAACGGTGAATTTACAATTAATCCCTATTTAAGTACTCGTCCAAAGTGGGAGTATATATATATATAAATATAAATAAGTAATCGTCAATAGACACGTTTTCGAGGTATCACTCTCATCATGTGGTTATTCATTAACAGCTACCTGGCCGGTATGTGTGTGTGTGTGTGTGTGTGGTGTGTGTGTGTGGTATATAGTGAGAAATTTGAAAAAACACAGGTTTAAATAAAGAGTGTAAGTTTATTAGACAACGCTGCAGTGTTTCAATCTGTTTAGTAGATCTTCTTCAGGGTTTTTGTTGTAAGGAAAATAAATTTATCACAAGATAATAAGGAGATTGTGAGAGTCTTTTGTTGATCAATCAACCTAAAAACTGAGTGAAAAATTAGCGTTCTTAGATTGTTTGAAATTATGAACGCAGAGACAAACGGTTCTGAAGCTGACACAAAACATTCTCTTTTGTTGTGTGTGTGTGTATGTGTGTGTGTGTGTGTGTGTGTATACATTTAATTTCTTATTTTATCGTCAGAGGGCGCGATTGATGTATGTTCATTAACGTGTAACATATTAAAAGTGTTCTTTGTCGCACTTTTGTCTGTGTAAATTAATAACATCGAATGTGTCTTTTGTTTACTTCAAAATCTTGACAAGCAACGATTTATCTTCCACGTCGTCATAACCCCGTTTTGAAAAGGAGCCATGACACCTAAAAACAACAGACGACTGACTTTTGACTTTTTGTAATCTGGGTCGTTCATACACTGGCCGCTGTCAACGGTGATCCAGCGAAATGGTTTGGGGAATAAAAAATGTCTACCCATCAATTTTGATGTTGAAGCCAAACCAAGAGAAATAGCAAAACCGGAAGTCAATCTTCCGGCGTCGAAGAGCAACTGATAGTTCATGACTGAGATAATTTCCGGTTGGGTTTGACAAAAATCGAATCCGGCCTGCTGGTTGGTTGTTTCGTTAGATTTTACGACATGTCAAAGCTTGCTGGGTTATTTCATGCCGAAGACGTTTTGTTTCCTTCATTTTTCATGGGTATTCAATTTATTTTTTGTTACTTAATGTTTTTCATTTCCATGATGGAAATATTTCAAATTAGTTAATTCTTCTGTTATTTTTATTCTAGTTAATTTATTCTTGTAACATTTCTGTCCATTTCACTGAATCTGCCTCTAATGTCCAGCTGTCCTTGTGATGGGATATCTCATCTTAATCATTCTACTATTTCATCCTTTATGTTAATTAATCATTGTGATGTCACTTTTATTTATTCTGCCTGACCCAAAGATTGAATACATGACTACCAGGAAAAGTAAAAATCTAGGCTCTAATAACATCCTAGTACAGAGTTGAATACTATATGGCAGTCTTATGGAGGTGTGTGGCATTATGGTTAGAGTCATGTGATTAACCGTTTCATCTCTTCATAAACTAAACTTACTGTTATAGGTGTTATAACCTATGGACAATAATGGAATGCGCCGACGGCTACTATAAGTAATAGAACAATTGTGGCTTGACGGGAAGCAAATGCGAGTCAGCTGGTAACTATATTGGTCGGACGCAATCTCCACTTTCTTTGCTGTAAATTTCTACTCTTTTGATAAATACATTTGTCTACATTGTTACCCGTCGTATTTGTCTTATTTTGACCCCTTAAAAACCCACAAAAATTTCAAACTCATTTTTTTTTAAACTTTTTTTTGTCTATTCAACCCATAGACGGTACCCTTACAGGTATTACCACTCCGGTTCCGAGTGTAACTAGAAATAATGGTGATGAAGGTGTACTCCATATTCCTCAGAGGTCCAAAATTGGAACTTCACCATCAGATAGAGTTTAACATTAAGACCCATGGCCAGCCATATGATGAAGATGGTTTGGGAGCTTGCCATAGAGCAATAGGTTTGGGACAATATAGATTCTAGGGCTTGATGTAACCAACTGATTGATCGGGTGGGCCTCTCCGACCACCCATCAAGCTTAAGTAAGAACCGAATTCGAGTATTGCATGTAATGGATTACTCGGCCACCAGGATTCCATCATTAAGCATCACGGATCGACACCCACGGCCAACTTGAGGCCTCACTGAAGGGAGTTCTTAACCCTCTGCAGAGAGGCAGTCGGTGTATTCAAAAGCGCCAACCAACAAGGCCAAATTCGGCACGTAACCACCTCCGACACTGTAACCCTTTACAGTGTCTTAGTTCGTGCATTTTCTAACCAATAACAATCAAATGTACATGGCATTGATATTGTTTAACTCAGTGGTTCTCTAATGCTGGGTGGGCTGGCGATTCTTCGATGTTTTGCGTTTGGAATCAACTTGGGATGCTTGAGGACATCTTGTCTTGTGCCATATATAGTTTTTATTGATAATACACGGTTACTTATTTTTATGAGATATTTTATAATTTGCCCCAAGTCAAACTGCCCTGAGTGAGAGACACGTCTCACTCTGTCAACGCATCATTCCAAAACTCCCTCCACACTCTCACCTCTCACTAATACTCTTCCATACTTCACAACGTGACGTCTCTCGACCAGTTGGAAAATGCCATACGTCGTTATGCTGATTCATTCTAAAAACTGTCCAAGCTAATCTATACGTGAATATTGTATTCCTGGCTCTTTCCTTTCTCCCTCCCCCCCCTCTCTCCTCTCTCTCTCTCTCTCTCTCTCTCTCTGTTATGTTATACATTGACTCAGGGTGATAGTATATTTTAGGGTCCCATCTATTAAGTAGTAATACTTGAAATCCCATAACTGTGAGAAAAAAAAACTCATAAAATCTACATATAAAATATATGTATATGGACGTACAATGAACGCGATTCCATAGAACCTATAGACATAAAATAAACCTAGACGGGTTGAGATGCCGTTAAATCAAGTAATCAATCAAGTGATAGACGAGCGATTATGTGTCTGACTGTCCACGGAGTATTTGAAACGAGACAGCGACGAGAAAATGGTTACGACAAATGGTCACGACAGGCGTAACATACGTGCCGATTGGCAGGCTGAAACTAACCTGTCTCAAGACTCTGTTGTTTCTTTGGGATTGTTTTTTTTTTGGGGGGGGTTACTTTGTTTCTTGTTTTTTGTTTTTGTTTTTTTGTGTTGTATTTGGTGGGTTTTTTTTTGTCAATGAGTGCGGTCATAAAGAAGAAGAAGAAGAAGAAGAAGAAAAGAAGAAGAAGAACAACAACAACAACAACAACAACAACAACAACAATGAAGGAGAAGAAGAACAACTAAGCAGAAGGAGTGAAGTAGATCAAAAGCAACAACAATGAAAAGGAACAACAACAATAGTAACAACAACAACGAAGAAAAAGATAAACAAAGAAGAAGAAGAAGAAGAAGAAGAAGAAGAAGAAGAAGAAGAAGAAGAAGAGAGAAGAAGAAGAAGAAAAGGTATCTTCTAGGAGTATGGAAAAGGAAGAGGATGTGTTTTTATAGGTAATAATAATAATAATAATAATAATAATAATATAATAATATAATAATAATAATAATAATAATAAGAAGAAGAAGAAGAAGAAGAAGAAGAAGAAGAAGAAGAAGAAGAAGAAAAGGTATCTTCTAGGAGTATGGAAAAGGAAGAGGATGTGTTTTTATAGGTAATAATAATAATAATAATAATAATAATAATAATAATAATAATAATAATTAGAAGAAGAAGAAGAAGAAGAAGAAGAACAACAACAACAACAACAACAACAACAACAATAACAACAACAATAACAACAATAATGAAGAAGAATAACAATAACAACTAAGTAGAAGAAGCACAACAACAATAGTAACAATAACAACAACAATAACAACAAAAAACAAGAAAACTAATATCTACAACAACTAATTTAAAAACTAATGGATATGAAGATGATTGAGATAAGGATGATGATGCTTAAGATCTTCGTCGATGATGATGCTTAAGATCTTAGTTGATGTAAGTCATTCTCTTGGGCTTTGGCAGTCTATATTACCAAATTATTACTCGGAGCGACAACTAAATTCTTTGTTTTGTTTGACTTTGAATTACCTACATATATATATACATACATATATATATATATATATATATGGTGTGTGTGTGTGTGTGTGTGTGTGTGTGTGTGTGTGTGTGTGTGAGTGTGGGTGCGTGTATATATATATATATATATATACATATATATATATATGTATGTATATGTGTGAGTGCGTTTATATATATATATATATATATATATATATATATATATATATATATATACTGTAATCTTTAATCGATAGGCAAATTAGACTTGACTCTTGAATATATATTTACTGCCTCCTGGGTTTGTGAAAAAAAAACGTCTTACGCTTTATAATTTCTTTTGCTCAGTGCGACGAAGTAATAAAAAAAAAACATATGTAAAAAAAAACTTTAAATGAAAATTCCTCTCATGTCTGTCCTTTTTAATTACTTTCAAAATTGCATCGTCTTCGACCTCACTAAACTAAAAAAGATGTCTGAAAGTAGATAAATGTGATAAGGCAACATTCAGTTCTTCGGCACAGGTCGCCTTAATAAGTGAATTCCCGCTTTTTTTCTAAATCGAATTTTTTTATGTAAAGTTTAATGAATTTGGCTCTCGGGTTTTTTATTTCTTTTCATTTTTCTTTTTGAAATTTTTTAAAAAATTGATCTCTTTCTGCTTTTTAAAATGCATTCTGACAAAAAATCATATAAGTTCTGTACCATTTTCAAGTATTTTTCTTTCTTGTTGTAAGTAAATAAATTTGTCGGGGTGGCCTATTGTCAGTAAGAACATGCACTCTGCTGTTGTACGGACAGGCATACAGAATATATATATATATATATATATATATATATATATATATATATATATATATATTGTATTTTAATGTTATAAAGATTACATACCATTTCCAACCTTCGTTTGGTTATTTCTCATTAAGTAACCTTTGTTAGGTTACAACAGGGTCTATCCGTTTTTCGCTACAGATTGACCAGGTTTTTGCTGAGTTGGAGCGCCACATCTACCGCACAGATCAGGTTACCCAATATATGCTACGCATGCGTTGGGTTGGCTGGGATAGTATCGAACCAGGAACCTTGGGATTATAAACGGGTGCTCTACAGACTGAGTTAAACCGAGTCTGCACTAAGAAGTCAGGATTATTATATATGAACATTTTTTGAAAATGATGGTATATCAAATAATATGTAGGAAGTGCGTGGTGTAATGGTTAAAGTCATGGGAAATGGACTCGTCGACCCGAGTTCAAATCCTGGACGTGGCAGTTATTTCACTTAGCGCTAATACCCTTGGGAAATATATGTATCCTACTCTCCCTCCAGCTATGGGTAAATAGTAGGGCAGACTGGGCTCTTTAACCTTGGTTAGGCAACCGGTTCAAACCTGTTGAACTCAGCTTAAGAAATTGACCTTGTGTTGCATCCTGCTCGTGCGGAGGGGTTGGTAAATATATATATGATATTTTCCACGTACCCCACTTGTACGCGTCAGGCACAAGGCCCTATTTATGTGGGACCACCCACAAGCCGAGACTCATGTGGTGGCGGGTGAAAAATTGCGTCGATCCCGTCGGCATTTCCCCTCAAGGGGGCACCTCAGGCGCTGGGCAATAAACCCAGCCCTGCCCCTTTAAATCAAGGGGGCAGGTGTTGCCTGGGGGATGGCCCCCTGGGATCGACGCTATTATTACAACATAACCGGTCCAGCGGCCGAAGCTCACCGGACCCCCATTCGAAACCGGGTGGAAGGTTGGTAAATATATATATATTATATATGAAATTGACTTGATTGATTTCAACGGCATGTCAACTCGTTTAGGGTTATTTTATCCGTAGGTGTTAGAAAATCATATTCAGTGTACATTCATATTTACATTTCATGTTGTTTCTTAATTCTTTTAGCAAAAGGTTCTATCGAATTCAAATAATTTTAAACATATCTATATGTTTCATAGATGGGCCCCTAACAGGGACTACCACTCCAGGACAGAGTAGATCTGGGTGTAATGATAAGGGATACTCTACACCTCCTACATCTTTAGAAATGCAGCGTCACCGTCAGATTCAATTTAGTGTCATACTCAGGACACCCCTTTTTGGTTTTTTTACTCCTCTACAGAATATACAGTAAATGAATAAATGAAATAAGCTATCTACCAGCAACGGTTTTACATTAAGAAAACCATTACTTCATTGGTATATATAGGGTGATCCAAGAAAAAGAGACTTTAAAAAAAAAAAACAGGCTTGTTTTTTGGGGGGGTTACCATATATATATATATATCTTATTATAATGGAGATTGTGTGTTTTTCTGTCTGTAACCGAAACTATATTACTACTCAAGTCACAATTCCCTTAATTATTTACGTCAAATTCTCCATGATTTCATTCTTTTAAACCATCAGTTATTAATAAAAATTGTTTTACATTATCAATACTGTTGACCATATCTACGTACTAATAACATGCAATTGGATTTATATATACAACAAAATAGCGGTTTACAGTTTGAACGAGAAGGCTAATTTGCATATTGATATTTAAAATTTTATTTTAATAAATATGTGCTTGGTATTATTGATTTCTAATTGTTTGGTTTTATCTTAAGAAATATAAACAAAAATCTCGTGGATAAATCTTAAAAGAAATTTATTTACAGGAAGAAATAACTGTAATATTACCCTTTACTTCCTATTTTAACTAAATAGTTAAATTAGGAAAATTTACCAATGAAAGAGGGGAGTAATGGAAAATGATGGAATAGTTAGTTTCAAAGTTGTTCTATTTTTCGATTATACCCCCTCTGTTCCAAATCTTTTTATTTGCATTCTTAGTCAGTTTCATTAGCCTTTCTAATTTAATAGGATATTTTATTATATCAAAACTTAAAAACTTGCACCTGGAGGGTGCATATATTTGCTAGTATGTATAATATATAATGAATAGTGAATGAAAAAATGAGAAAAGTATTTGCATGGAAAGGTGCTCAATGCTAATAAAGCAGAGCAGATTTATAATTAATGGTGATATTATGATTTCACACTCATAACTTAAAGTTTCTTGGTAATCCAATCATAAGATGAGATCAGTGGTTGAGATGTCAAAAACCAGTCGTGAAATGGTTGAGATGTTAAAAATCAATTTTTTTAGCGTTTATTATCATAAGATGAGATCAGTGGTTGAGATGTCAAAAACCAGTCGTGAAATGGTTGAGATGTTAAAAATCAATTTTTTTAGCGTTTATATGAAGCGTTTTTCACGCGATGGGAAATGTAAAGCTAAAAATTGTTTTTTTTAAACTGTGGCTTGTTTAACGTTTATGTGACTTGGATTGTATTCACGTGATGCAATGTCATGACGTTAAATTTGTATTTCATAATATCACCATTAATTTATATATATTATATATATATATATATATATATATATATATAGGGTGACCCAAAAAACAGGCATTACTTTTTTGGGTCACCCTATAGATATATAGATATATATATACACACACATATATACACACACACACACACACACACACACACACACATATATATATATATATATATATATATATATATATATATAATCTCTCTCTCTATCAAAATAAGTCCCGGTTTCGATTTCTGTCGGAGGGAGAAAGTCGAAACAGCTGCTGTACGATGTTCTACACGCCGAGTAATTCTTTGCGAGATTCACTTGTCAAGGTTATTTATCTGCTATAATTATCGAATTTTATGCGATATACTGCATTGTAATTGCCTTCAAGCAAAAATATATAAATATATATATATATATATATATATATATATATATATATATATATATAGATAGATAGATAGATAGATAGATAAATGATATGTGTGTGTATTTTTATATGTTTCTGCATATATATATATATATATATATATATATATATATATATATATATATATATCATCCCTTTTTATATAGAATATATTTTGGACCGCTTCTACAACGAGAAAACTACTGGTTCACCAACAATCGATATATATATATATATATATATATATATATATATATATATTAACTAGATCACGCCCAATATATATATATATATATATATATATATATATATATATATATATATATATAACCAGTCGAGAGAGTTCTAAAGAGAAAGTAATTTCGACAAAATACAAAAAAAAATATCGTCTGCCATTCCTTCTAGAATTGATTGAATATCAGAGCAATAAATAAAAAATAATGATCACAAAAAAAAAAGAAAAAATTCACACCTTTCATTTTCTGTAATCAGTGTCACAGGTGAGCACCAACCCAGACATTGAGAAGTCAAGTTCAAATCGATGGGGGTAAGAATCTTTAAAAATATATCAAAAACACAGTTAGAAAAAAAAAAATATATATATATATATTATATATATATATAAAACAACTAATATAAAGAATCAGAGAAAAACTGCTCTTTTCGATTTCTCTTCGTCACGTGCCAAAATCAGCGAGGGAAAATCAACAAATGAAAAAAAAAAAAAATAATAAAAAAGATTTGCCAATATACTGCGAAAAAAATAAAGAAATCACCTTAAAAAATCACACATATATATATATATATATATATATATATATATATATATATATATATATATACAGACACACACACACACATATATATATATATATATATATATATATATAACTCACCGCTTTTAATATGACAAAAAAACTGGCTTCAGCATTTTCTGTTGCTTTTCTATTTTTCGTTTTTATTTCTTATTTCATGGAATTTCGTATACACATCTATTTTTTCTAAACCAAAATCTTAGGCTAGACAGGGGCCGGTGAAAACCCCCATCCGATCAATCGGCTGGACAAGTCAATGTCTAGCTCCTATATGTTTCTCTCAAGGGCACCTCACGTGGTACAATGGTTAGCTATCTAAATTAGCAGACCATTGATAATGAGGTCGATTCCTACTGGACGCTCCGTACATATGGCCTTGTGCTACATCTAAGCAAAGCTTAGTAAATTACTATATGACTGTTCCAACTCTACTGCCCTTGTGCCAATCCCAAAACTCTTTTTATCATATATGTACAAGAGTGTGGTGTAATGGATAAAGTCATGGGAAATGGATTCGTCGCCCCGAGTTCAAATCCTGGACGTGGTAACTGCATTCTTACTTAGCGCTAATACCCTTGGGAAAGGTATGAATTCTACTCTCCCTCCAGCTATGGGTAAATAGTAGGGCAGACTGGGCTCTTTAACCTTGGTTAGGCAACCGGTCTAGGAGAAGGAAAACTCTGAATTCAAACCTGTTAAACTCCACTTAAGAAATTGACCTTGTGTTATATCCTGCTCGTGCGGAGGGGTTGGTAAATATATATGTACAAGAACGCAGTGGGTGAGGGTCTTAGCGCCCTGGATATGACGTTAAACTGCATCTAATGGTGAATTTCTGGAGAGTGAGTAGTACCCCTTCATCGCCATTACTTACAGGTCTGGTCTGGCTCGGAATGGTAGTACCTGTTAGTGTCCCATCTATGGGTTAAATAGAAAAATGAGTTTTAAAAAAATGTGTTCAGCATAAAATAACCCAAAAAGGGTTGAAATGTCCTATATTCTAACAACCAAATTTTTATGAATTTTTATAAATACACCAACTGATCAATCAGAAAATACTTATAAATATACATTTTTTTTTTCAGACAATAATGAAATTTTTATTCTGCAAATTATCACGTAACACTCACACAATCAAAATGTCCAAAATATTGTTATTGTTTTATTAATCTATCTGAATATGTCCTTTATCTATCTCAGTCTGTTCATATCTATCTATCAGTCTATCTATCCACACATTCACACACATGCACGCACACACCCATTATATATATATATAGCTTTTTGATTTGCTTTGAATGAGTCCCCAGTGAAATTTGTGGGTCTCAACTAAAGATGTCTAATTCCTACCTTGTAACCTATCTTGGTAATTCATTTCTAAGAAACCATTGAAATAGCTTGAAATGGTGTTGGAAGAAAAAAAGAAAAACACTAGGTTGCATGGATATAAATTCATGGAATAAATTCAGAGATGCTGATAGGTACGCGTCCTGCGTCACTGACGCATAAAAATCAAAAAATGACACAGAAAAATCATATCCATGGGTCCCAGTGTTCCCCCCCCCCCCCATTTCTAGCTAACTGTAAAGACATTTCAATATTTTCTTGGAAACGAATTACTCTGTATATGGGGTACAAGGTTAAATGGCTTTAGTTCATAAATAAAAACTCTATAATTTATTAAGAAAGTTTAGTTCTCGCTTCATCTTATCAGACAGATCAGATTCTCATGTTATGTACCCCTAACATGCCTCGGGTATATAATGGGAGAGAGACAGACAGACAGACAGAGACAGATAGGGTAGAGATGATAAAAGTTGATGATAGGTGAATGTCTAACTTTATATTCTGCTTCCACCTCGGTCACCATCTTATCTGGTTGGTCTGTTGGTCTTCTTTTAAGAGTTGGTTCTTCTTCGTTGATTATTCTTTGTGCTGGGCTGGACATTACTTTTAATAATTTAATTAACACATTGGCTGTTTCTTGATCAAGTTTTATTTTCAGCCCTGCCCATTTGAAAATGAGATATCCTTTCTGATACGGTACCGGCTCGCATCTGACTAACTAAACTAAAACCTATTCCTACGTTTCCAATCACGCGCCTTCAAGGGGTCAAGTAAAAGGTCATTACCAGTCACAGCTGTAACTTTCGATGGACCCCGTCAATTTAAGTTAATGGATCCAAATTCAAACTTCTAACTTCAGGTACGTTCATAATTTATAACTGCTTATAAATTATGTAATATACATATGAGCGATAATCTGTCTGTAGCAATCCATGTTCTCTGTTTCTCTTGGTTCGTCTTCATCTTGACTGTATCATGTGTATTGTGTGTCGTCCATTCCTCAAACGTTTTAGTTATTGCACAAATTTGGGATCTGCATGAAACTCGACTCGCTTTGAGTTTCAATTATTCGGGTTTTAATCGTATATATATATATATATATATATATATATATATATATATAAACAATTTTTTTTGTGATGAAACAAAGAAAAACACAATGCTCAATCACAAATTGTGAGAGCTAATATTTATTTAATTTGCTGAGTTTTTATAGATCAATGTTTATTATAAACAGCTACCCAGGTTTCTTGCTAGGGCGCAATCATCAGGTTGTTAAATTAGATCCCATGGTGTTTATTGAAGATCTTTTCTTAATTAGATTAAGAAAAGATCTTCAATAAACACCATGGGATCTAATTTAACAACCTGATGATTGCGCCCTAGCAAGAAACCTGGGTAGCTGTTTATAATAAACATTGATCTATAAAAACTCAGCAAATTATATATATATATATATATATATATATATATATATATATATAGTCATCCACATAAAATAATACAATACTGTTTCGACGTCTCAAGTCTCTTATCAGTCAAAACTTCTAACCACCTGGAATCAACATAAGCCACTTGCAGGGGAGAAAATGTTACTTCTAAATATATGCGTATCTAAAGACTGCTTGAGAGAGCTCTATCCGACCGGTCAATAATGCGGTCCACGTCTACCCATCAATCTGCTAGGAAAATGGTGATTCGGCCATTCACAAACAACAATAGCGTATATCGCATAAAATTCGATAATTATAGAAGATAATAATGTACACATAGATAAACTGACCGAAACACATGTGTAAGTGATATTGATTAAATTCATCTTTTATCATCCATTCTGTACTTTCTTTTCTTTATCCATTCTTCCTCATATATATATATATATATATATATATATATATATATATATATATATATTTCACACTCTCTAAATCACTCTCTTTATGCAGATAGAGAAACTAACATATATAACGAGAGAGTAATCAAAATATACATAAAGAGAGGGAAAGTGACAGACAGAAAGTAAAGTGAGAGACAGGTAAGTTTTTGACTTAATTGCAAATTACAACAAATTAGAAACAATTAAAATGGATTTTTATTTTTTTCATAACTCGTAAAAAAGAATATTTCCCCTAATATATTTCAGGAAAAAAAACTAGTTTAAACATATTTCCATTAAAAGGTAAATTATTATGGAAAATTTCGTGAAATAAAATAATGTGGAGGAAAACCAATAGGAACAAAATAGATTTAATTGCCATATACTAAGGAAGAAAAAAATATAAATAGTTAAAAATAGGGAGTTACTTTTCAATCCCGCTGTATATGTGTGGGGCATACTGATAGCACGAATTCCTTGGCCTTTCTCTCGTCACCCGTCCCTATTGGACATTACTCTTGCTAAGTCTTCTAGACAGTATCCAGTGTCCGTACAGAGCTGATGAATGTGAGTTTTTGCTTTTTTCGACAGACCATATTAAGGGCCGGGTTAGCTCAGTCGGTAGATCGTTCGGCTAGAAACCACATGGTTCCTAGTTCGAAACCGACACTCGCCAACTCAGCGTATGAACAGCACAGAGATATGTGCGGTAAAGTAAGGAGTTGATGGTAGGTGTGGTGCTCCACCTCAGACGCAAAAAACATCTCCTTGGTCAAGCGCTATTGAAAGGGGGATAGATTCCCTCGCTGATTGGCTGATAGCGACTGTAGGCCACAACCCCCGACGACTTTACTCTTTTATAGACCATATGGAAATCTGATGTCTCTTACAGAATGAAACAGGAAGCCTTGTGTGGCTTCATCACAGCGAGACGCCTGGAGACAAAGCTAGTTGGTCACCACACAAAAATACCCAATGCTGTTTTGAACGAATCCTGGAAGCAGCTGCATGACCACTTATCCTCTATCTTGCAAACCGTCCAAGGAAGACCAGCAAGACATGCTGAGCACTGTTGGAGAAGTGAGGACGACCTCATAAGCGACATTCTCATATGGACTTCTGAGAAATGACACACCAGTGTATGCGGACTAACATAAAACTGACATTGATTAGCTATGTGTGGACACTGGATTATTTCAAGAGGACTTACCAAAAGCGATGAACCGAAAAGGACTGATGGAGAGAGAGAGAGAGAGAGAGAGAGAGAGAAAGGGGGAGAGAGAGAGTCAAGAGAATCCGTGAGGTTGGCACACCTTGATGATGATGATGATAATAATGATGATGATGATGATGAATTTAAAAATGTAATTAGGACTTTTACATTGCCATTCCTAATTTTTTTTCTCTTGGTTTTGGTAGAAAGATAATAGCTCAAATTATGAAGAAAAAAGGAAAAGAAAAGATTTTTTTTTTCATTTAGTAACATAGACCTGGACTGTTTTAAAGCAAATCTCACTGAACTAGTGCAAGAATCAGATGAAAATGCTATAATGTAATTTCTTGTTACTTACTAATTGCATTTTGTAGTCGGTGTAAGCTCATTACATTATTGTCCTACAAACTGTTCTTTTTCCAATATGGCGGAGAATTTACTCAGAATTTTAAGGTTTCGTACTGTTTTCGCATAATTAAATCTATATATTAATACGTGTGTTCCTAAATCTTCCGTCCGTTATCATCCTGCAACAACTCCTGGTTAAAAATGAGACCATCCAGATAGTCCAGCACGAAATGCAAACCCTGTTTATCCGGTGTCGCTTATCCGCCGATTCTTTACTTCTTATGAGTGTCGTCCCCTCAGCTAAATAATAAATGCTTCCGTTTTTATTATAAAGGAAGGAAAGGAAGAAAAGAGACATTCAACACAGAAAAATATTAGAAAGAAAGAATGAAAGAAAGAAAGAAAGAAAGAAAGAAAGAAAGAAAGAGTTGGAGAAAGATAGAGAGTGGGGGGAACGCTCATCTGTTTCAATCGAACATAATGAAAGGAGGAAAAGAAGGAAAGAAAGAATAAAGATGGAGAGAGTTAAATCAAAATTATTATACGTTTTTCATATTGAACTATTTGCAATAGCTCTTAAGTAAAATTTTTAAAAAAACGTAATAATTAAATTATCATACTGTGGTATATAAACTAGTCCTGATAGTTTAATATATTTCATCACATTAAAAGTTAAATATAGCGGAGGGCGCATATTCTTGCTAGAATTCTAAATTAAGGTTGTTATCAACGGGAAACACTGATTTTATATAGAGCAGCAATTTAATATAAACACAATTGCTTTGATCACTGTCCATGTACATTTTCAAGGATCGACTATTCAGTGATTTTAGTATTTTACATTGACTTTACTGCCAATATAAATCTTCAGTAAAAACGGATTTATTTTTTTAATTTGTTTGTCGTTCTCCTAACTTCCGCTCATGCGCCGTGCAGTAATTGATTTTACGGTATTGAGCCAGGAATTTATGGTATATTTAATTCATTCTATAGTCGATTTCATCCAAATAAAGTTTCATATAGAAGAGATATGAAACTATTCGTCATGAGACAAGAGTAAGATAAGAACCTACTTCCTTTTATATATATATATATATATATATATATATATATATATATATATATAGGTCATCCACAGACACCATGTTTAGACGTTTCGAGTCACATCAGTGTGGCTAGACACAGAAAATACTTCTCTCATAGAGCAAACCACGACTGACTTTTTACGCTACTCAAAATTTTACTTCCTTATATATATATATATATATATATATATATATATATATATATATATATAAGAGAGTTTTATAATTTGTTTGAAGCTGTGTATATATTGGTTAGGAGGTTGATTTAGAAGGCTGTCACAATGCAGGTGTAAAGAAAAAAAATAATAATACGGTAACAATGATGTTGTGTGTTAACCTGTATTTAATTCTTGAATTTTCGAGATAATATCTCTTTTTCAAAAGATCATTGGAACTGAAGCAGTCTAGTTATGGCATTTCTTTTTAAATTATTATTTTTTTTAAATGATGGTATTTTTATATAACTGTATTCTCATGTTTTATGTTTACGTGAATGCGTTTTTTTTTGTATTTGTGCGTATGTTGTCATGCGCGTGTCCATGAAAATGCGTGTTGGTTGTGACGTTATGACTGTATCCTAGCGCGGGATTGCACGTGTGTATGTGCGTATTAAAGAGCGTATTTGTGTTTGGTGGCCATGCATTTACACCTGCATTGTGATAGCCTTCTAAATCAACCTCCTGACCAATATATATATATATAGGTCATCCACAGACACCATGTTTCGACGTTTCGAGTCACAACAGTGTGGCTAGACACTGAAAATACTTCTCACATAGAACAAACCCCGACTGATTTTTCATCAGCCCGGTTCCTTAAACATTCAGCCATCGACAGCTGCTATTAAGGAGCGGTGTTTTACCTGATAAATACGTACATCAGTGTATATATTTTACAATCACCAGAGAGATCAAATCTGTAAACAGACGATCATTGCTTTATTACGCTGACGGTGGAAGTCAATTAAAGTCGCTCCTAGAGAGCTCTACCGGGTTTTGGGGCATATAATAAGTATTCCACAGATACGTGTGTGTGTGTGTGTGTGTGTGTGTGAGTGTGTGTGTGCGTGTCTGTGTGTGTTTTATATTGTAAGGGTTTTGCGTATGTTTCACATATTAGATGACAAGGTTATAAAAATAAATGTACTGGGTTCTTGAAAGAATAGTGAAACTAAGAATAATTGTCAGCATATGCGACAAAATGACAGTTACAAAATGCCATTAAATACGTCATTGTCTACGTCATTGTCTAAATGCCATTGTCTAAGCCAGTGGTTCTCAAACTTTATA
>CM042155.1:77973600-77982021 GCA_023376005.1 Doryteuthis pealeii | reverse complement strand
ACAAGAGAGACGATACACACTCATAACACAGTTATTTTTCTATGATTCAAGGTAGGTTCCAGTCTCCATTGTATCTGACATCACGTATCATGAATGAAGAGGAAGCTAGCTTTTAAGTGATGCGTAAGTGTGGCATCAATAGCTCCAACCGAACTATTCTCCCTTCACCGATCTGGGTAAATCAAATAGGACTCTTTAACCTTGGTTACGGCAACCTTTCGTCTAGGCAGAAGGAAAACTGAATCTGAAACATGTTAAAATACATGCCATTTCTGTATTTGCAGTGAATCACCCACCAGCTTTAAGTGATGCGTAGTGTGCATCAATACTTCAACCTACCGAGAAAAATAACCAAATCTATATAATGTCAAATTTTTGCCCGAACAACCCTATATATTATCATCATCAATCATCATGTAGCGCGGATATCCATTGACATTTCTGTAAGATCCCTATCACTCATTGACCTCGGGAGGGTCCTCCGCACAGCAATGCTGCATCCGCACATAGCCTGGGTCTATGTAGCGTCTTGCTGACGGCCATAATATACGTAGGGTGAGTAGAAAGAAATATATGCCAGTTTTTTATTTTATGTGAATATAAACTAACGGTACATCTGAGCAACGCCGGCTCTAACGAGACTATTTACTATTGCGAGAGATATTTAATAGTAAGAAAGGAAATTTACATTATTGGTTTTTGTGTTAAAACATAAAAATCAATTATGTAAGACCAAAACAAATCAATGGGATCTGCGACGACTACTTTGTTATACTTCTACCAGGAACGCCGGGTTCATTTTTAGTTTCGATTATAAAGTCATCCTGTAGAACAATAGTGTAGTTATTTAACCCAATATGTGTGGGATGAGGAATTCATACTTTACAGCGTAATTAGTCCGAAAGTGAACATAATGACGCCATTAGAGTTCGAAACTCACTTTTATGATATCGTATCCCACACTTCTGCCATTACGCCACGGCAACTTTTCCGTAGGAAATGGACTCGTCAAACAAGACGAGTTCAACATCCTGCGAGCGGAGGCTTTTTAACTTTTACCCATCACTCTTGGAAAGGTATGCATCCAACTATCTCTCTCTTCAGATCTGGGTAAATAGTAGGCCTTTTACCTTGGTTAGGCAACTCTTTAGGAGAAAGGAAAACTGATTTTTTGTATTTTATGTGAATATAAAACTAAGCCCTACATTGAGACCTAACGAGACTCAAAGCAAGAATACAACAATAAGACACAACTTACTAATCGACCAGCAATCAGAACATGACAAAGTGATATAAAATAGTTCGCAATGCAACATAACTGGAAAACCTTCTTTACACGAAGTAAAACTTTTTTTTTGTCTTTGCTATCCATCCATACACCCTGTCCAGCTGAGCTGTAAAATACACTTTTAACATAATTATTCAGACTGCCTAATTATTTGTTGTGCGCAATAGTGGTAGAAATCAAAAAATGGCCGTATAAGGCTGCAAGCCATGGCGGATACCGTGAGAATCGGTAGAGAGGACCTCCTTTCCGGTTTAGATAGTAAAATAAGTTTTCAGTCGTTAGAAGGTAGAAGCCGAGCTCGTGGTTGTAGTCACGTATTACGCGCCGCTTTCTTCATCTGACGCAGATGTCCTGGCTTGGGGGATTTAAAATAAGTAAGATCAAGGTAAATCGGAGTCCTGTGTTATTACCTCTAAAAACTAACAACTGCCACAAGGGCTTCTGACAAAGAAAACTCCCCAATAGAAGACGCCACGAACCCGCCAAGTCCAACGAGCAAAGTCCAGACGTTAGAAGAAAGAACGTAAGATGTCCAAAGACGACAGAAGAAGAATAGAAGAGTAAGAAGTAAACGTAGAAGGGTATGCAAACAAACACTGAACCGCCCACTCTCAGAGAGGTACACAATCCCAATGGGGAGGCTCACAGCTGGTATGTACGCTGAGTGGCAACACTCTCACTTGGAGCGGTGCCAAGGAGGTCCCCTCTGAATCAAATCAGCGAGGTCACATTAAGAGACTAGCAGTATATATGTGTGAACAGAGCCTGATTTCTGGTGGTGCAAGCCCTACCTCTTTGGTAGATATATGGATAATTTACGCGCAACTCGCACGTGCGCACCGAGCAGTCGGAATACGACACAGAGAGGTCCAATTTCTTAAGCGGCGAGTGGTTCAGCAAGCGTAGTTGAAGTTCAAGAATTTTTCCTTCTGACAACTAGACTGGTTACCTAGCATGGTAAGAAACGGACATGACTGCCCCCTGGCTGATTGGTTTACCGCGGGCAGCAAGCTTGGAGGGGAGGCAGTAGGAAATTCATAACCTTTCCCAAGGGTATTAGCGCTATAAGTGAAAATGCAATTCCACGTTCAGGATTTGAAACTCGGGGCGAATCGGTAAGTCCATTGCCCATGTGAGCTTGAAACACTTTACTAGCACGCGCCAACGCCGCTTCCTAAACGTAGCGGCTTTGTTTTTATGCAATATGCATGTCAAGGCGGAGCGTGACTTGCGTTCACGCTCCCATTTGTGCTGTGACAGTTAAAACAAATCAACATTAAAATTAATTTGAATGCGAACTTCTGAAACAAAGTGTGATAAAAATCAGTTGCAACAAATTGGAAAGTCGAATTGTTAAGTTTCTGACCGCCATTCGCTTGGCCAGTAAAAGGACTTAAGTAAATAATCCCTTGAACTATGGAATACCTTTGGAAGTGAATAAGTCCTGAAGTTATGGAATCCTACGTAGTGTCAAAGGTCCAGTGAATATAATCCTATGTTCCGTCGTTCACAGGAAGGTTGAAGGCAATTGAGTGTAGTTAAGTCCGACAGCCCTGTATAAATATTATAAAACAGCAGGCAGAATACTGGCGAGTGATTGGCCCAAGAAAGTTGTGACATGGTTTGTCAGGCGAGTCTATAAGTAGAAGTGGACAATTTGATACACGCCTTATAACACAAAACGCCACAATTGATTTCTTGTTTGTTGAACACATAATTCAATATGTATCATGAACAAATTCAATTCTGTACTGCAATTTGTTTCAATATCTCCAGTTTTTTCAAGATTTAAAAGAAAAATTCGTTTAACCTGACATGTAAATTAGCACAGAAAAATGTCTAGCAAAAAATATTTGTTAGATTGAGAAAATGGAAAAGTTTAGGGATAAATCATCATTGCCACATAGCTTTGTTTCTATTGGATGGGCCATAAGACGTGGCGAAGTGTGAGAGACGAGAAGTGAGAGGTCAAAGTGTGTTGATCAACACATCACTTGATTCGAAGTGACAGCCAGAACGTAACAAACGTTGACATGTCATCCCTTCATTCGCAAAAGGAGAGCTTAACGCAGCAATACGGCTGGCCTTATGCCAAAACTAAATCATTCTTAATATTGCTGGATCCCTGCTGAATTTCCTGGAATTTTGAACTGTCGAAAAATACAAGATGTCTCTTCTTACAAGAGAAGCAATGGAGTGGGGAATGAAAGACATGGCACTCAAACAAGACCATTTTTACAAAGACAGCAGCAGCGAAATAAACAGAATTGAACAAAGACAAAATTCTACATTTTTGATAAATTTCTAAAGCAATAATAATATAATAATAATAATAATAAATAATAATAATAATAATAAATGGATAAAAAATAATTAAATCTAAAGTAATTCCTTTTTTTCCAAATTCAAAACTAGTATGAGTGGCAATAACGACAATCCATTACAGCAATTGTTAAGAAACGAGGTTGAAGTAAAAATCGAAAGAAAAAAAAAAAAAAATGAAAAACGAAAAATAAAAAATGAGAAAAGATAAACACATTCTCGAAGAGGTTCGACACGAACGGAACGTAAATTACAGGACTTTAAAAAATGAAAAAAATGAAAACACCATTAGACAAAAGCGGGAGAATTTAAATAAAGGAGTATTCCTACGCAGAAATGCAATAAGTGAAACGATGAATTTGTGCCAAGAGTCAATTAATTTATGAGAGGTAAAAAAAAAAAAAAATAGTTCCAGGTGAGAAATTGCCCAAAATGATTTTTTACAAACAATAGAATTGGAGGAACTAGTTATGAAGAGCGGGGGAAAATGGTTGCACTTAAAGAAGAGAAAATAATTCAAGCCATCGAGATGAATATTTGAAAGCGAGATACTATGAAATAAAAATATTGATTTTTAATTTTTTGTATTGATTTATAAAAGCATTTCGAATAGAAATATTTTATGATATGATAACAAAATATTTGCCCAGTTTGTCGATTCGAAGCATAGTTAGTAAAAAGCATAGTTAGTAAAAAAAAAAACAACTTTAAAAAACGCCACGTTGACTGTGTGGTATTATCTAACACCTCTCGTATCGGGGTCGTCCAGGTGAATATATTCGCCATTCTACTGTCTGCAGTTGGCTTCCACAGAAGAACGTCGCTCCTAAGTTTCGTCTTTGCTTCTCTAGCAGTGTCCAGCATGTTTTGTTCGTCTCACTCGGATGGTTTGTAAGATAGAGGGCAGGTGGTTGTACAGCTGCTTCCTTGTGGGGTGCTGTTTCCATGACTTGTTCAAGATCGCACGCAGCATTCATATGCAGCTCCCATCTAGCTTATTCTCCAGGCGTCTCGTTAGTGTCCACGTGGTGTAGCCATACAGCAGCAATGATACAACCGAAGCCAACACATGGACATGCAAATGTGGGCCGCTCAGCAAGGACCTACATTGACCAGCTCTACGCTACACTGGATTCAGGTGTTATATACCACATTAAATAGGAACATCGTGCATATATTCAGAGAGTGACTTCTCGGATGATTATATATATATATATATATATATATATATATATATATGAAGAGACAGACAGACAGACAGACAAAGATTAGAGTCTTACTTTAGAGAAGAGATGATCTTCTTTATAACTTGTTAACTTCTTTTGGCCGACATGTTCCTGTCTAGTTGAGTTCTTCTCTCTTCTTCTATCTAAGGACTGGCTTCTTCTTCTTCTTCTTCTTCCTTCTTCTTCTTCTTTCTTCTTCTTCTCTTGGCTTTGCTTGCTTTTAATAAATGAACCAACAAGACTTATTGTTCGCTTCATGAAGCCTTTTATTTTATCAGCCCATATTGCTTACTCACCGCACGGCGATTGGTGTATTTCTCAACAACGCTTCATACGTAATAATCCATGGATTTTCGGTGGCTAAATATTGTGACTGGTGTAGTCGTAAAAATTCGCCGAAACCATTTTTGACTTTTCCCAGAGGTGTGACAGGGTGCCGTATCCTGCCATTGGCTACAGTTGTTATCCAGGGTTTGACTAGCAACTCCACGTAGGCATCTGAGGGTCCTCCAACACTTTTTTCTGCAGATTTTTTAGAAATTCTGCTGTACGAACGCAATCAGATGTCGTGTATGTTGCTTTCTTTCTAACCGCAGCCTCGTAGTCTCCATTTTAATTCTCTATTAGTTCATGCCTGATTGTTTTTACAGTGTTCAGGGGGCATTGGTTAGCAACCATAATCTCTTTATTTTGATGGCCGGCGCAGATCAACAATGATACAAGTTATTCTCTTCCATGATTCAGGTGGGTTCCAATCATCCATTCTATTTGACATCACGTATATGAATGAAGAATGGTCTAAGCTTTTAAATGATGTGTAATGTGCGTCATACCTCCAACCTACGGAGAAAAATAACCAAATATAAATATGCCAAATTTAGCCCGAACACACCTATATATTATCATTATCATCATGTCGCGCCAGTAGCTTGGATATCCATGACAATCTCTCATCAACCCTCCAGTCACTCATTGACCTCCGCACAGCATGCTGCATCCGCACATAGCTGGTCTATGTAGGTCTTTGCTGGACGGCCATATTACGAGCGTGAGTAAAAAAAGAATGCCATTTTCTGTATTTATGTGATATAAAACTAAGGCCTACATTGAGACCCTAATGAGACTGAAAGCAAGAATACGACGATAAAGACCCAGCTTGACAATCGACAGCATCAGGACAATGGAGACAATCGCCTCATTCGAGTGGCCAACTTTACCGCTTCCTTCATACTCACAATATTTAGCGCCTTCAGAACTATCATTTCATCGGCCCCATGAAAGAGGGTTTGAGAGGCAAACATTATTCCAGTGACGATGAAGAGAAATCTGTAGTGAAGAAGTGGCTCAAAGAACAGTCATCAGAATTTTACGGTGCAGAGATAGATGCTCTCATTCGAAGGTGGAACATTGCTATTGAGAGAAACAGTGACTATGTGGAGAAGTATGGGTGTGATCCATAGAGGCCCAGCTTCGTTTTGATGTATGATGCAGTTTGTCCTGTTGGTAATTATACCTGTCCTAAACAAAATGACATTACTTTTAGATTCACCAATATGGAGAAAAAGGGATGTGATCCTCAGAGGGCCAGCTTCATTTTTCTGTATGATACATGTTCCTGATTGGTAATTATACCTGTCCTAAACAAAATGGCATTCTTTTAGATTCACCAGGAAAAATAGGTATGTAATCCACAGAGGACCAGCTTCATTTTTGATGTATAATACATGTTCCTGTGTTGGTAATTATACCTGTCCTAACAAAATGGCATTATTTTTTGACTCACCCTTGTTCGAACGTGGAAGTTTACTAATGAGAGAAAACGGTAACTAGGTAGAGATGTAGGGATGTGATCCACAGAGGACCAGCTTCATTTTGATGTATGATACATGTGTGGTAATTTATAATTCTCCTAAACAAAATGGCATTAATTTTGACTCACCTCGTATATATATATATATATATATATATATAATATATATATATATATATATATATATAGTGTATGTGTGTGTGTGTGTGTGTATGTGTATGTGTATGTAATAACAATCTTTCTAAAAACGTTTTTTCATAAATCAAAAAAAGGTTCTCAGTAAGAATAAATAATATAAAGAATGTTTCAACACCTCTGTGCATGTCTCATGCACTTAAAAAATATGCAATCATATGAAACGTGAGGCGTGTAAGTAAATATTCACTCATCATATATATATATATATGTATATATATATGTGTGTGTATATATATATATTATTTTTTTATGTTTTTTTAAAAGTTGGGCGTTATTACGAAGCATTAAAATATATAAATGAATGAACTCGATATTATGGAGTATTGGATTCATTTTATTCTTTTATTACTATTTTTTGTCATAAATTTTCAGGTTCGTTAGATACCCTTTTCAATGAATGAATATATATATATATATATATATATATATATATATATATATAATATATATATGTGTGTAAAAATGAGTGAGAATGAATTTTTTTTCTTTTCTCTCTCTCTCTCTCTCTCTCTCTCTATATATATATATATATATATATTGAGAGAGAGAGAGAGAGAGAGAGAGAGAGAGAGAGAGAGAGAGAGAGGAGAGAGAGAGAGAGAGAGAGGGGGGCGAGAGAGAGTTGAGGGATATTCTAATGGCACTTTAGTATGTCTCTTTAGGATGTTATGGTAATTGCAAATCCTCTATTAAGAGCTATGATATCTAATCTCTGGAAAGTCATGGCGCATATCATTCCGTCTCTGGCGTGATATTGTGATAGAGTAAATTGGATTTTATTGCAATATTTTAAGTGCCCACAAATGTCTTATTCGCAGCGAACAATAAATTGTGCGGCTTTTGCATTAGAGTTCCCATAAAAACAATTGTCCAGAATGAACATCCAATAAAGAAATTATTTCAAGAAATATTGCTAAATATTCCAATATTGTAAAATGCCTTTTAGATTTTGAACATAATGCTCAATTATCATACTTAAAAAAAAATAGATCCAAGAATACATATTACTGGTAAAAGACAACAAGCAGTTGTGTAATATATTGTCTGATCAGTACACCCAAGGACCAGGCTGAATAGGAAGTGCATGGGGGCCAGGTGCAGCCTGGAAACGAAAACAGGATGTGGCCCTGACTTGACCTTTTGCACCTAGAAATGCAGGTGGATATTTGACATGATTTCGGTGCAGAAATCTGTAGGCGTAGCCCATAGCCAATGAAAACAGCCTGCGTGGGCGAAGAGGCGTGTCTACAGAAAAAAACTGCGTAGGTGTCCCGAACAAAGAGGCGTGACACCGGGGGGGTCAGACTACAATAAAGAAGCCCGTAGAGATCGATTAGAGAGACAACGATCAGGTTTCGAGATCAACTTGAAAAGAACTCCCGAAGGCTCCACGTTTGCGTAACCCTGCCAACGACTCTCAGCTCTACACAACGGTGGAAAATAAACATCTCATCATACATTTTCCTAAATACAAGTGTTTGTGTTCTCTGACGGGTCCAGTGTGTAACAGTAGTATCTATATATCAATAGTCTTGTTCCTTAATCTTCCGACCGTTATCATCTTGTAACAAACTCTG
>CM042155.1:77923600-77968600 GCA_023376005.1 Doryteuthis pealeii | reverse complement strand
AAATTATCACTGAAAATCTTTTTTTTTCTTCGCCTGAGGAAGTCCCCGTGGCATAGTGTCTAACGTGCTGGACTGCGACAACATAATATACGTGTTCGAATACCAGTCACGCAATTAGTTTCACTTTTGGACCAATTTCTCTCGAGAAAAGTATGAATCTCTTTATCCAACCAGCTATAGGTTAAATAGTGTCACTACTGTTCTTCTGTTGGATGGCTTTGGTATTAGATAACCCACGATGGTTGGTGTGTCATTTAACAAATAAATCAAAACTTTTTGTCATGTTGGCTGGGGGTTTCTTTGTGGTAATGATCTCAGGCCTATATATTATAAAAAGTCGTCGAGGCGACCTAAAGTCGGTATCAGCCATGCAGCGAGGGAGTTTATCCCCTTTTCAATAGCGCTAGACTAAGGAGATTGTTTTGGCGTCTGAGATGGAGCGCCACACCTACCGTCAGCTCCTTACTTTACTGCACAGATCCCTGTGCTACTCATACACTGAGTTGGCGAGGACCGGTATCGAACTAGGAACCTTGTGGTTTCTAGCCGAACACTCTACCGACTGAGCTAACCCGACCCCTTAATAGGGTGTATGTATATGCAAGAGAGAGAGAGAGAGAGAGAGAGAGAGAGAGAGAGAGAGAGAGAGAGAGACACACACACACACACACACACACATACATACATACAGACAGACAGACAGAGGAGATAGGATGAGGGGTTTTACTTATTAACTCGGCCTCCATATTCTTCAGGGCTGATTGCTCGGGCTGATTTCTTCGGGTTGCTTTTACTCGTTGATTTCTTCGGGCTGGTCATCTCTTGATTTAATTAATCAATAAAAAGGACTTGTTTTTTTTAAGCTTTATCTAAAACATCCCAGCCCATATTCAATCACAGCGGCGAGTGCGACATCTCGAGAGCTGACAACACGTTTGCTCTCGGCCAGTAACTCGTCGCATCTAAACTAAAAAGTATCTCACGCCCTACTGGCGCGCTTTTCGACGAGCCAAGCGGAATGTCATAACGGTTGGTAATTTTCCCCTGGACCCCCATTATTCTGAATCTAACGAACTGATTCAAAATATTCTATCTACAGTACGTACATAATTCATGAGCTGCCTATGAATTATACAGTTTCGACCAAAACGTATGGTTAGCTAATCCTGTCTTTAAAGAACAAACACAGCGTGTCTTTGAGTCATCTAGCAGGCGCGGACGACACTGTTACACAATTATTTACTTTTTTTTATGGTTTATGAACTCTTTTCTGGTCATTTAATGCCGAAATAAGTTATTTTAATAAATTTGAAATTAGTATAAATAATTTTTCATTACCTTCATTTGGTTTGGTTTTTTTAAATTGTGTAATAACCCTATGAATTTATTTAATGCTAAAAACTGTTAGTGTGAGATAAAAGTTGGTATTCAAGAATTTTTTTTCAGGTGTATTTTTGTATATGTATTTTGTGGATGTATTTTATTGTTACATAATTGATATCAATTTTAAACAGTTAGTGTAGAAAATATTATTTGAATTCAAATCATAACGGGTGGAGATTTGATTGACAAGTCGTAACCTTAGCTTTGACCTCTGCTTCCGCTTGCGATTGCAAGCGTGAGATAAGTTTCAGTCTGGGGCGAGCCACCGAGAGAGAAATACGTTTCAGTCTGGGGCGAGCCACCGAGAGAGAAATACGTAATGACGGACGGTTAACTGGACTCGCAGGTGTGTGGTTTATGTATCCAAATCTTAGGAACTTAAGAAATAAATATGTGATTTACAAAAATAGATGTCTTGAGTTGGTCACTAAAAGCAAACGACAACGCAAGGCATCTCGCCAACATCTTAAGACGAAGAAGAAAATAACAATAGAAACAGTTAAAAAAATCAAAACCAGCCATCGAGGAATAGATACTCTAACCAAGCCATAAAGAGTTTTATACTAAAAATGTTGGTTGTTTAAACAACCAGAATTTTTAGTAGTTGAACTCTTTTCAACTGACTATTAACTTCTTGTATTCAAATTCTTTTTTTTTTTAAATAAATCTCCCAAACTGGTAACCATTCTTCTACTTTATTTGAGACCACTTGTCGTTTTTTTTTTAGATCTCCATTCAAGTTACTTCCATCAATCATTAAATAATTACCATTTTTGAATCCCCAAAACTTTTAATCTTCTTTCAGCTTAAATTCGCTCTTTTTTGCTTAGTTTGATCTTTCTTTAATACAATTAACTTGTTGCTTATCTTTACATGGCATTAAACAACAACCTTTTCTTTTTTTAGGCAAATAACTGCTGGTGGTTCGTTGGAAGCTTAAAATGATATCTTAAACATTAAACTTAAAACCTAAACTCAGAATTGTAAGAGGAAATAGAGAAGTAATTATTCACCTCGCTTCCCACGTATGGGACAAGGTCTTTTTAACCGAAGACCATTGGATGGTAGGCACAAAAAATGCATAGATCCCTCAAGCATTCCACTTGGCAAATGGGGCACCTCAGGCACTGGTAAATAAACCCAGCCCTGCCCTTTAAATCAAGAGGGCAGGTGTTGCCTGGGGGATAGTGTTTTGAGATCACGCCGTTGATACTACTTAACTGGTCCATAGACTGAAACAACTGGATACAAGTTTCCGAAGAAACTAGGTAAGTTCAGATGAAGAAGATTTAGATATTGTTGTATTGTCCTCGCCCGGAAGACGGAACTTCCGGCAAAAAGACAAAGAGATTTATGAAAATATATATTTAAAAAAAGGGGAAAACGAAAGCGAGACTTTCCGGTCAAGGAAGCAGGGAAAAGATAAAGAAATATATAACAAACGTCCGTTATCAGATCAAAAGATAAAAAAAGATGTAAAAACCAGATCAAAAGATAAAGATGCGTAGGCGTGTCCTCAATACAAAAGCCAGAGGGTCGAGCCGACAGTCAGTCAGACCCCAGCGAACAGCCGATAGCATCATCTCAGTCTCCCGTCAACATTTTCCACTGGGAACACTGCGCTCTTCGCCAGCCGCCGGCATTTTCATTGTGAAGCTCTGCGCCTTTACCACCCACACACCGAAGAAAATAAAGAAGGGTCCTATCTTTGTACATACGTATCTGTTGTTTATTGAAGTCCAGTAGTTGGTATTAGCTGACTACTACATACTTCGCTACGTGACCATATATACCCGCAACGACTACTAACATACACGATTTAGAGTAGCGAAGATGGCCGCTATATAACGTATTCTTACTTGATGCCAGTATATAACAATATAACCACGGATGTTTCTCATACGGTAATGATAGCTATCAATATCAAGACGGACATACTCCGAAGTATGGGTATACAAGGTTAGATATAACTTAAGGGACCTAAATTCCGCCACCTCACAGAAAGTTTTTAAAAAATACTAAAAATCAGGGAATTAACCGAATTTAATGAAATTTTCAGTGTTGATTTATTAATGAATAAAAGATATAATGCACCTGTTAATTGATTTAAAAACATTTTTTCAGGTCAGTTACCTTTAAAGCACGTATCTTTGAGAATCTGTGTTACGCCTGAAGAAAAACTTTGAAAATCAGCCTATGAAATGATGGCTTTTGTAATGAAATGACCTCCTTCCATCACCAGTGAGCCAGGTGCCCTGCTGAGTGAACTTTCGCAATAGCTACGAGGGTTACATAATTCATAGGTAGCTTATTAATTATGTACGTACTGTAGCTGATGGATTATGTACGTACAGTAGTTAGATACATTTTGAATCGGAGTTCGTTAGATTCAAAATAACGGGGGTAGAGTGGAATATTATCTCGAGCGTTATTGACAGATGATGACCTCTGCTTGACTCGTCGAAAAGCGCGCCAGTAATGCGTGAGACAGTTTTTTGTTTAGTTGCGACCAGAAATTCAGAGTGAGCGGAGTCAACGATCTCCCTCACCAGAATTTGTAAAAATCTGATAGAATAGAATAATGTTTGGCACACAGTTAAATTTATTTTCCAAACCAGTTCTAGGAAAAAGAATTCCTTTTTCAAAGCGAATTCACATGGGGGTTCGTTTTCAACTTTTTCTTTTAGAGAATGCATCAAGAATTTCAAGGAAAACAAAAAGACAAATGATATTTTCCAGAAAAACCCGAATACTATGACTCATGACATCATTCAATTTTCTTTTATTTATTTATTTTATTTTTCTACATATTGTCGGATTCCCTTCCATTTTTAACTTATATATATATATATATATATATATTATATATATATATATATATATAATTATATATTATATATATATATATCATAATCTTTACAGATCACTGCCATTCCTCACAATCCTATAACACCACCACCAGAACCTTTCCTCTCATGAGCCCCCAAATGACTCATCAAACCCGCTGCCGATCCACAAAGTATGATGCGAATGTGATATTGGAAGAACGTCCTTCCCTTTGTATCAAATGGATCAGATGATACAATTTGATGCTTATTCACCACCATATGTCACTTAAGACCAGAACTTAAGGACTTTGTTACAGATTTCACAAAACATATTGTTTGTTCCTGGAGTTTGCATTAATTGTCCCTGATGAGATTTCCTATAATTGACATATCTAACCTCAGAAATCAGAATTTGACCACATGTTTGACATTATATATACAAAAGAAGAAGAAGAAAAAGAAAAATAATAATAATAATAATAATAATAATAATAATAATAATAATAATAATAATAATAATAATAATAATATTTGTTTTTAATTTGAAGAGACACTTGTTATAACTGACATCCATTCAAACTCCTATCAATCTATACCCATCTATCTATCTATCTATCTATCTCTATCTTTAATCTCTATCTGTCTGTCTGTCGGTCTCCCCCTCTCTCTCTCTCTCTCTCTCTCTCTCTCTCTCTCTCTATATATATATATATATATATATATATATATTATATATATATATCCGTGTTCATATCTAGCCATCTATACATATTTCTCAGTCTATTCCTATCTATCTATCTATCTATCTATCTTAATTCATATCTATCTATCTTTCTATCAATCTATCCTTGTCTATTCATTCATTTATATATATATATATATATATATATATATATATATATATAATCATATGTATCCATATCTGTGGGCATTTGGTTTAAAATCCGTCTTCAGAGAGCAATCTCCTTCTAATAATACTGTAAATACTGGCACACCAATACCTCATCAAATGAGATAGAGTTAATCATAAACTTGTATATATATATATATATATATATATATATATATATATATATATATATATATATACATACACACACACACACACACACATATATATATATATATATATATATATATATATATGGTGTGTGTGTGTGTGTGTATAGCCACCTAAAAATAATATATATATATATATATATATATATATATTATATATATATATATATATATATATATAGCAAAATCTATATTTCTCCTATTTATGATATACGACGTTATTTACGCCTGATTTGTCTTATATTCAAAATCTATGAGGATAACTGATACTTCGTCTCTCTAATACGCTTAAGCCCATAAAAAAGACAAAAGAAATTATGCATAAAAAATAACGACGATTCAAAACAGTAATTACATTTCCATTCTGTGTTTCGACAAGATTTTCACTGTGAACTTTACACCTGGAATTGTATAGTTATTTATTTTGGGGGGAGAAAAAAATAATTCGCTCATCATGTAGACGTGTCGATTTGCGTAAAATAAAAAAAAAAACCAAAAAAAAACAAACAAAGACTTTAATCTAGCATAGAAATAAAACAAATCTCTCTGTATGTAGTCGTATATAGGATCTAATTAGAATCGTGTTCAGAGGAAGGCATTTCTGTTGGAAGAAAAAAAAAATTTTTTTTTTATTCATTTTAATTCCATTTTAGTCTAGTAACAAATATGGTTTATTATTGTACATAAACATATAATAGCAATACCGTCGCCATTTCATTGCCATAAAAGGACCTCGAAATCCAACACTTATTCCTAATAGCAATATTTCCCCGCCAAATTCGTGACAACAAGCGGACAGATTCTCAATTTTCCCGCCATTATTTCTGTCATTCGAAGAATCCGCGTTAGCAAATATCATAAACGTATTAATGGAAATGGCGTTTGCGCAGAGAGATTGTATCGTAGCTCGATTAGCACCGAAGTTTGGCCTGATGCAGGCGCATGCGCACACAAAGGTGCCGAGACCATAACGTTACGCTTAACGAGCTGGCTTTCCTTTGTTTTAGTGTACCTCGCCTGACATAGTGGATCATAAAGTCCGCGAAATCATCGTCGATATTCCAGAATATTCTCACTAAAGCCTCGGACTTTCATTGCCTCTCAGCATCTAAATCGCCAATTTAAAAATGTCTACCCCCCCCCACACACACACCTCTCGTGCAATTGGTCTGCGCATGAATAAAATAGCCTTCAACGAAATATGTAACGAGGTCGAATACTATGACTGAGTCATTCGGATTTGTCGGCTTACAGTTGTTGATATGTCACTTGGGAGGCATCTTTACGCAAAGTATTGTCGACTGGAGCTTTAGAACACACTGACGGGTTAGCACAGTCGGTAGAGCGTTCGGTTAGAGACCACAAGGTTCCTAGTTCGATTCCTGTCCTCGCCAACTCAGCGTATGAATAGCACAGGATCTGTGCAGTAAAGTAAGGAGCTGATGTAGGTGTGGCGCTTTACCTCATACGCAAAAAAACTCCTTGGTCTAGCGCTAGTGAAAAGGGGATAGACTCCTCACTGATTGACTGATTCCGACTTTAGGCCACCCCGACGATTTACTTAATTATATATTCACCTAGCATCCCCCGTATGTGGGTATGTCACAAGGTCTTTTAATGTGGGGCCACCACCGAGCCGAATGCATCGATCCCGATCTCAAGGTGTGCGTGTGGGGGGTGGGGCGCCACAGGCACTGAGCAATAAACCCAGCACTGCCCCTTTGTCAAGGGGGGGCAGGTATTGCCTGTGGGGCTATGGCCCCCTGGGATGACGCCGTTAATTATCACTAATAGTCCATTGGCCGAAGCCACCGGACCCGCCCTGAAGGGGTTATTATTTTTTTAATAAACTTTTTAGAATACACCTGCTGCATCTTTACAGATGGGTAAGATCCCCCGTACTAATGGGGCCACCTGTTAGCCATGAGGGACAAACTGTGATGCTTAAGAACGGAATCCTGATAGCTGGGCAGTTCAGGACAGGAAACATTCCACTTTAGCCCTTACTTAGGCTACACGGGCGGTTGGAGAGACACCCCCTCTCTGATCAATTGGCTGGACACGTCAAACCCTAGCACCTATATGATCGTCCCAACTCTTTTGCCTTAATGCCAGGCCTAAACCCTTTTTATTATATATATATTTACCAACCCCTTCACAAAGTCAATATCTTAAGCGTAGTTTAACACGTTTGAATTAAGTGTTTCCCTTCTCCTAGACTGGTTACCTAGCCAATGTTAAAAAGCACAGTCCACCCTACTATTTGCACATAGGTGGAGGGAGAGTAGTTAGATGCATACCTTTCCCAAGGGTATTAGCGCTATGTGAAATGCAAACAGTTTCGTCTTGGATTTGAACTTGGGTCGACGAGTCAATTTCCTACGACTCTAACCATTACTATACATATTATTATGAGTATGAAAAGGTGGAATGAAATCATCACACAATGCTGTTAAAGAGAAAACAATTTATAATATAATCATAGCTGATACTGATCAATATTTCGATTTAAAAAAAATCATCATCAGAGCTCATTCCCTCCGTGGTGTTTGGGTCGGAGGCCCACATTGGTGAATAATGTAACAACTTTCGTTCTTTTTTTGCAGAATTAAGTTATTTTTGTTTGTGAACTGATTTGACATTTTTCTCCGACCCAAACACCACGGAGTGAATGATCTCTGATGATGATTTTTGTAAAATCGAAATATTGATCAGTAACAGCATTGTGTGATGTTTTCATTCCACCTTTTCATACTCATACTGTCGGATTCATTTCCTTTCTTTTAACATATTATTATATATGTGCTAGAAGGCAGTGGTTGAAGGTTCTAATGTCCTAACTATAATGTTAAACTCAATTTGACGACGAGTTTCAATTCTGGAGCTCTTGGTAATGCAAAGTAATTCCTCATTACTCCCGGATCCACTCAGTCCAGCGTGGTAGTAGCTGTGTAGATTCCCACGTATGGGTTAAATGAAAAAAATGCGTTTCAATCAAATACAGACACCGTGTTTCGACGTTTCACGTCTCTTCAGTGTGGCTATACACAACAATTACCTCTGACCGGGAGCGAAATCCGACTGATTTTTCGTCAGCCAGATTTGTTAAGTTCTCGACCATTTGACAGCTGCCGTAAAGGGGTGGTGTTTAAACTATTAAATACATACATTTGTTTATATATTTTACGATCACCAGAGAGATCCAGTCTGTAAACAGACGATCATTGCTTTATGCTGGCAGTGAAAGTTAATTTAAGTCACCCCTAGTATATATATATATATATATATATATATATATATATATATATATATATATATCAAGTCTCATAGTTTAATTTGTCTGACTACCATCCCCCAAAGGAACCGGGCCTTGAAAAGTATTCTTTTTTCTCATTTAATTTCCTGTCGCCATGGTGACAGTATTTTAATGTATACATATGTAAAGGTAAAAAAAAAATTTTTGCGAAGTAAATTTTTCTGTTATGCAATTCAAATTATTTTGATTTACCATCTGATGAGACTGAATTCTGGGGAGCTATATTAAATCAACTTAGATTTATAAAGGCCCCAATTTTGGTCGAAATCAATTTATTATGGAATAACGGTGTTAAGTTTTTCCTTTCTTTCAAAGATACGGACAAGACATGCCGGGCACTGCTGGAGAAGCAAGGATGAGCTCATAAGTGACGTTCTCCTGTGGAAGCCAACACACGGACATGCTAGTGTGGGCCGCCCAGCAAGGACCTACATTGACCAACTAAGCAAAGATGCAGGTTGCTGCACAGAGGACCTCCCTGGGAAAATGAATGATAGGAAAGGTTGGCGAGAGATTGTCATGGATATCCGTGCTAATAGCGCGACATGATGATGATGATATATATATATATAATATACCAACCCTTCTGCATGAGCAGGATGTGACACAAGGTCAATTTCGTAAGCGGAGTTTAACTGGTTTGAGTTTTTCTTCTTCTAGACTGGTTACCAAACCATGGTTAAAGAGTCCAGTCTGCCCTACTATTTACCTATAATTGGAGGAAGAGTTGGTGGATGCATACCTATCCCAATGATATTAGTGCTATGCGAAATGTAAACAACTTCGTCTAGGGTTTGAACTCGAGTCCATTTCTAACGACTCTAACCATTACACCAAACGCCTCTACACACACACACGCACACACACACATATATATATATATATATTGTTGAGCATTTTTGACATATAAGGTGTGTGCTAGATACCCGCCGCTACTTATAGACTCGGCAAGAACCATGTGATCTCTCTTGGCCAATCACTGGCAGTACTCTGCTACTGATATAATACTTATACCGGCTGTACTGGCATAACTACTCATGACTGCTTTGACTTTCGTTGACGACGGACATAGGATTGGATCACTGGACCTTTGACAGTGCGCTGGATAGGACTTAATCGCAAGATATGACTTATACGCTTACCAAATGATTCTATAACTCAGGACTTACTTACTTTAAGCCCTTTTCCACTGGCCAAGGATGGCATATAAACATTTAACACACACTCACACACACACACACACACACACACACACACACATATATATATATATATATTATATATATATATGTGCGTGTGTGAGTTTGTGTATATACAAATATGTAAAGCATTCCAAAATAGATGAATTTATTTTAGACTAGAAGCGGCTACCTGGCATCACCTGGTTAGAGGGGGGATACAATTCTAATCTCACAGATCTATTATAATTAATTGCAAGTCGGATGCTTGCTGGATGCCACCATTAAAATTCCTTCATAAAAACTCTTGCGTTGATCCAGACACACTGAAAAAAAAATTATATTCCTATTTAAAATATAAAATGCAAAAAAAAAAACTAATAGTTAATATAAATTAAATTTTCATTATTTTTTCTCAAAAATTAAGATCTGTTGATAGTGAATGTGTATATATATATCTAATCTGTCCTTAATTGTTTTGTTTGATAGTTTCCTCTGGACATACATACACACAAACTGCGCTTTATATATGTTTAGATGATGAAGTCAACGTAAAAACGTTTAGTTTTTATTAACCTCCATCAGGATATCAAGATAAAGTGTTTTCAAAAATCTTTTTTTTTTAAACAAAACACAAAAAAACTGCGGTGATTGGCAATCGAAACAATATATATATATATATATATATATATATATATATATATATATATGACACTTTTATGTCCGTCCTATTTTGTCGCTAGAAATACTCATAGTATTGATCATTCTTATCATATTAAAAATACTTTTTTTAATAAAGAAGCGTATATTGAGAAAACCCAGTTATCAAATTTTATAACAGGAAATTGTAAATAAAAAAATAATGTACATTACAGCAATAAAAAGAATTAGAAAAATATATTGAAGTGAATTAAACCGTGAAAACAAAATACTGACATTTTTAATACATCTGACATTTCAGCCCATTCTGTCTCTCACCTTCTCTCTCTCTCCCTACCCTCTGTCTCTGTCTCTGTCTGTTTCTCTTCTCTCTCTCTCTCTCTCTCTCTCTCTCTCTCTATATATATATATATATATAATATATATATATATATATATATATCATCATCATCATGTCACGCAAGCAGCACAGATATCCATGACTATCTCTCGCCAACCTTCCCTATTATTCATGGCCCCTAGGAGGTCCTCCATGCAGCATCCCGAGTCCTCGCATAGTTGGTCAATGTTGGTCCTTAGTGGGCGTCCTACGTTAGCATGTCCATGTGTTGGCTTCCACAGGAGAACGTGTTTTATTAAAAATAATTTTATTATTATTATTATATAATATATATATATATATATACGTATGTGTGTGCTGGGAAAAAATTTGGTTGTCTTAGAAGCATGGAAAGAAGTAAAGATCAGAAGCAAAATGATGAAATTGTGTTCTTTATTTTCTAATATTTTTTTGAGATGCTACCCTCTTTCTTAAAGGATTATTTTTAGACAGAAAATCAGAAAAAAAAGACGAACATATTAATGGAAGAAATCAAAAGAGAGAGAGAGAGAGAGAGAGAGAGAGAGAGAGAGAGAGAGAGAGAGAGAGAGAGAGAGAGAGAGAGAGAGATCTGTTCACCGACTCGGGTTTTCGTATCGATAACCGTTACACATGTCCGCAATACTCCTCAATCCGAATTTGTATAAATAAAGCAAAACAAAAATTTTTAAAAACACGCGTTTTTAATAATATAATGGAACAGTTGCTCCCTTGGTACATGGCGATCAATCAAAAAGTCAGTTTAACAATGAGTCTCTCAGACAACTGTAAAACAATGACAATTACTACGTGCTTGAAATATATATATATATATATATATTATATATATATATATATATATATATATATAAGATTTATCCAAAACTTGTAAGGGATGATTCTATATGTGATTTCTAAGATCCACTGTACTAATATTGATGATCCAGTATGTATAAATACAGTGAATCATTAAATCACTAAAGAGAGCTCAATGTAAAATAACCTTTTAGATTATATACAGAGCAATATTTATCAATAAAGGAAGGAAGAACTCAATACAGTAATCCCATAATAAATTTATTTCGACGAAAATTGGGCCCATATAAATCTAAGTTGATTTAAACCGGCTCCCCAAATTTTCGCCTCATCAGATGGGTCTCAATTCACTTATGGACAAGCATATAACAAAAACCCCAAAGAGCTGAATATATATAAATTCAAACAAAACAAAAAATAATAAATATATATAATATATTTTTTAACAGTGTGGATTGTAACCATAGAAACAGGAAGTGAATGAAAAAAAGATACATCTCAAAGTTGATTCTAGGGTGTCCAGACAGACAAAAATGTGACATGACAGAAAAAACAGAGTAGTATATTAAGATATAAATAGACAAGTAAAATAAAAGATTTTAAATTTAAACATTAGAGTATAATGATGTATAAAGAAAAATACTAGTTAAGATATAAATAATACACACACACACATATATATAATTATATATATATATATATATATATATATGTGTGTGTGTGTGTGTGTGAGTATGGAGAAATGTAGACAAACACAGGATGTTACAATAGATGGAAATTTATTATTGGTCGTAGTGTGACGTTCGAAGCCTTCTTCAGGGCAATATTAAACAATTAAAGGAAAAAATATTTTTGTTGTTACAAAGATGATGGATGTTTTAAAAACATCTATCATCGTTTGAATGTCATACTACGACCAATAATAAACTTCCATCCAGTGTAACATCCCGTTTTATCTACATTTCTCCACATACTGTCAGATTAATTTCCTCATTTTACTCACACACACACACACACACACACACACACACACACATAATATATATATAATTATTTATTTAAAACCCTGAAGAATCTATCGATGAAACGTCGGAGTAGACCATTTCATCTTGGGGTGGCTTGAAACTTCCTGAGGAATCAAGATGATCCATTCATGAATTTGGGTGATTTGGGTGATTCCATTCTTTGAGTTCTGACGGTAATGGAACTTTGATATTCTTCAACATGCAAAATATATCTATTTATAATGGGGATTGTGTGCCTGTCTGTCTGTAACCGAAATTACTTAACGATCAACATCATAATCCATAAATAACTATTTCCATTATATTCTCAATGGTTATTTAAACAATCATTATTTAATCTTAATTAGCACCTTATTTATTCACTAGCAGCAGCTACCCGCATCGCCTGGGTTGAGGGAATTTTTTAAAGATATTCCCGCAGATCCATTATTACTTAATCGTGAGTTGAATCCTCATGGGATGCCCCATTAAATACTATGTAAAAAAAATAGACCTTGCATTGATCCAGCTACTCTGAAAAGAAAGTTCATGTCTACTATTTAAAATATTAAATGAAAAAAAATCCATACTGTTATCATTTAATTTTGTTTTTAATCATCTTCACGAATATAAATCAAATCTCTATTATTTTTACTCAAAAAACAAGCCTTGATGATATTAATGTGTATATATATTTACTTTGTCGTTAATTGTTTATTTTCGAAGTTTCCTTCGACATACATATACACACAACTGCCCTTTATGTATGTATAGATAACAATGTCTATATGAAGGTCTAGCTGAGATAGATTGCCTCAAAACAGCCCATATTATTAATGTGCTTAAAATCCTCCAACGTGTATATATATCATTAAGAAATAAATGTTACTAGTATATGCTGTGAATAATTGACAATTGATTTTAACAAAATTAACGTATTTAATTAATTTACTTAGTGTTATTTATTTCTAATTTATTGTTTTATTCTCAAATGTATGATTTTATATTAAAATCAATTAGAATAATTAAGAATAAGTGTTTTTTGTTTATTTAATTTCATTAATTAGTTTTACTAATTCAATACAATATTTTTTATATTGTCCGCGTACGCTGCTTAAATAGAATGTGTCGTGCCTTTGATTGGTTGTTAGCGCCAGCCAATCAGACGCGCGTAGAGGAATTTTACAATCGTCCAAAAACTATAAAAAGTCAAACGACTGTTAGCGTCTGAAGCAAAAGTCGAACGTCTATTAGCGTCTCAAGTTGGTGGGTGAATCAGAGTTTTGATCATTTTGATAGGCTCAGCATGGCGAGCGAAGTCTGATGTTGAAAGACCCAGACTTCCCAGTACCCATGTATACTACATCACTGACGACACCTACAGCGCCCCAAATGTAGGAGCGTATACTTAAAGTTTAATTATCTTAAAACTTAAATACTTGGGCCCAAAGGGTACATAATTTTGCTAGTATATATATTATAATTATATATATATATTATATATATATATATAGTGTGGTGTGTGTGTGTGTGTGTGTGTGTGTGTGTGTGTATTCTGACAGCAAGTTATTATTTAGCAGGAAATGATAAAGACACGGAATATTATTCTTTAGGATCTTCAATTGTAGACGTTCAATCTTCTAGTAGTTTTTCGTCGATCGGGATCCAAATGATAATGAAAATGTCTTATTTTTTTACCCAAGCACTTTCAACCATTTCCCTGCTCGTCCCAGAGCATTGTTGGTTTCTAGTGTTTGTTCTCTCTTGGATTTTTTTGTTTATTCGATTAAAAAAGTCCATTTAGGAGGATTGCTAAGGTTAGTGCGTTAGTTATTAAAGATGTTTAGCATATTGTTGCCAATTACCTTTTAAACAAAAGCAGAAAGTAAATACATTTATCTCAACAAAATCTTTAAGGATTTCTCTAAAATATTTTCAAATAAAATTATCCCTGGCCCTCGATACACATTAAACATCACACATTGACCTACACTCTGAATATGAAATTCTCTTCAAAGTCACCGACTGACCCCGTAAAAATACCATTCCCCACATACTAAGCCCACCCTTCATTTTCTCCTCTTTCTATACACACACCAAAACCCTCCTTCTTTCCTACTTTACCCAATTACCTTTTCACTATAAAGCAGAATGTACAAGCATTTATGTGAATAAATTTTGAAAAAGCTTCAGCGACAATGAGGCGAAATATCAATTGAAATTAGTTGTTGTGTGGGACTCTGCTGGAGAAGCAAGGACAAACTCATAAGTGACGTCCTCCTGTGGAAGCGCATATGAGCACGCCATGTGAGCCGACCAGCAAAGACGTATATTGATCATCTCTGTGCGGATACAGGATGCTGCATAGAGGACCTCCGAGAATGATGAACGATAGGGACGGATGGAAAGAGACTGTCATGGATATCCGTGCTAACAGCGCGACATGGATATTATATATATATATATATTATAATATATATATTTTGTATATGTATAAGTATTAACTTACCGGTGGGTATAAGAACGATCGTTGAAGCGCACATATCCAGAGGTTAGGTTGAGAAAAACAAAATACAAAGTGCTCAATACAATGTAGAGCATAAATTTATAAGANGAGAGAGAGAGAGAGAGAGAGAGAGAGAGAGAGAGAGAGAGTTGGGGGGGAGTATTACTTGCAGAGGGAAATGCAAAAAGTGGATTTGCTATTCGTCCCATGCCCCTACCCACGCAGGCACGCGCATAAAACTCTTATGAATCGTATATATTCGCGCATTTGGCAAGAGTTTTAAAGCCTTATGTAAACAATAGCCTCTGCCATGCATACGCTAATGCCCAAGTATAAATATACATGTACAGAGAGAATCAGTGAGATTAGCGTTCAGAAAATAATACGAATCCATATAATACAGGCATTGATGCTAATAAAGAAGCCTTTAGCCATCCGAATAGAAGGGAGAAGTTAGCAGTTATAAGCACACACACACACACACACACACACACATATATATATATATATATATATATATATATATATATATATATATATATTCCAAAAGAATAACTTTCGCACTTAAATTAAACAAAACAAACAAAAACAAATAATATATATGTATTTACCAACCACTACGCACAACAGGATGTGACTCAAGGTCATTTTTAAGCGGGGTTTAACAGGTTTTTTTCCATCTCCAATACATTTTTATAGTAAAAATCATTGTCCATGCATTTTCATAGTAAAAATCACTTCCAATGCATTTTCATAATAAAAAATCATTGTCCAATGCATTTTCATAGTAAAAATCATTGTCCAATGCATTTTCATAATAAAAACCATTGTCCAATGCATTTTCATAATAAAAAATCATTGTCCAATGCATTTTCATAATAAAAATCATTGTCCAATGCATTTTCATAGTGGCTAACGTTCAGGACTGTGAAATAGAAGTAAAACGAGTTCGACTTCCGATCGCGAAATTAAGTTTATTTATATTTCTAATACTCTTGGGAAATGTGTTATATTTACCTGCTTTACTCGGCCTCGGTGGGGGTCCAGTGTGCTTCGGTCACTGGATCAAGTTAAGTTGAAATTAATAGCGTCGATCCCAGGGGGCTTCCCCCCCCAGGCAATACCTGCCCCCTTGATTTAAAGGGGCTGGGCTGGGTTTATTACCCAGCGCCTGAGGCGACAAACCTCTCGAGGGGGAATGCCGACGGGATCGACGCAATTTTTTCTACCTACCACCCATAAGCTTCGGCTTATGGGTGGGCCCACATTAAAATGTCCTTGTGTCACGCCCCCATTAGTAGGATGAGCGGCAAATAACCTCCTGTGAAATGTGTTAACACTCTCATCCTCAGTCAGTGATGGATCAGATAGTACCAGTACTTTTCTTCTGAATGGATGGCTTTGGCATTAATTTACCAAAATCGTTTGATATGTCATTAAACAAAGAAACCAAACTAAAACCCACACCACTCGACATACCAATCTGCCCTGCTATTTACCTATAGCTGGACTGAGAATAATTACAGGTATACTTTTCACAAGAGCATTAGCGCTATATTAAATCTACCAGTCTCGTTCGGAATTCGAACTCGTGCTGCCATCCATTTCCTACGACGATAGCACTTGCACAACTGGAAAAAATAACGAACAAAAAGAAAAAAATAGTGAAAGAGTCAAGCTGATAAACAGTAGGATATGCTCAATACGCACTTGTCTATGTGAGTGTGTACGCACACGCGTCTGGGTATAATGCATGTCATTGTATCTGCCCTGGTCAGGTTTTATCTATACTAGCAAGACCTGTGGATATACCACAGCAAAGTCGTCGGGGTGGCCTAATGTCGGTATCAACCAGACTACGAGAGAGTCGATCCCCTTTTCCCTAGCGCTAGACAAAGGAGATTATTTTAGCGTCTGGGGTGGAGATTCACACCTACCGTCAGTTCCTCACTTTACCGCACAGCTCTATGTGCTACTCATACGCTGAGTTGGCAAAGGCCGGTATCGAACCAGGAACCTTGTGATTCCTAGCCGGACGCTCTACCGGCTGAGCTAAACCGGCCCTAATTATAACAACTCACCCTTTTTTTTCTTTCTTTCCTTCTTTTTATCTTTTCAATATGTTCGATTGAAGCAGATTAGCGTTATCGCTTCCGCGCGCTCACTCCTCTCACTATCTTACCCCTACTTTCTTTTTTTTTCTGTTTAGCCTGTTATTTTTCTTCCCCTTCTTTCTTTATAATAAAAACAGAATGGTTGATGAAATAGCCGAGATGATGACACCCATAAGAAATAAGAATTCGGCAAATAAGCAACACCAGATAATAAGAATTTACATTTTTACATTTCGTCTTGGACGATTTGGACGTTCGCATTTCTAGCCAGAGTTTGTTACAAGATGATAACGGTCGGAAGATTAAGGAACAAGACTATTGATATATAGATACTACTGTTACACACTGGACCCGTCAGAGAACACAAACACTTGTATTTAGGAAAATGTATGATGAGATGTTTATTTTCCACGGTTGTGTAGAGCTGAGAGTCGTTGGCAGGGTTACGCAAACGTGGAGCCTTCGGGAGTTCTTTTCAAGTGATCTCGAACCTGATCGTTGTCTCTCTAATCGATCTCTACGGGCTTCTTTTATTGTAGTCTGACCCCCCGGTGTCACGCCTCTTTGTTCGGGACACCTACGCAGTTTTTTTCTGTAGACACGCCTCTTCGCCCACGCAGGCTGTTTTCATTGGCTATGGGCTACGCCTACAGATTTCTGCACCGAAATCATGTCAAATATCCACCTGCATTTCTAGGTGCAAAAGGTCAAGTCAGGGCCACATCCTGTTTTCGTTTCCAGGCTGCACCTGGCCCCCATGCACTTCCTATTCAGCCTGGTCCTTGGGTGTACTGATCAGACAATATATTACACAACTGCTTGTTGTCTTTTACCAGTAATATGTATTCTTGGATCTATTTTTTTTAAAGTATGATAATTGAGCATTATGTTCAAAATCTAAAAGGCATTTTACAATATTGGAATATTTAGCAATATTCTTGAAATAATTTCTTTATTGGATGTTCATTCTGGACAATTGTTTTATGGGAACTCTAATGCAAAAGCCGCACAATTTATTGTTCGCTGCGAATAAGACATTTGTGGGCACTTAAAATATTGCAATAAAATCCAATTTACTCTATCACAATATCACGCCAGAGACGGAATGATATGCGCCATGACTTTCCAGAGATTAGATATCATAGCTCTTAATAGAGGATTTGCAATTACCATAACATCCTAAAGAGACATACTAAAGTGCCATTAGAATATCCCTCAACTCTCTCTCGCCCCCCCTCTCTCTCTCTCTCTCTCTCCCTCTCTCTCTCTCTCTCTCTCTCTCTCTCTCTCTCTCTCTCTCTCTCTCAATATATATATATATATATATATAGAGAGAGAGAGAGAGAGAGAGAGAGAAAAGAGAAAAAAATTCATTCTCACTCATTTTTACACACTATATATATATATATATATATATATATATATATATATATATATATATATCATTCATTTGATAAAGGGTATCTAACGAACCTGAAAATTTATGACAAAAAAATAGTAATAAAAGAATAAAATGAATCCAATACTCCATAATATCGAGTTCATTCATTTATATATTTTAATGCTTCGTAATAACGCCCAACTTTTAAAAAAACATAAAAAAATAATATATATATATACACACACATATATATATACATATATATATATATATGATGAGTGAATATTTACTTACACGCCTCACGTTTCATATGATTGCATATTTTTTAAGTGCATGAGACATGCACAGAGGGTGTTGAAACATTCTTTATATTATTTATTCTTACTGAGAACCTTTTTTGATTTATGAAAAAACGTTTTTAGAAAGATTTGTTATTACATACACATACACATACACACACACACACACACATACACTATATATATATATATATATATATATATATATATATATATATATATATATATATATACGAGGGTGAGTCAAAATTAATGCCATTTTGTTTAGGAGAATTATAATTACCAGCACAGGAACATGTATCATACATCAAAATGAAGCTGGTCCTCTGTGGATCACATCCCTACATCTCTACCTAGTTACCGTTTCTCTCATTAGTAAACTTCCACGTTCGAACAAGGGTGAGTCAAAAATAATGCCATTTTGTTTAGGACAGGTATAATTACCAACACAGGAACATGTATTATACATCAAAATGAAGCTGGTCCTCTGTGGATTACATACCTATTTCTCCATATTGGTGAATCTAAAAGTAATGCCATTTTGTTTAGGACAGGTATAATTACCAATCAGGAACATGTATCATACAGAAAAATGAAGCTGGCCTTCTGAGGATCACATCCCTTTTTCTCCATATTGGTGAATCTAAAAGTAATGTCATTTTGTTTAGGACAGGTATAATTACCAACACAGGAACATGCATCATACATCAAAACGAAGCTGGGCCTCTATGGATCACACCCATACTTCTCCACATAGTCACTGTTTCTCTCAATAGCAATGTTCCACCTTCGAATGAGAGCATCTATCTCTGCACCGTAAAATTCTGATGACTGTTCTTTGAGCCACTTCTTCACTACAGATTTCTCTTCATCGTCACTGGAATAATGTTTGCCTCTCAAACCCTCTTTCATGGGGCCGATGAAATGATAGTCTGAAGGCGCTAAATATTGTGAGTATGAAGGAAGCGGTAAAGTTGGCCACTCGAATGAGGCGATTGTCTCCATTGTCCTGATGCTGTCGATTGTCAAGCTGGGTCTTTATCGTCGTATTCTTGCTTTCAGTCTCATTAGGGTCTCAATGTAGGCCTTAGTTTTATATTCACATAAAATACAGAAAATGGCATTCTTTTTTTACTCACGCTCGTATATATGGCCGTCCAGCAAAGACCTACATAGACCAGCTATGTGCGGATGCAGCATGCTGTGCGGAGGTCAATGAGTGACTGGGAGGGTTGATGAGAGATTGTCATGGATATCCAAGCTACTGGCGCGACATGATGATAATGATAATATATAGGGTGTTCGGGCTAAATTTGGCATATTTATATTTGGTTATTTTTCTCCGTAGGTTGGAGGTATTGACGCACATTACACATCATTTAAAAGCTTAGACCATTCTTCATTCATATACGTGATGTCAAATAGAATGGATGATTGGAACCCACCTGAATCATGGAAGAGAATAACTTGTATCATTGTTGATCTGCGCCGGCCATCAAAATAAAGAGATTATGGTTGCTAACCAATGCCCCCTGAACACTGTAAAAACAATCAGGCATGAACTAGAGAATTAAAATGGAGACTACGAGGCTGCGGTTAGAAGAAAGCAACATAACAGACGATCTGATTGCGTTCGTACAGCAGAATTTCTAAAAAATCTGCAGAAAAAAGTGTTGGAGGACCCTCAGATGCCTACGTGGAGTTGCTAGTCAAACCCTGGATAACAACTGTAGCCAATGGTAGGCAGGATACGGCACCCTGTCACACCTCTGGGAAAAGTCAAAAATGGTTGTCGGCGAATTTTTACGACTACACCAGTCACAATATTTAGCCACCGAAATCCCATGGATTATTACGTATGAAGCGTTGTTGAGAAATACACCAATCGCCGTGCGGTGAGTAAGCAATATGGGCTGATAAAATAAAAGGCTTCATGAAGCGAACAATAAGTCTTGTTGGTTCATTTAATTAAAAGCAAGCAAAGCCAAGAAGAAGAAGAAGAAGAAGAAGAAGAAGAAGAAGAAGAAGAAGAAGAAGCCAGTCCTTAGATAGAAGAAGAGAGAAGAACTCAACTAGACAGGAACATGTCGGCCAAAGAAGTTAACAAGTTATAAAGAAGATCATCTCTTCTCTAAAGTAAAGACTCTAATCTTTGTCTGTCTGTCTGTCTGTCTCTCATATATATATATATATATATATATATTATATATATATCATCCGAGAAGTCACTCTCTGAATTATATGCACGATGTTCCTATTTAATGTGGGTATATAACACCTGAATCCAGTGTAGGCGTAGAGCTGGTCAATGTAGGTCCTTGCTGAGCGGCCCACATTTGCATGTCCATGTGTTGGCTTCGGTTGTATCATTGCTGCTGTATGGCTACACCACGTGGACACTAACGAGACGCCTGGAGAATAAGCTAGATGGGAGCTGCATATGAATGCTGCGTGCGATCTTGAACAAGTCATGGAAACAGCACCCCACAAGGAAGCAGCTGTACAACCACCTGCCCTCTATCTTACAAACCATCCGAGTGAGACGAACAAAACATGCTGGACACTGCTAGAGAAAGCAAAGACGAAACTTAGGAGCGACGTTCTTCTGTGGAAGCCAACTGCAGACAGTAGAATGGCGAATTATATTCACCTGGACGACCCCGATACGAGAGGTGTTAGATAATACCACACAGTCAACGTGGCGTTTTTTAAAGTTGTTTTTTTTTTACTAACTATGCTTTTTACTAACTATGCTTCGAATCGACAAACTGGGCAAATATTTTGTTATCATATCATTAAAATATTTCTATTCGAAATGCTTTTATAAATCAATACAAAAAATTAAAAATCAATATTTTATTTCATAGTATCTCGCTTTCAAATATTCATCTCGATGGCTTGAATTATTTTCTCTTCTTTAAGTGCAACCATTTTCCCCCGCTCTTCATAACTAGTTCCTCCAATTCTATTGTTTGTAAAAAAATCATTTGGGCAATTTTCTCACCTGGAACTATTTTTTTTTTTTTTACCTCTCATAAATTAATTGACTCTTGGCACAAATTCATCGTTTCACTTATTGCATTTCTGCGTAGGAATACTCCTTTATTTAAATTCTCCCGCTTTTGTCTAATGGTGTTTTCATTTTTTTCATTTTTTTAAAGTCCTGTAATTTACGTTCCGTTCGTGTCGAACCTCTTCGAGAATGTGTTTATCTTTTCTCATTTTTATTTTTCGTTTTTCATTTTTTTTTTTTTTTTCTTTCGATTTTTACTTCAACCTCGTTCTAACAATTGCTTGTAATGGATTGTCGTTATTGCCACTCATACTAGTTGAATTTGGAAAAAAAAAGGAATTACTTTAGATTTAATTATTTTATTTATCCATTTATTATTATTATTATTATTATTATTATTATTATTATTATTTTTTTGCTTTAGAAATTTATCAAAAATGTAGAATTTTGTCTTTGTTCAATTCTGTTTATTCGCTGCTGCTGTCTTTGTAAAAATGGTCTTGTTTGAGTGCCATGTTCTTTTCATTCCCCACTCCATTGCTTCTCTTGTAAGAAGAGACATCTTGTATTTTTCGACAGTTCAAAATTCCAGGAAATTCAGCAGGGATCCAGCAATATTAAGAATGATTTAGTTTGGCATAAGGCCAGCCGTATTGCTGCGTTAAGCTCTCCTTTTGGAATGAAGGGATGACATGTCAACGTTTGTTACGTTCTGGCTGTCACTTCGAATCAAGTGATGTGTTAAACACACTTTGACCTCTCACTTCTCGTCTCTCACACTTCGCCACGTCTTATGGCCCATCCAATAGAAACAAAGCTATGTGGCAATGATGATTTATCCCTAAACTTTTCCATTCTCATCTAACAAATATTTTTGCTAGACATTTTTCTGTGCTAATTTACATGTCAGGTTAAACGAATTTTTCTTTTAAATCTTGAAAAACTGGAGATATGAAAACAAATTAGCAGTACAGAATGAATTTGTTTCATGATACATATTGAATTATGTGTCAACAAACAAGAAATCAATTTGTTGGCGTTTTGTGTTATAAGGCGTGTATCAAATGTCCACTTCTACTTATAGACTCGCCGACAACCATGTCACCAACTTCTTGGCCAATCACTGCCAGTTCTGCTGCTGTTATAATATTTATACAGGCTGTTCGGATCTTAACTACACTCAATTGCCTTCAACCTTCGTGAACGACGGAACATAGGATTATATCACTGGACCTTTGACACTACGTAGGATTCCATAACTCAGGACTTATTCACTTACCAAAGGATTCCATAGTTCAGGATTATTTACTTTAAGTCCTTTTTAACTGGCCAAGGATGGCGGTCAGAAACTTAACAATTCGACTTTCCAATTTGTTGCAACTGATTTTATCATCACTTTGTTCAGAGTTCTGCATTCAAATAATTTTAATGTTGATTGTGTTTTAACTGTCACAGCACAGTGAATACTGAACCGCAGTCACTGCCGCCTTTGCACATATATGATAAAAAGCGCGTAGGAAGCGCGTGGTGTAATGGTTAAAGTCATGGGAAATGGACTCGTCGCCCCGAGTTCAAATCCTGAACGTGGTAATTGCATTTCACTTAGCGCTAATACCCTTGGGAAAGGTATGAATCCTACTCTCCCTCCAGCTCTGGGTAAATAGCAGGGCAGACTGGGTTCTTTAACCATGGCTAGGTAACCAGTCTAGGAGAAGGAAAAATCTGAATTCAAACCTGTTGAACTCCGCTTAAGAAATTGACCTTGTGTCGTATCCTGCTCGTGCGGAGGAGTTGGTAAATATATATATGATAAAAAGGGTAGGGGCTTGCCACAAGGGCAATAGGGTTGGGACAATCATATATCTGCTAGGGCTTAATGTGACCGGCTGATTGATTCAGAGGGGACCTCTCTGGCCACCGTCACGGGTTGCCACTCACGTCAAACAAGTTGACCCATTGGGGATTGTACCTCTCTGCAGAGGTGCTGTCAGTGTGTTGCATACCCTTCTACTTTACTTCTTACTTTCTTCTATTCTTCTTCTGTCGTCTTTGACATCTTACGTCTTCTTCTAACGTCTGGACTTCTCTTGGGGACTTCGGGTCTGGTCTTCTATTGGGGATTTCTCTTTATCAGAAGCCCTGTGTCATTGTTAGTTTTTAGAGGTAATAACACAAGACTCCGATTTACTTTGATCTTACTTTATTTTTAAATCCCCCAACCAGACATCTGCGCAGATGAGAAAGGCGGCGCGTAATACGTGACTTACAACCTACGAGCTCGGCTTCTACCTTCTAACTGACTGAAACTTATTTACTATCTAAACCGGAAAAGAGGGTCCTCTCTACCGATTCTCACGGTATCCGCCATGGGCTGCAGCTTATAACGGCCATTTTGATTTCTACACTATTGCACACAAATATTAGGCATCTAATAATTATGTAAAAGTGTATTTTACAGCTCCAGCTGACAGGGTGTATGGATGTATATGCCAAAGACAAAAAAAAAAAGTTTTTACTTCTGTAAAGAAGGTTTTCCAGTTTGTTGCATTTGCAACTGATTTTTATTATCACTTTGTTCATAGTTCTGATGCTGTCGATTAGTAAGTTGTGTCTTTATTGTTGTATTCTTGCTTTGAGTCTCGTTAGGGTCTCAATGTAGGCCTTAGTTTTATATTCACATAAAATACAGAAAATTCAGTTTTCCTTCTCCTAGAAGAGTTGCCTAACCAAGGTTAAAGAGTCCTACTATTTACCCAGATCTGAAGAGAGAATAGTTGGATGCATACCTTTCCCAAGAGTATGTGTAAAATTTAAAAAGCCTCGTCCAGGATTTGAACTCGGGTTGACGAGTCCATTTCCTACGGAAAAGTTGCCGTGGCGTAATGGCTAAAGTGTTGGGATACGATATCATAATAAGTGAGTTCGAACTCTAATGGCGTCATTATGTTCACTTTCGGACTAATACGCTTGGGAAAGGTATGAAGTTCCTCATCCCACACATATGGGTTAAATACTACTACTATTGTTCTACAAGGATGACTTTATAATCAAACTAAAAATGATTACCCGGCGTTGCCTGGGTAGAAGGGTATAATACAAAGTTAGTCTCGCAGATCCATTGATTGTTTTGGTCTTACATAATTGATTTATGTTTTAATCACAAAAACCAATAATGAATTTCCCTTTTCTTACTATTAAATATCTCTCCAGATATAAATAGTCTCGTTAGGGTCTCAATGTAGGCCTTAGTTTTATATTCACATAAAATAAAGAAACTGGCATTATTTCTTTTACTCACCCTCGTATATATGGCCGTCCAGCAAAGACCTACATAGACCAGCTATGTGCGGATGCAGCATGCTGTGCGGAGGACCTCCCGAGGTCAATGAGTGATAGGGATGGCTTGCGAGAAATTGTCATGGATATCCGCGCTACATGATGATGATGATGATAATATATAGGGTGTTCGGGATAAATTTGACATATATATATTTGGTTATTTTTCTCGGTAGGTTGGAAGTATTGATGCACACTACGCATCACTTAAAAGCTTGGATTCACATGAAATACAGAAAATGGCATTATTTAACATGTTTCAATTCAGTTTTCCTTCTCCTAGACGAGTTGCCTAACCAAGGTTAAAGAGTCCTATTATTTACCCAGATCTGAAGGGAGAATAGTTGGTTGGAGCTATTGATGCACACTACGCATCACTTAAAAGCTTAGATCCTTCTTCATTCATATACGTGATGTCAGATACAATGGATGACTGGAACCTACCTGAATCATAGAAGAGAATAACTTGTATCATGTTGATCTGCGCCGGCCATCAAAATAAGGAGATTATGGTTGCTACCCAATGCTCCCTGAACAATGTAAACAGATAACACAGGTTACACTCATAGCTCCTCTCCCCCATTATGTTACAGTATAATTAACTGATTGGTTGATTTTAACGGCATGTCAACCCCTCTGGGGTTATTCTGGCTCTCACTTCGAAAGGAGTGGTGTGTTGATACTTGGATACTTATCTCTGGACCGGTATTACCGGTATTTATAGCTCAAAATTGTTGCCCCAAAAGAATGATATTTTTTTAAAAAACATCCTTAAAGTTGCAAGGAAATATTTGATGTAAAGTAAACTGATTCACTTAAGAGATCATTTCTGTAGAAGCACACGTGAAAGTCAACTAATTAAAAAATACTTGATAATGTTGAAAAGAAAAGAAAGAAAAAGGATATGGCATAATCTAACCATTCTTTGAGAGAATTCTGAGAAGCTCTACCACATAAAAAGAATCTTTTCAGAATTCAATCAGAACTGTTAATGAACAGTGAAGAAGCAATTTGATGGAAGAAGATTTTTATGTAAAACTGAACAAAACCAGCTCGAACCTCCGTTACTGAGTCGATGCTAGAGTAGACTGGCCATTCCTGGATGTTTTTGGTGTATGAAAATCAACTGCGGTGTTGGGGAGATATCTTGTCTTCTGCCATTTAGCAAACTTTAGCAGCGTGAATTAAAGTGACCAAAAAGAAAAACAAATAGAATATGTGTAGTAATAAGAAAACATACACGGTCAGACTTGAGTAAACTTTATTCTACTTTGAATACATTTCCAGTTCTCTTGGGAATTTATATAGTTTTACAAAGCTAAAGAGTTACATAAAGGGGAGGTGACTCTCAACTACTTATTAAAATAAGCATAAGTTTTTAGTAATAACGCGAGGCCACTTTTTTTCTCAAGAGATTTTTATTTCCCCCAATTCTCAACAGCCACAACAGGCTCGTCCAATAGAAAAAGTAAACTTAATTCTACTTTGAATACATTTCCAGTTCTCTTGGGAATTTAATAGTTTTACAAAGCTAAAGTGTTACATAAAGGGAGGTGACTCTCAATTACTTATTACAATAAACATACGTTGTTTAGTAATAACACAAAGCCACTTTCTTTTCTCAAGCGATTTTTATTTCCCCCAAGTCACAACAGCCACAACAGGCTCGTCCAATAGAAACAGTAAACTTTATTCTACTTTGAATACATTTCCAGTTCTCTTGGGAGTTTATATAGTTTTACAAAGCTAAAGAGTTACATAAAGGGGAGGTGACTCTCAATTACTTATTACAATAAACATACGTTGTTTAGTAATAACACGAGGCCACTTTTTTTCTCAAGAGATTTTTATTTCCCCAAAATTCACAACAGCCACAACAGGCTCGTCCAATAGAAACAAAGCTATGTGGCAAAGATGATTCATACTTTACATTTTGGCATTTCAACATGGACGATTTAGACGGCCTTATTTTTTAACCAGGGGGTGTTGCAAGATGATAACAGTCGGAATATTAAGGAACACGAGTATTAATAAATAGATTATGATTCGTCCCAAAATTATCCGACTTTCCAATATTTTTAACCTTTCACCGTCGACAACATGCACGGAAATGTAATAAGGAAATATCTATTTCTTAATGCTACAAGATTGGAGGAGTGTCCGCAGAATTTCCTATCTCCATGACAATTGTTTTCTAATAAAGCCAATGCACTCATCTTGCAAATTTTGTCCGTAAGCGACGAATTTAACGCCGGGGTTGTCATACGCAAAGTGGACCCTATTTTTCTTGCATTCCAACTGAAAATGGTTCATCATTTCTGGAATTGCTTGAAGACAATATTGGGATTATAATTAGTGATACAAATGAGCTTACTTGTTCTGTGTGTTTGGTTGAATAGATCCTGTGATCGAACAAGACTGGTTCCGATAGGTTGATAAATAAAATGGCGGAAAAGATTTACTCTGGATATTTGGAAAACGTGCCGCACATTGAATCTTCTTCTAATTATGCTGAAGTAATTGTAGATGTCTAAAATCGGATATTGTTTCAAGAATAAACTGTTTCTGTGGCATTGGTAGAGTTTGGTTTGGTTGTTGTTTTGTTTGTGGCACATCTACCTCGGTGGGTCATTTAATGCCGACCAAGTTTTGGATTCGTAGCGATAGTTTGGTAGAAAACAAATGTATATATGTATAGATTTTGGTTTGGTTTGGTTTGTTTTGTTTTTTTACGGCATATCAACCTCAGTGGGTCATTTAATGCCGATAAAGTTTTGAAATAAATCAATTCTTAATGGATAATACAATTTTTTTATAAATACATTTTTCTATTAAACCCATAGATGGGACCCTAACAAGTACTACCACTCCGGGTCAGAGTGGACCATGGAGCAATGGTGATGAAGGGGTGCTCCACATTCCCCAAACCTCCAAAACTGGAACCTCACCATCAGATAGAGTTTAACGTCATTCCCAGGACATGTAGACCCGCAGCCACTGCCTTCTAGCACCCATATGATAAAAAGGGGTTGGGGCTTGCCATAAGGGCAATAGGGTTGGGAAAATCATATAGGTGCTAGGGCTTGAAGTGACCAACCGATTGATCGGAGGGGGCCTCTCCGACCGCCCGTCTAACCCAAGATAGGGCCAAAGTGGAGTATTGCATGTCATGAACTGCTCATCCACCTGGGCTCTATTCTTAAGCATCATGGTCGCCACCCACGGCCAACAAGTGGCCCCATTGGGGGAGTCTTACCCCTCTGCAGAGGTGCAGTCGGTGCATTCTAACGCCCCAGCCGACAGGGCATATGTATAGATTTTAACTATTGTTCAATTACTCATATTTTTAAGTAAAATCCTACTTCTTTTAGGAAATGTAAAATCCTGGATGGTCTTATTTTCGTGAAAGGCGGGTCAGCACCTGTTCTCTTTGTATTGGTAGAGAAAGAAAACCGTTTTTGGGACCAAACAGAATATGAATGATATGAAGGATTGATTGATGGATTTATTAATGGATTTAAATGGCATGTTGTTTTATACTGGATCATACAATATTCAGTATACTAGTACATCCAAATACAGTTTGCGCCAGACATAGAGTAACTCGCAACAGAGTGGTAAAATATCGAGGTAGACGGTTCGCGTAATGGTTCCGTAATCTTTGCAGTTCAAGGTATTTGCCTCTCATCCCACTTATGAGGGCGTGACACAAGAACATTTTTATATGGGCCCACCCACAAGCGAAGCTCATGGGTGGTAGGCACAAACATGCATTGATACGGTCAGCATTCCCCCTCAAAGGGAGCGCCTCGGGCACTGAGTAATAAATCCAACCCTGTCCCTTTAAATCAAGGGAGCAGGTATTGCCTGGGGAGATAGTCTCCTAGGATCAACGCTGTTAATTTTACTTAGCCGCTCCAGAGGCCGAAGCATTCTGGAGCAGACTAAGGGATATTTGTCTTTCATCCCACTTATGAGGGCGTGACCCAAGGACATTTTAATGTGGTTCCACCCACAAGCCGAAGCTCATGGGTGGTAGGCCCAAAAAATGCGTTGATCCCGTCGGCATTCCCCTCAAGGGGACGCCTCATGCGCTGGGCAATAAACCCAGCTCTGTCCCTTTAAATCAAGGGGAAGGTATTGCCTGGGGGATGGCCCGCTGGGATGAACGCTGTTAATTTTATTACCTAGCCACACGGGGACCGAAACGCTCGTTCGGGATATTTACCTCGTACCCCACTTGTACGGGTTAGGCACAAGGCCCTATTGTTTCCGGCAGGTCTTCTCCACAGCATACAATATCCGCGAAAAAATGGTTAGGGTAAGTCTTTGCTAGACGGCCCGCACTGACGTTCCAATGTGCTGATTTCCACAGGAGAACGTCGCTTATGAGTTCGTCCTTACTTTTCCAGCAGTATCCGGCATGTCTTGTTCATCACACCCGGATGGTTTGTATGAATGATGGGGCAATTGTCCGTACAGCTGCTTTCTTGTGAGATGTTTCCATGATTCATTTCAATATTGCACCAGCAATCTTGTGCATCACATATCTAGCTTATTCTCTAGGGGCTTCATTAGGGTCCAAGTGGTGCGGTCATAGAGTAGCACTGATATAACTACGGCTTGGAAGAATTATCGCTTCAACTTGTCAGTTAGATCGGATCTCTATATGACTGAAAGGCTTATATTGTCAACGCATTCAATACCACGTTAAAAGGGCTGACATGAATAAGAGATAAGCAAATAAAAACATTTTTAAAAAGATGAAAAAGGAAGGAAATGAGGATCAGGAAAACAAAGAAAAAAATAAAGGAAAAAAGTAGGAATTTGTAAATTAATTTCTTTTTAATAAAAAAAAGGGTTTTGAAATATAAAAAAAAAAGAATTTCCTGGAATCATGGGGATTTTATTTTTAATACAAAGAGGAAAGAATGTAAAAAAAGTCAGAATATTCGATAGAAAATTTAAATCTTAAAACCCAAGAAAAGGGGAAAAAAAGCTTGAGAAAAAGAAAATAGATTTAAAAAGAAACTAAAAAAAGCGAAAATACAAAGAAATAATTGACCAAAAAAAATTATTTTTTAGTTGTATCAGATCATTGTACCTTTTTCACCTGTGAAACTTATTGATCTTCCAGCTCGGAAACTAGGACAGATTTTCTAATGTTGATTTTATGACAAGGTTCACCTAATCTAAAAAAAACAATGTCTTTGCATACCGTTGAGATTTTCTACATATAAGGTGTGTGCTAGATGCCCGCTCTTACTTATAGACTCGGCCAGAATTATGTGATCTTACCCTTGGCCAATCACTGGCAGTACTCTGAGGTTGATACTATACTTAACCGACCCTAATTGGCCATAACTTTACAGATTTTCTAATGATGATTTTATGACAAGGTTCACTTAATTTAAAAAGACAATGTCTTTGTATAAGAACAGGTTTTTTAAGGGTGATCCACCTGGACATCTAACTTAAAAATAAAATGTCTTTGCACTAGAACAGGGTTTTCTGAGAGTAATCCATCTAGACACAAGGAAGTGAACAAAACTTTGGCATCGTGAATAAAAGTGATCAAATTTTCCGACCTAAATCAGAAGTCAGCCCTAAAGTCTATGCCCAAGTTAAAATTTTTCCGTTTTAATTTTGATGACGATTTGCAATTTTAACCGAATCACGACCATTTAGAAAAATACCGACAAATGATATCCAGTTTTGCTATTAGTGAACGTCATAGCGCGATTGGAGTACGAACTCGCGTTACTACGATGTCGCAGTCCAGTACGTTAGCCACTACGACACAGGGACTCTGCTCACTGGAGAATCATCGGAACTAGATTTCAACTGAGAACTATTCAACGAATCTTCCTGTAAATTGTTATTGGAGAAGGCGTCTGCAGGTAGGCCGGTAGAAATTGATGTGATTTGCGTCTCTGTTTAGGTCTGTTATTTAATCTCTCCCCCGCTATCGCTCTCTCTCTCTTCCCTCTCCCCCAGATGTATAAGACTATATATAAGACCTGACTTATCTAGACATCTATACATCATAATTTTATTATATAAGTTTCCCAACAAACCCATAATTTGCATTTATAGTTTACTGATTCTTGTGAAAATTGTATTAAAAACTGGCCAAGTATTTATGTTTTGTAATTTAATAATGATTTATTTATTTTTGGGATAAATTTTACAGAATGTCAACCCATCTTGGGTTATTTTATGCTGCAGACATTTTGTTTTAATCATTTGGTCAAATACAATTTTTTAATTCATTTTTTTTTCTATTTACCCATAGATGGTACCATAACATAAAAAGACGATGTCTTTGTACTATAACAGAGTTTTTTCAGTGTGATCCATCTGGACACGAGGAGGTGAATAAAACTTTAGCAGCGTATATGAAAATGATCAAAAAGAAAAACAAAAAGAATAAGCATAAATAACCGGATCCCTGCACAAAAGAAAAAAAAAGACATCTATAATTGTAATTAAAAACTTCTTTTTTTTTTAAATGTTTTCTAATTTTTCTTTTTAATTTATTTTAGAATCAATATTTGAACAATTTTTTTTAAAATACTTGTAAGATTTTTAACACTGTTTCATTCTAATTTATAATACAAAGATGTAATCATTTTACAGAATTTTTTTAAAAACAGTTTTTTAATGCAACATTTGAAAGAGTTATTTCATCAAATTGGTACAGAGAGGATTGTTACTTACAATGGTCTCGTCCATTTGACATTAGAGTTGTTGATTCCATCTGAGGAGTGAAGCGATAACGTACAGGACCGCATGGGAGGGAACTAACTGATGAAGATAGAGTTGTCAGGGGTGATGTTCTAGATGAATTGACAGGGACTGTACTACGGTCAGGTGGTGGCTGAAAAAAAAACAGTGTAAAAATTGATAAAGATTTATTTTTATACAAAATATTTAGTAAATTGTGTGTGTGTAGCTGCATGTAAATATTAGTAGCTGGCTGCAATCAATTTCTAAGTTGATTGTATTGCTGTCAACTTACAATTATCAACCAACTATATTTTAAACATTTTTGTTTTCTTTGAAAAAAAAAAAGCGACATCTCCAGCATCGATGTCAAACTCCTAAACTCGGTAGAACAAGTTAGATACTTAGGCAGTAACATCTCCTCCACAGAAACGACGTTAATGCACGTATAGGAAAGGCATGGGTGGCTATAATAAAATTATCGGTCATATGGAAATCCAATCTCACAGACAAGTTAAAGAGACAGTTCTTCCAGGCCGTTGTCGTATCAGTGCTGCTGTATGGCTGCAGCACCTGGACCCTAACTAAGCGACTAGAGAATAAACTAGATGGGAGCTGCACATGAATGATGCGGGTGATCCTGAACAAGACGTGGAAACAGCACCCCACGAGAAAGCAGCTGTACGGCCACCTGCCACATATCACCCAAACCATCCGAGTAAGACGGACAAGACTCGCGGGACACTGCTGGATAAGTAAGGACGAACTCATAAGCGACGTCCTCCTCATGCCAGTGTGGGCCGACCAGCGAAGACGTACATTGATCAGCTCTGTGCGGATACAGGATGCTGCACAGAGGACCTCCCGAGAATGAGGAGCGATAGGGACGGATGGAGAGAGATTGTCATGGATATCCGTGCCAACAGCACGAATGATGATGATGATATTAAAAATATTTCATTCTTACTGACAGTTGATGATTATTTTAATGATTTTAAAAATTCCTAATTTCAGCTCAAGAAATTAAGATAAATCTTTCAATTTAATTCAAATCATTTCAATTGATCAAAATATATTACTGAAGAATACATGAAATATATGAACAACATCTTCTTTCTTATTAATTTCTTCCTCTGGTTGATACACCAGAGGAAGAAATCGCCCTAAAAAATGATGAATGCACGTGCTGTACGGGCAATTCTGGAGCCCGGATGAACACTGTAATTGTGTATTTAAAGACCTGCTCGCACAAACCGGGGAGAAACCTGCAGTAGCATTTTGGCTGTCGCGACGAGTGGAAGAGAAAAAAAAAAAGATATTTGATAGTCTTGGTGAGAAAGAGTGCAGCATTGCTGGGAGAGATTGTTCCGGACTGAACACTTGGTCAGTTGGGAGAGCAAACGCGTCGAACTTTCATTTTACTTTCATTCTTACTAGAAAAAATGGCCCGTCGGCGAAATAGAACCCTACTAAGAACATTCTTCTCCCGCCATTTATATACCCGATACAAAAGAGTATATTAACAAATAAATCATTTACCGAACATTGTAGGTTTAGGTCGGGGGCGTCTCTTCTCCTCAAAATAATGTTAATACAAACAAGGCAGATAAAAGAGAGTACGATAACAGCTATGCAAAAAACATGTAGCCCTACACAGCTCTGTTATTTCATTTTATTTTCCGTTTCAATTTCTCGACCTCGGCATAGATAACATTAATAATAGCCTATTATATGAGTAGATGCTACGGAGCTACAGAAAACTGAATATAGCTTCAAGTATATTTCTTTAGTCTTTTTTTCTTCTTGTTTGTTGTTGTTGTTGTTGTTTTAAGATCTTTATTTCATTCGATACTGGATATTAAACAGAACGTTAAGGGTTGCCATGACCTTGAGGAGTATTTCGATCGATACAACTTTTTAATCACTTGTTAACCCCCTCAAGAGGGTTCCCTGTCATCATTAGATATATAAGCAGCACTAGAAAAGCTATTACATATGCTCGAAGGATAATCTTTGATCCTTACAAAGAAAGATAATCAGTTCCTAGATTTCCTCTTCTTGTTTTTGTTTCTTTCATGTTTTTGGAGATTTTCTATGCCTGCATATTTGTTTCATTTCATTTCTTAGTTTATACGTCGGATTACAGCGCTAGATGAAAAGATTGCTCACATAAGGTTACAAAGTAAAAGGCCATGGATAAACGGAAAAGGAACTTACAACAAGGGAGACATTCATAACATATCACCGGTTTAAATAAGTTTGGTGGAGGCTTGTATTGTAATGGTTTGTTTATTTGTATGTTTTGCGGTATATCAAACCTTTTCGGGTTATTCAATGCCGAAACATGTAATTTTGATGAAAGTTTCTATATTGCAAGTTCTTAATATCTGCAAATTGGGTGGTAAATAATTTCCATCAAGTTCATTTGGTTTGATTTGGTTTAGTTTGGTTTGGTTTGATACGGTGTGGTTTATGGTGAAAAAGCAATCACCGATTAAGAGGTGAACCTCAACGCCCCACAACGGTCGAAGAGATGATAGTCTGAAGGCGCTAAATCTCGTGAGTATGGAGGATGCGGTAAAGTTGTCCACACGAATGAGGCGAGTTTCTCCGTTCTTGTGATGGTCGAGCATTGTTATGCAGTAGGAGCACATTTTCGATTGGCAAGTTGGGTCTTACTCATCGGATTCTTGCTCTGGGGTTCGTTAGGGTCTCAATGTAGGCCTCAGTTATAAAAAAGAAACTTCACATAAAATAAAGAAAATAGCATTACTTTTTGGCTAATCCTCGTGAAGAAAAATTGGTCTTGCGATTTACATTATCCCATTTATATAAAGTGAAACGAAGTCTCTTCTTAGAGAGTTTCAATGCCATAAAAATTATTTGTTCTGAATTTTTGTTTATACCTATTTACAAATAGGTAAAATTTAAATTCACCTCACTTATGAAAAATTTGTAACAATGCCTTGCTGCGACTCTGAAAGCGGTATGAAGTAAATAACCTCTCAGGTTTGGTAAGATTAGAGACGGGAATAAACGTAATACTTCCCAATCTACGATAGTTGTTGTTGTGAGGTATTAAGGGGTCAAATAAGAACAAAACAACGGGTAACAAATGTAGGAAAATGTATCTACAGAAAGTAGACAAATACAATACAGATAAGTGGAAATTACGTCCGACAAATAGAGTTATTGGCTTACTCACATAGGCTTACTCCCAAGCCAAAATTGTCCCTGTTACTTATAGTAACCCGTCGGCGCATTCCATTGGTCAATAGGGTATATCACCTATAACAGTTGTACACACCGAAACTATCGAAAATGTGGGTTATCTGCCCCTTAATCAGTTCCTGGAAGTCCAGACGCTAGGGGGTAGAGAGCCCTAAATCCTCAAAACAGTTTTAGCAACGGCCGAATTATGGTCAGCTTCAGCACCAGTCTAGGCACCCACAGGGATAAGACCAGACAAATTCTACGGACGAGGCAGCAGACCGAACAGGCAACCAGCTGTGAAAGTCAACACGGGGAATTTAACAGGCAGAGAACACATTAGCAGCGGCGAAAATAAGGTCAGCTTTTAGTCTAGGCTGCAACAGGAATAAGACCTGACAAACTCAACAGACTACTGCAACAACAAGAAACAATTACAGAAACATTGCTTCTAAAGCTAAGTAACATTTGTCTCTTATATCTATAATATTTACCGCCGAGCAACGTGTTTGACAATTTTCTATGAATTTTTTTTAACTCTTTCACACACAACTTTGAACATACACTTTTTGAACACTTCTTATATTGCACCAATGAATTGTTAACCCAATTATATACATTATAATTGCCTTGTCTCCCTTCCTTTGCAACATAACTATTATTTCTCCCCAATATTTCTGTTAAAACTAGCAGGTAATGAGGTATTTATTACCCATTCAACCAATTCAAAATGACAACAACAAATATAAATCCAGTTTAAAGCCGTCTTCGAGTTTTTCTCCCTTCCGAAGACTGCAGGTAAGTAAATGCTTCCATTTTTCTGACAGTTTAATTGTATAATAACCCTATGGGTTATTCAATGCCAAAAACTGTTAAAGTACGAGATAAAAATTGGTACTCAAGTTTTCTTTACTGATGTAATTTTTGTAGATGTATTTCGTGGATGCATTTTATATCTGAGTAATAATGGTTTCCGTTGTAGGAAATGAACACGGTAAGATGTGTTTAAATACTGGACGGAAATGGTTGCATTTAACTTGGCACTAATACCCTTGTGAAAGGTATGCATTCAACTATTCTTACTCAAGCTATGGTTATATAGTAGTGGAGGCGCGTGGTCTAATGGTTAGAGTCGTAGGAAATGGACTTGTGAACGCGAGTTCAATTCCTGGACGAAGCTGTTGGCATTTCACATAGCGCTAATACCCTTGGGAAAGGTATGAATCCAATTCTCCCTCCAGCTATGGGTAAATAGCATGGCAGACTGGGTTATTTAACCATGGTTAGGTAACCAGTCTAGGAGAAGGAAAACTCTGAATTCAAACCTGTTAAACTCCGCTTAAGAAATTGACCTTGTGTCGCATCCTGCTCGTGCGGAGGAGTTGGTAAATATATATATAGTAGTGGTGACTATTCTCTTTTATCTTGCTATTGCAACCGATCTAGGAGAAGGAAAACTCTGAATTCAAACCAAAAGGTCTCTTTTCTCATTAATCAAAAACTACTTTAAAATCTTCTCCTCATCCTTCTCTTCCTCCTCTTATTTATAATAGTGTATATATTTTGTTTTACATGATAAACAAAGAGTTCAGTAGGTGTGTGGGTTAAGTTGGTTATACAGTGTTCAAAACTTATTGTGTTATACAATGCTGAATATCAGGGTTTTTAGTAAACAAATATCTGGTTTTAAAGTATGATAAAACAATTGTGGCTTAAAGTAACTATTTTAATACTGTAAGGTTCAAGGTTATATATGAACATATAACTCCGACACGTTTGTGAGACAAAACATTTTATATTGTAAACCGGACAGAAATAAGACAAGATACATAAAATAGGAATACAAGATAATACAAATGAGATACAATAAGGACACATTCAAGTCTTACGTATATGTACATATAAAAAGAGTTACAGATAGTCCATATAATGGAAGTCACTTACTGACTTAGTCCGTACGTGGGTATTGTAGTACGAGGGTATTGTAGTCACAAAATGTCTAACCATGTGGGTCAGCCGAGAAGAAGGAGAAAAGAGGAAGAAGCATTTGAATCAGCCGCTTAAATACTCTAGCCCCTGGTGAGAACCAGCGGGAAGATAACTCTTCCAGGCCAATGGGAAGTCCCAACAATACAAATAATTCACACATGATTATATTGTTCCAATACAAACAATTACATGGTTTCAAATAAGTATATATGTGTCAGTACTGCTGTATGGCTGCACCACCTGGACCCTAACTAAGCAACTAGAGAATAAACTAGATGGGACCTGCACAAGAATGCTGCGGGTGATCCTGAACAAGACGTGGAAACAGCACCCCACGAGAAAACAGCTGTACGACCACCTACACATATCACCCAAACCATCCGAGTAAGACGGACAAGACACGCGGGACACTGCTGGAGAAGCAAGGACGAACTCATTCTGTGGGCCGACCAGCAAAAACGTACGTTGATCAGCTCTGTGCGGATGAAGGATGCTGCATAGAGGACCTCCCGAGAATGATGAGCGATAGGGACGGATGGAGAGAGATTGTCATGGATATCCGCACTGAAAGCGTGACATGATGATCATGATGATGATATATATATATATATATATATATATATATATATATAGAGAGAGAGAGAGAGAGAGAGAGAGAGTGCGGATATCTTTTACTCTCACTTGTATAGATAGATAGATAGATAGATAGATAGATTGATTGGTTGATTGATAGACTGATAGACTGATAGAGTTATTAAATAAGATTTCTGCATCTTTATTTTAAGACATATGCGATAGATAGACTAACAAACTGAGATTGATGAAATGGATAGATATATATGCGGATAGTTTTTACTCTCCCTCGTAGATAGATAGATAGATAGATAGATAGATTAATCAAGTAAGGTTTCTTTATCTTTTTTTAAGAAATGCGCATAACTTTGAACGATAAAGATCAAGCGTGAAAATATGATTATACATTTAGTTAACAGATCAGCTGTGTGAGACAATGTGGAAATATTTTAATGTTTCTTCACAACTTCCCTTAGACATCAAAATTAAGTAAACATCAAAGATTAACATGTACGCTCTTAAAATTTACAGAAGCAACGGACAATGCTGGCAAGAAAACCAAATCAATAGTTAGATATCATATAAAATTTTATTTTACATATACAGGGTGACTGTAAAGTAACTCTCTATTTTTTAAAATCTTATAGTTTATTGATGAATCATTATTTTAACAAAATTTGAATATGAGAATACACATTACATGGAATTTTATTTAAAATTCTATACGGGCACCAGCATTCGTCTAAAGCTTCTCAATTCGTTTCCAATGAACATTTATGGAATGGCAGAAATACATTTTTGTATTCATCCTTCAAGTTCTTCCAAAGTTGTTGGTCTCGTTGAGTAGACCAAATAAAAAAATTACATGATGTTTAGCAGATAAAGCAACCAGTTGAAATTTGAGTTGGTCAGGTCAGAGCACACTTTCTAGGTCAGCCAGTCAATGACTACTTGGAAGAAAAAAAAACTTAAAAAAAACCGGAAGTTCTGAATTTTTTGCACTAGTCTAGAAACACCGGAAGAAATGGAACGGATATGTCCCTCTCCCAGACACCACAGGCAGAATTAACGGAGCCACTCATTATCAGAGTAGAGACCTAGCGGCTGACAAAAAAAGAAGTCAGCCTGAGGCGAGCGGGGTAGATATAATGAAGGAGATTTATAATAGAAAAGATTAATCAGTCTTTCTCTCTCTAACTGGCGGCGAGCGAGTAATAAAAACCTTGGAACCTGACTGAAAATTACTACTATGTTCGTGTGTTGTTTACTGTACCCTCCTACATACGCCTGAGTAACCATGAGGCACACCTGTTCCCGCTAGCTGCTAACCCCGGCGCCACTCTACGCTAAAAATGGGTCATTCCACAAGATTATCTTGGTCAGCTCATGAACTTTTCAGTCAACTCTTGTTGGTAAAATAATCATGGAATTATATTGACTGCATTTGTTTGCATTTCAAGTTGCGTCTTCCTCGTATTTATCTGAGTTTAGACAACTTTATATTAGTATATTTAAACATGTGACTAAAAATGAGTGAGTGTCTTACCGGGTATTTTTAAAATAATGTTTCGCTTTTCATGTACTACATTATTTTATTTTATTTTTTTGTCTTTTGTTATGAGAATAGAGTGTTTAGAAGCGCCCAAAAGACTCGCTTGTGTGCACTTTACGTGATAACAATAGAAGCCGACTTTTAGCCGATGTCTAATGTGAAAAAGACACGCCACTCAGCCGAAGGGCCAGGCTCCAACTATTTATTTCAAACCGGAGATACCTACAAGTTTCCTCTGAAAGTCTCTCTCTCTTATTTCTTTTACTTTCGTCTTGTAAGATGTTCTCATGAAAGGGAACGTCGCAGAGACGACGACGAAGAAGAAGAAGAAAGAAAAAGAGGAAAATGCATTACTAAATCGAAACAAAGGAAAAACTACGAATAAATGATAGAGGAAATTAATCGAACGAAAAATACATTAAGGTGGAATGTATTTGTTTAGACATTTTGTCTACCATTACATTTCATTATTTAGGGGGAGAGTCAAAAAACAGAAGGACTCCAGAATCTGTACACTTGTATTTCATAAATGATAAGCATTTTTTAAAGTTATTTTCAAATCTCAAAGATAATCTTACAGCTATATGGCACTGCTCTAACATACTTCATATTTCCCCTAAAGTAATGGAACCTCTCTAAATTTCTTTAAACTGCCGTATACAGACGTCTATTTTTAGCTGCTTAGAAAGTCAGTAATAAAAAGAGGAATTTAATTTTGACAAAAAAAAAGATAAAACCTTGTTTATAGAACTTTGAACCATACAAACTTATAAAACATTCGAAAACATGGATTAAGTTTTATCTATCTACCTACCTTTTTTCTCGTGATGTGTCCTTCATACTAATGCGGAGAATGATCAACTAAGCTAAAAAGAAATATAACTCAAATACACACGAGTACTCTGGGCATGACGTTAAACTGCATCGAATGGCTAAGTTCCAATTGTGGAACTCTGGGGAGTGTGGAGTATCCTTTCATAGCCATTACTCCCAGGTCCACTCAGAATCTTTACACTTATATTTCATAAATCTTAAACATTCTTTAAAGTTACTAGCAAAATAAAAAACGCCCTCTGTAAAAAATAGATTTTGAAACATATTGCCAGATGTTTATTTTTGGCTGCTTAGAAAACGAGAAATGTAATTTGCAAAGAAAAAAAAAGATAGAACTTTAAACCATACAAACTTATAAAACATTCGAAAACATGGATTAACTTTTATCTATCTATTTCTCTGAATGTTTGAGATGAGGCTTGATGATTAGTATTATCTGCGTTATTCGGACTATTGTCCCCATCTTTATTGTTATCTGTACAACGTTTCTAAGAGACAGTTATCTCTGGATTCCGGGTTCAATCCTGAGCGGCTGTGGTTACATAGAAAAAAAATTAATTAACATAACTCCTACCCCAGCTATGGTTAGCGGGATGAGAACAGGATACCCCCGTGGGCTGAATAAAGGGTTAGGTTCAAAGTTCCGTGATGGCTCCCGATTACGACAAGAAGGTTCCCGACTACGACAAGAAAGTTCCCGAGTTCGAAAAGAAAGTTCCCGAGTCCGTCAAGGTTCCCGAGTCCAACAAGAAATACCTGAAGAAGGCCGGAGGGCATATCGGCCGATACGTTGTACAGATAACAATAAAGATGGGGACAGTAGTCCGAATAACGCAAATAATACTAATTTTATCTATCTACCTACCTTTTTTCTCGTGATGTGTCCTTCATACTAATGCGGAGAATGATCAACTAAGCTAAAAAGAAATATAACTCAAATACACACGAGTACTCTGGGTATGACTTTAAACTGCATCTTATGGCTAAGTTCCGATTGTGGAGCTCTCGGGGAGTGTGGAGTATCCTTTCATCTCATTACTCCTAGGTCCACTCAGAATCTTTACACTTATATTTCATAAATCTTAAACATTCTTTAAAGTTATTTTCGAATCTCATCGATAATCTCACAGCTATATGTCACTGCTCTAACATACTTCAGCATTCCCCTAAATTAATGGACCGACTCTACATTTAAACTGCCGTATACAGACGTTTATTTTTAGCTGCTTGAAAAGTCAGCAATCCGACGAGGAATTTAAGTTTGAAAAAAAAAATAAAGCCTTGTTTATACAACTTTGAACCATACATAATTATAAAACATTCGAAAACATGTGTTGTATACCCTTTTTTACTTCTATTATTCTTCTGCTCATCTTTGGTATCTTACGTTCTTCTTCCAGCGTCTGGACCTAGTCTTGGGGACTTCGTGTCTGGTCTTCTATTTCTCTGTTCTTGCTGGTTGGTCGTCCCTGATTCATTTCTTTTCTAGGTCAGTCTTGTTGCCAAGACATTCTTCAACCACAAAACCATATTATTTATTTAAACCTTTATTTACTTAACTAAACATATTTCTCTAACTAAACATAGCGCGCGTGTGCAGGTGAATTCCAGCTAAGCAGATAGGCCTTATCTGTCTGAAGACCAAGCTGGAACTGAGAGCCAACCAGGTCCTCGTGACTTCACGTATTTCGCGAGCTTTCTGTAATAGTCCATGGAAAGTGCCGCCCGTTATATGAAAAGGGGCCATCCCTTCAGAAATACAGGGGGTTGACAATAATCTATGCATAGATTATGTAACACATGGATAAAGTTTTATCTATCTACTTACCTTCTTTTTCGTGATGTTGGAGTTGGCGGCGCGTGGTCCAATGGTTAGGAAGGAAATGCACTCGTCGACCCGAGTTCAAATTGTTAAGTTTTTATACGCCATCCTTTGGCCTTCAAGCAAGAGCGCTTGTCCAGTGGAATTGAATCCTTTGGTTCTTCTGGTAAAGAGTCATGAGTATTGTAAGTCCCTCCTCAATGAGTGCTAGTAGAACTATGCCCAGTATCAGTGTTTAAGTAGTGTATCAGCCACGCAGTATGGCTAGTGATTGGCGGAGGAATAAACCACCTGACTACGGCTAGTCTAAAAATTCAGGGTGGGAATTGGAGCACACCTTATATAAAAAAAAATCTAGCACAAATGCCGGACGAAGTGCTAATACCACTGGGAAATGTATGAATCCAACTACTATCCCTCCAGCTATGGGTAAATAGTAGGGCAGACTGGGCTCTAACCTTGTTTAGGCGACCAGTCTAGGAGAAGGAAAACTCTGAATTCAAACCTGTTAACTTCGTTTGGGGTAGTCACTACTAGAATAGGTTCAGTCCGAATTAGTGATCTATTTCCCTGGTGTGTGCTTCGTACTAATGCAGAGAATGATCAACTAAGTTCAGGGAAATATAACTAACATACACACCAACGCATGAGTGTCCTGTGTATGACGTTAAACTGCATCTAAGGGTTAAGTTACACTTTTTGAGCTCTGTGGAGTGTGGAGTATCCTTTCATCGCCATTAATCCTAGGTCCACACTGAATCTCTACACTCTGAATCTCTACACTCTGAATCTCGACACTTATATTTTATAAATCATAACATTTCTTAAAAAATTTTTTCGAATCTCATACGAGGGTGAGTCAAAAAGTAATGCCATTTTGTTTAGGACAGGTATAATTACCAACACAGGAACATGTGTCATACATCAAATAAAGCTGGTCCTTTGTGGATCACATCCCTACTGCACCAAATAGTCACCATTTCTCTCAATAGCAATGTTTAACCTTCGAATGAGGGCATGTATCCCTGCCCCGTAAAATTCTTTTGATTGTTTTGTGAGCCACTTCTTCACTACAGATTTCACTTCCTCGTCACTGGAATAATGGTTGCATCTTTTCGGTCCCATGAAAGAGGGTTTGAGAGGCAAACATTATTCCAGTGATGAGGAAGTGAAATCTGTAGTGAAGAATTGGCTCAAAGAACAGTCATCAGAATTTTACGGTGCAGAGATAGATGCTCTCATTCAAAAGTGGAACATTGCTATTGAGAGAAACGGTGACTATGTGGAGAAGTAGGGATGTGATCCACAGAGGACCAGCTTCATTTTGATGTATGATACATGTTCCTGTGTTGGTAATTATAACTGTCCTAAACAAAATGGCATTAATTTTGACTCACTCTCGCAACAAAACCGAAGCTTGTCGGATTATTTGAAATAAATATAAATATTCCAAATGTTGGAATCTTTTTGGAGTCTTCATCTTCAGAAGATTTCCCAGTGTTTTGGTTGTGCCAGTCTTTCAGCAGAATGGTAGAGAATGCTGTTTGCTTCGTCTTAAACAAAGATGAATTTTTTCAAACCCTGGTATTTTACCTGGGTTCTAATAAAAACAAAATAAATAACCTTTTAAATACAACTGGAAAGCACGCCTTTATCTCACTCATAAGGTACACGATGACATTCCTTATATTGGTTTTGTATTTATTTTTATTATCAATTCCTTAGCTGGTTATCATTTTCAAAGATTTCATCAGATTACTCAACATTTTTCCAAAATTTATTTTATTTTCTTTTCTTTTTTCTTTTTTCTGCTATGAATACAGAAACGCTTTGCCCTTTTTCGTTTCCCCATTCTTCGAATCCAATCGACTGTCAATGCGTAAAAGTGAACCATGTACACAATGTTATATGTTGTTTTCTCTTTTTGCTTTCTCTTTCTCTTTCTTTCTTTTTTTTTTAGAGGATGGTTGAAGATGAAAGATAAAATACCAAGATCAGGTTTCAACTTGAATCCTTAAGAACAATTCCTTGTTTGCAGGAATTCTCTGATTTCATGGTGAAACATGGCATTATTCCTGGTGGACGACTTTTATTGTCTTCACAATATTTGCTTGCTTTGTAAGTTCATTTAATACAACATAATATCGACTTGTTGACATTTCGGCTCCATTGCAAGGATTTGTTTATTTATTTAATGTTTCATTTCAGTTTTTTTCAGCAGCCATTTTTTTTCATCTGCCAAACAAGAACGAAACGACAAATATTCACATATTAAATTAACTAAGTTTGGCACAGGGTCACATTTAGTTGTTGGTCGGTTGGTTGGTGGATTGGATTTTACGGTATGTCAACCTATTGAGTTATTTTATGCTGAAGTAGTTTTGTTTTATTCATTCTTGATGTGTATTCAGTTTTTTTTAACTCAATTTTTTTAAACATATTTAAATTCATTAGATGGACATTAACATGTACTACCACTCTGGCTTCTCCACTTCTTGAGAAAGCCTACAATCCTTAAAATTCAGCATCCGGAAACCTGATTGTTTTTTGTTTTTTTGCTTTTTTTTTTTATACTTCCACACTCAAAACCACACAGATACACCACGTAGGTACACAAGCTTACATATGATTTCCCCCATAATTCTAGAAAAATGCATTTATCTCTCTGTCACATATATATATATATATATATATATATATATATATATATATATATATATATACTAGCAAATATATGCACCCTCCGGGTGCAAGTATTTAAGTTTTAATGTAATAAAATATTGTATTAAATTAGAAAGGCTAATGAAACTAAATAAGAATACAGATAAAAAGATTTGAAACAGAGGGGGGGGTATGATAAAAAATTTGAAACAGAGGGAGTATAATAAAAAATAGAACAACTGAAACTTACTCTTCCATCACTCTCGTCTTTCATTGTTATTTTTTTCTAATTTAAGTATTTAGTTATAAGAGGAAGTAAAGAATATAATGACAGTTATTTTATCTTGTTAATGGATTTCATTTAAGATTTATTGAAGAGACT
>CM042155.1:77916100-77918600 GCA_023376005.1 Doryteuthis pealeii | reverse complement strand
CTTAATACGTTAGTAGAGTCAATTTATTACAATATAGGTACAAGTGATAACCTACTTGAGTTTCACCATAAGCATCTTATAACGAACCGTTTAACGCGATGAACAAACACTTGTAGTCGACTGCAATTAATTCAGTGGATTTTACCCTGAAGAACCTTATTGTGAAACCGAGTAGGTTATCACTTGTACCTATATTGTAATATATATATATATATATATATATATATATATATATATATATATTATTTTTTATTTTTTACTGTGTTCTCTTATTTATTTCTTTGGTTTTCTTATTAAAATTTATTAAAGATTTATTAAAATTGATTATATTTTGAATCCTGCTTATACAAGTCGAAGTTAATAACAACCTCTCCTTAATCATTTTAAAGCTTTTTAATATAGCCTAGATCATTTTTGTTCTATTTTTTGTTCAATTTTTTATATTAAATTCAAACATATACATTTTGAATATATCCGGTTAAAAATGAATTTCAAAAGATACATTGTAACCTTGCTAGCTTGCTTGAATTTGTAAAACACATATTTACTGTTTGACACACATTTGAGGGATTCTGGTAAAAGATTTTTCAGGTTTTCAATTTATTTTTTTTATCTGTGCTGCCTGTCTGATGAGACTGAAATTTTAAGGAGTTTTAGAAATTTAAATAAATTTCTAAAAGCCTTTTAAGTTTTGGTCGAAATAAATTTATTACAGGATGACGATTTATTGAGCTTTTCCTTCCTTTCAAAGGTATATATATATATATATATATATATATATATATATATATATATATATATATATTGTTACGGATAACAGATGGAATATGCTGGTTCATTCAAACTTCCAATCTTTAGGTAGTGCGCCCAATGTAGCAAACATCGCATTTGCATTTAAATGTATAAATTGAGCCTCATCTAAGCTTAGCTTAGTAAATAACTATATTATTTCTATCTGGGTTAATGCGTACATACGTATACACACACCTTATTATAATGGAGATTATGTGAATGTCTGTAACTAAAACTACGTCAGCACTGACTTCACAATTCCCTAAGTTATGTACATTATATCCTCAATGTTTATTTAGTAATCATTAATTTATTCTAATTAGCATATTATCTGTTAATGATATTTCTATTCTATTAAAATCTACCTGAGGTGAATTTTCCTTAATACAGCCCATGATATTAATGCGTTTAAAAAACCTGCAATGTATGTTATATCTCACAAAGAAATAGAGGCTTAAATAGTGTGGTTAATTTGCTTAGAGGTTTTAACAGAATCAGGTTAAATAAATAACTAATTTTGTTGATTATGTTCTAATTTAACTGTTTTATTCTCAAATGTATTAACATCAATCCCACGTATAATGTTATATAGAAATCAATTAAAATAAAATAAAGATAAGTGTAATCCCTTTATATGCATTCTTATCTACTTTCGTCAGTCTTTATAATTTCCGCCCTGTCGGCTGGGGCGTTAGAATGCACCGACTGCACCTCTGCAGAGGGGTAAGACTCCCCCAATGGGGCCCCCTGTTGGCCGTGGGTGGCGACCCGTGATGCTTAAGGATAGAGCCCAGGTGGATGAGCAGTTCATGACATGCAATACTCCACTTTGGCCCTATCTTGGGCTAGACGGGCGGTCGGAAAGGCCCCCTCCGATCAATCGGCTGGTCACGTCAAGCCCTAGCACCTATATGATTTTCCCAACCCTATTGCCCTTATGGCAAGCCCCAATCCCTTTTTATCATATGGGTGCTAGAAGGCGGTGGCTGCGGGTCTTCATGTCCTGGGTATGACGTTAAACTCTATCTGATGGTGAGGTTCCAGTGTTGGAGGTTTGGGGAATGTGGAGCACCCCATTCATCACCATTGCTCCCTGGTTCACTCTGACCCGAAGTGGTAGTACCTGTTAGGGTCCCATCTATGGGTTAAATAGAAAACAAGAGTTTATAAACAAAATTGTATTATCCATTAAGAATGAATTTATTTCACAACTTTTTCGGCATTAAATGACCCACTGAGGTTGATATGCCGTAAAACAAAACCAACCATCTTTATAATTTAATGAAATAGTTTCTCCCATTAAAACAAATACTTGCACCTGGAAGGTGCATATTTTTAGTAGTCTTATTATAATGGAGATTATGTGTTTGTCTGTCAGTAACCGAAACTATATCACTACTTATGTCACAATTCCCTTTGTTATTTGCGTCACATTATCCATGATTTCATTTTTATATTTTTATTTAAACCTCAATTATTAATAAAATTGCTTTATATTATCAATATTGTTGGCCTTATCTACAAACTGATAACATGCAATTGTATTTATATATATATAAAATAGGAGATTATGTGTTTGTCAGTCTGTAACCGAAACTATATCACTTGATTCTGCCAAAGACAACGTAACACTTAGCCTTTTGCTCTGATGCCAACGCCCAGTCTTCACATCTGTATTCTACAAGAAAGACGTATTACTGGCAAATTT
>CM042155.1:77898600-77911100 GCA_023376005.1 Doryteuthis pealeii | reverse complement strand
AAAAAATTTTTTTGTCTGAGGCAAGAATGTGAATAGGTGTTTTTCTACTAATTTGGGTGTGCTGAATTCAGATTTATAAACAGTTTTGCTCTATCACCTGTAGTTTTCTGCTGACTGCCAGTGCATTACTGGCTGTTGATTGAGATGTGTTGGCTACGCTTAACTGCCAAAAACCGTCTTGATATATAGCTATATATATATATATAATGTAATGCTATCACTTACATTCGTTGCATAATAACTAAAAAAGAAGACATGAGTCACACAATATTAGAAATTAACCCTGAATGCATATACGCCTTTATGTACAGTATGTGTACAAAATGTACAGTATGCATATCTAAAAAAAACTAGAGGTGATGAGTAAAAACGGATTTCTAATATGAATTCAGCACCCCCAAATTAGGTTAAAACAGCTATTTTTGTGCTTGCTTCAATTACTTTGTAAACCAGTGTAATGGGAGACGTCCATTTGCAATCATTGACGAAGGGCTTGCAAGACTGAGGAGCACCAAGGAACAACCAAAGGATTTTTTAACAAGGATTGCGATCTGCTTAACACAAAGGATCTCCGCTGGACAAGTGCTCTTGCTCGAAGCCTAGAAGATGGCCACTATAGTCGTAACACCCGGACGACGCAATATCACGTTTCATTTTGTTACAGCAAGTCGTTACACTAATTAGTATGAAAGTCTTTTTAGGGTTTTTTTTTTTCGTTTATTTCTCCCTTTTTCTTTTCTCACTTTCTATCTATTTCTCTGAATTCTTTATTGAATAGCCTCAAAAGAAATATTTTTGAAAAATTAAAATAATTTTTGCAATAAAAATCATCATCATCATCATGTCGCGCAGTTTGCACGGATATCCATAACTATCTCTCGCCAACCTTCCCTATCATTCATCGACTGTGGTAGCTCCTCCGCGCTGCGGCCAGCATCCATACATAGTTGGTCAATGTAGGTCCTGGCTGGGCGGCCCACATTAGCGTGCCCATGTGCTGGCTTCCACAGCAGTACGTGGCTTACGTGCTCGTCCTTGCTTCTCCAGCAAAATATTTTTACAAAATTAAAATATTTTTTTGCTAGAAACTGATTCTAAACACTGTAAGAAAAGTTGGGGTTTTTTTTTGTTTTTTTGGAAAAAAATCCTCTTATTCATTGACTAGACCTTGTAGATTTAAGATTTTAAATATTTTGCATACAAGTCGTCAAAATGACATTCTTTTTAATAAAACAGCCTGTACTATTATATAAGCGCATCACTTGAAAAGACTTTTATGCAGTAATAATCTTTTGTTAGATCTCTAGAAGGACATTTTCTATAATTTCAAAACATAACTTTAAATGTTCACATGACATTGAAACTTGCAAGAGTTGATTATATGCTAAAATGGAAAATGAACAAGAAATAATTATACATACAAGTAGCAATTTATACTGAGACTTTACAAGTGTCACATTAATTGTTTCTGTTGGAATTTTTTGGGATATAAGGCGTGTGCCAAATGGTCACTTCTAAATATAGACTCGCCGACTACCATGTGACCAGCCTTGTTGTCCGATCACTGGCAGTGCTCTGCTGCTGCTGTTGTTATTTATACTGGCTGATTCTAATCTTAGCTCACTACTACTTGGATCTTCTTGGACGACGGACCTAAAGGATTCACCTAAAGGATTCTATACCACAGGACTTATTGACTTACCAAAGGATACTTTATCACGGGACTTATTCACTTACCAAAGGCTTCTATAACTCGGTACTTGTTGGGATTTTTTATGTATATAAGGCATGAGGCAAGTAGTTACTTATAGACTCGTTGACTACCACGTGACCAGGGTAGGCAACCTATTGTCCATATATATATGATAATATTATCAATCAAAGCCTGAAGAAGATACCAGAAGATCTGAAACACGTGTTGCATATGTAAATCAAAAAGAATTTTAAAAAAATTTTCTGAGAACAAAATACATTTTTTGGACCTTTTTTTTATATATATATATATATATATATATATATATATATATATATAATATTGGCATCAACTGTAATTAAAAGATTATTCTTATCTATGCTAGTCTTGATCTCGGAATCATGGGCATCAACAGATAATTCAACAAATCGTAAAAATCTAAACCAATATATATATATATATATATATATATATATATATATATATATATATATATTGATAAAAATCTAAAACCAATATCTAATCCATATATATATAAAAATCTAAACCAAAATCTAAACCATATATATATATATATATATATATATATATATATTATATATATTGAATCGTAAAAATCTATATCGTAAAAATCAATATATATATATATATATATATATATATATATAAAGGAAGGTCCGCAAAATGTATTTTGTTCTCAGAAAACAATTTTTAATTCTTTTTGTTTTACAAAACAAAAAGAATTAAAAATTGTTTTCTGAGAACAAAATACATTTTGCGGACCTTCCTTTTTTTATAAAATATTGAATTTTCTCCCGTTGGAACCAGAACAACATTTTATATATATATATATATATATATATATATATATATATATATATATATATATATATATATATATTGAATTGGCATCAACTGTAATTAAAAGATTATTTTTATTTATGCTAGTCTTGATCTCGGAATCATGAGCATCAACAGATAATTCAACAAATCGTAAAAATCTAAACCAATATATATGTATATATATATATATATATATTGAATCGTAAAATCTAAGCCAATAAGAACAACATTGTTAAACGCGGAGGTACGAAGGAAACAGCCTCCTAAAAATGATTAAATTTCATTCAAACAAAAAGTCAAAAACAGACGGAGAAAACGAAATAGTCAGGGCGAAAAAGAGAAGCTTCTTGTTCCACGGCGGATATGAATTCCCGCGTTTCTTGCAAAAAACGATCAAGACAGGAAGCGGAAGCTAGTGACTTTCCCCCTCCTTGTTTCTGCTATTGACAGTGTCTTCAGGCGACCTGTGTGATTTGGAGAGAAGCCTCGTTTTAAGGAAAAGGTTTAGGCAAAAAAATAGACGTCTTAACAGGAAACCCAGAAAGAATTCGGAAAAGGGGAAAAATATATATATATAATAAAAAATAGAAAAACGTATGAAGAAATGGGGAAAACCGCAGAAGAAAAATACGAAAATAACCAAAAAAATAAACATGTGAAATGTGGAAGAATCGTCCGTTGATTATAAGAATAAAACAAAACAAAAAAAGCCCAACTAACAACATATACGTTTCCTTCTCCCGCTAAATAAGATAAAAGCTGGATGGAATGAATAGAATGAAGCAATGTCTTGTCTGAGCTCATTTCGGAATAAAGAGATCGATTACGCAATTATAAACACTCAAGGGAATAGAGGAGGAGAAGAAGAAGAAGAAGAAGAAGAAGAAGAAGAAGAAGAAGAAGAAGAAGAAGAAGTTTGAATAAGAATAAGAAGAATAAGAAGAATAAGAATAAGAAAAATAAGAATAAGTTAAGAAGAAGAAGAAGAATAAGAAGAAGAATAGGAATAAGAATAAGAAGAATAAGAATAAGAAGAAGAAGAATAAGAATAAGAAGAATAAGAATAAGAATAAGAATAAGTTAAGAATAAGAATAAGTTAAGAATAAGAATAAGAAGAATAAGAATAAGAATAAGTTAAGAATAATAATAATAATAATAATAATAATAATAATAATAATAATAATAATAATAATAATAATAATAATAATAATAATAATAATAATAAGAAGAAGAAGAAGAAGAAGAAGAAGAAGAAGAAGAAGAAGAAGAAGAAGAAGAAGAAAGAATCAAAATGGAATAAAAGAATAAAACTGATTAACGAACACGAATGGAATCAGACAATGTAAAAATGTCGAATCTGCACAGGGAATGTCGAAAACATTTAGGACGACTAGCAAACATATGCGATCTTCAAGCGCAAGTATTTAAGTTTGAAATAAATAAAGCATTATATTAAATCAGAAAGATTAACGAAAAGAATATAAAATCGATTACACTTATTTTTATTTTATTTTAATTGATTTCTATATGAAATTATACATATTATTGCTTATGCTAAATTTGATAATAAGACAATATTAGAATTAGTTATTATCATCCGAGGTCACGATTCAACCTGCAATCTAAAGATGATTTTTACTAAGAACTGTACTTATTCAACCCCTATAAATAATTACTTTGTGTTATTGATCATATCATTATTTTATTCTCCAGCGAATTAAAATCAATCCAATTAATTATTTTATATAGAAACCAATTAAAATATAATTAAAATAAGTGTAATTTTTCTTATATGCGTTTTATTTCATTTCGTTTGTCGTTCTAATCTAATATATTTCATTACATTAAAACTTAAATACTTACACCAGTAGGGCGCATATTCTCGCTATTCCATTTAAAATTAAGATGTTCGCGTTAGAAATAAATGTGATGAAGGCATTATAGTAATTCATTAGATTGCAGATTATGCCGGCTGAATATTTGCCCCAACCACTTCATTGGTCTGAATTCAAACCTGGTTAACCCTTTGCCTACCAAATTTTCTCCAACGGCTGTCCCATATGTTCTTGGTATTTTTCACCTATATGATGGAATATTTCAAAGTTCACTATATATTCACCTCAGTACTCATTCTATTCAAATATAGTCCTATTATTATTGTAATCTGAGTCATTCTGCTCAATTATAATTATAATTGCTTGGGAGATCCGCTGTAAGTGGTTTAAAGTAGGCTAAGAGGTTAAAACCCTCCCATTTAAAATCTCATTTTTAAGCAATATTTTAAAGTTCACTATCTGTTCACCTCAGGACTCATTCTATTCAAATCCGATCTGCCTGACAAGCTAAAGAGACGATACTTCCAGGCTGTGGTTGTGTCGGTACTGCTGTATGGCTGTACCACCTGGACCCTAACGAAGCACATCGAGAATAAGCTAGATGGAAACTGCACAAGAATTCTGCGAGCGGTCCTGAATAAGTCGTGGAAGCAGCACCCCACAAAAAACAACTGTATGGCCACCTGTTCCATATCTCGCAAACCATACGAGTAAGACGGGCTAGGCATGCGGGACACTGCTGGAGAAGCAGGGATGAGCTCATAATCGACGTACTACTGTGGAAGCCAGCACATGGGCACGCTAATGTGGGCCGCCCAGCCAGAACCTACATTGACCAACTATGTAAGGATGCTGGCTGCTGCGCGGAGGACCTCCCAGAGTCGATGAATGATAGGGAAGGGTGGCGAGAGATCGTCATGGATATCCGTGCAAACTGCGCGTCATGATGATGATAATGATTACTGTAATCTGTTTCCTGTTCAATTATAATGAACTGACCATCAGTTCGTGTACTTTGCTTGGGAGATCCGCTGTAAGCGGTTAAAAGTAGACAAAGAGTTAACACCCTTCGTTTTAAATTCTTATTTTCAAGCAAATCTAACGTCCTATGAACTTTTCTTTTTAATTTGACCTTATTACCCACGAGCCCTATCTTAGATTTTTATCAAGATATCAAAATTCAAAATAAGACATTATATGATTATATCTCTTCTTCTATGGAGTACATTAACATCCATATACAGTATTTACCCGAGCAGAGAGTAAAACACCTAAGGCATGAAGAATGTATATGCTCCTATCCTACTTTTGTCAAAATCGAGGGGTGTTTGTATAATATTGGCTCCGAGAAGGGAAAAAGAAATACTATTACTGTTGAGTGAAATACCAGAGAAAAACGGAAGTAGTTTCTTTTTCACAAGCGAATATGAGAGTGCTTCCGATGGGCGGGAGTCTAGTGAACATTAAAGTCCCATTAAATGAAGAAAGCAAGCGCAGGTCTTTTTGTCGCCTAGGGCTTCTACTTTGTGTGCACCTCTTCCCTGTGTTTCTTTTGACCTTAGAAAATAGAAGATGTTAGACGGGTCTGATGGCTCTTTTCCAAAATAGAAAAATAGCTTCGGGTTTTGCTGGACCTCGTCCACTTTGTGGTCAGAGCTGATCATTAAATGTTCCCTTCTCCTAATTATTTGTTTCAGGACACTGGACTGTTCGATTTCTCATTGTTATATACTCACTCACACATACATTATGATGAACGCATACACTCACTATATATATATATATATATATATATATATATATATATATATAAAGAAAATGTATTTATCCTCCCTCTTTCTCTCTGTAAACTTGTTTACAGACTGTCTTTCTTTCTATTGATATATATATATATATATAGAGAGAGAGAGAGAGAGAGAGAGAGAGACAGACAGACAGAGAGACAGAGAGAGAGACAGAGAGAGAGACTGAGAGAGAGAGAGAGATAGAGAAGAAAACTTCACTTTATCAAAAATAAATTTATTTTGGCTTCCTTTGCTTCTCCATGTCTGATTTATGAATCTATTTCTGATAAATTAAGGTTTTCATATATTATATATCTAAAAATAGGCACATACACTGATGTTTATATGCATATACGCAATATATATATATATATATATATATATATATATATATATATATATCATTTAATATACCAAGCGTGTTGGTAAATCCTCGCGGTGAGAAAAAAAAAACCTGCAAATAGTTTGATTGTAAAAATATACTACCAAACATCAGCCGGAGAGAAAAACATTTTTGGAAAAAAGAAAAGACCAATATAGTCGTACCAACAAAAAGTAATCTATTGGTACAGTATTTGGCCAAAAGAAAAAACAATTTATATGTATATATAGGTATATAAGATATATATATTCATATAACAGCTAGGGGAAAAAGCTCATATACATATATATATATATATATATATATATATATATAATATATATATTGTCATCCACCAACACCGTGTTCCGACGAATCAAATCTCTTCAGTGTGGCTAGCCTCAGCAGATTACCTCTGGCCGGAATCTAAACCCGACCGAATTTTCATATGTCAGGCTTCTTAAACATTGCGCTATCAACCTCCTGTGGGCAAGGGGGTAGAATTTTAACTGATAAATATATATATCGGTATACATGCTACATCTGCTGGAGAGCTCACATCCGTTTTATAGGAGAGGATTTATATATATATATATATATATATATATATATATATATATGTGTGTGTGTGTGTGTGTGTGTGTGTGTGTGTGTGTGGAATTAAACAAACGTCAGGTCTCCTGTTTAACGATTTTATTGGTGATCTTTTCAAGCTTTATGGCCAACTTTTTTAAATATGTGGATGGAATTCGTGGATTAGTCCACCGAAGTTCATATTCTGAGTTCACAAAGAAAAAAATAAACAAAAACTCCAAATACTAGAAGCTTTATACATCAAACAATACAAACCATCCATAAATAAAATTAATTTTCAATGCAATACTCACATTTTAAAATGCCTATAATACTTTTCCTATCAATTCTCCTACCTACAGCCTCCACATACATTAATATACTTTGAAAAAAAACTGGAACACATCACCCCTGATGATGGCACTTCAAAGTGCTGAAAGTACTCGGGATATGAACTTCGGTGGACTAATCCACTAATTCAATCCAAATATTTAAAAAGTTGGCCAGAAAGCTTGAAAAGATCACCAATAAAATCGTTAAACAGGAGAGCTGCCTTTTGTTTAATTCCACATGTATAAATGAAAGAATGATGCCCAAATACACACACACACACACTCTAGGAAAACTCGGTAGGTATTTTCAGACTCCAATATATATATATATATATATATATATATATACTTGGTAATTTGCTTAAAGCATTGTTAAGTATGTTATTATATATTAATGATTCGAAGGTAATTACAATGCATATAAAATAAAAACAAAAAGATGTTTTTAGTCTTATCGATTTCATAAAAGATAAAGTTTACTTTGAAATCGATAAGACTAAAAACATCTTTTTGTTTTTATTCTATATGTATTGTAATTGCCTTCCAATCATTTATATCTATATATATATATATATATATATATATATATATATATATATATATGAAAAATAGGATAGAAATACAAGCAATAGCTTATCCATGGATATAGAAGAAATGCCCTATATCCAAATAGACAGGAAACAAAATTGGGGTGTTACCTCTGAAGGCTTGAGAGTCTAAGAACGTTGGTGCTTCTGCTTTTCATAAGCTGCATACTACGCTACCTAGTACCTAACGGTAGAACCGTTGCAAATAAGCAATATAATCTCAACATCAGTTAATCATTAAGTCTCAGAATGAGATAATTTCATCTCACTAGTGTATAATAATAAAAAATATCTAATTTAGTTTAATTTAACCCATAAAAATATCTATACGAAAAACTTTGTGTGAGGATTTAAAATATCTCAGAGTAAGTTGTTTTCTCTGTGTGTGGGGGGGATATTTTATGGAGGGGGTGTTGTTATTTTTGGGGGGGGGGGCGGTTTCTTTTAAACTCATAGAAACTTTTTAAAAAAGTGTTGTTGGAATTTGAAGACAGCAGTCGAAAAGATAAAGACCGCCTCTGGCAGTTTGTAATGAATTTAATTTCCGGAAAAAAATATCGCCAAGTGTTATATTGGTAAGAAAAAAAAAGAAAAGAAAATAAAGAAAAAACAGTGTTAGATATAAACGATGTTTCATAAACAATGCACCCATCTTTTTGACAATTTTCATTTAATTTCTTTACACGAAAAAATATTCGCCAATTTTCATATTGTTTCTTTAGAGAAAGTCGCTGTTTTAGTAGTCTGTCTCATTGCAATGGAAACTATCACTCACTAATCATATCTCTCCCCCACTCTCACTCTCACTCTTTATATATATATTATATATATATAATATAATATATATATATGGAGGATATGTGCTTAATTGAAGTCATACCTAATTTTTGAAATTTAATTAGTTAATAATTAATGAATTCAGGCGGGCATATATGTTCAAATGTAAGGCTAAACAGATCGAGAAAATGTCGACCTATTCATTCAGGGATTGACATTTTCTCGATCTGTTTAGCCTTACATTTGAACATATATGTCCGCCTAAATTCATTAATTATTAACGAATTAATTTTCAAAAATTAGGTATGACTTCAATTAAGCACATATCCTCCAAAAATTGTCGGCTAAAAGCCATATCAAATAAACACAGTGTTTATTTACGTACTTTCATATATATATATATATATATATATATATATATATATATATATGAATTAATCTCTCTCCCTCTGTCTGTCTCTCTAGATAGATAGATAGATAGATAAAAGCATTCTGAAATAGATTTATATATAGATAGATTGATTGATTTATATAGAATACTGAGATAGATAGATAGATAGATAGATAGACATAATCTCACCTTAAGATAAATATTGAGTAAGCAACTTTCACCTCACGTATTTTAATGGTTAGCAAGCTACATTAGCAGACTATTGATAGTGAGTTCGATTTTCATTGGGTGCCCCATACTTTAGCCTTGTGCCACATCTAAGAAAGCTTAATAAATAACTATATATATATAGCCAAATCCATCCACCACGGATAGGATGTGATATAAGATCCAACTGGTTTGAATTTAGAGTTTTCTTCTCCTAAATGTGTTGCCTTGCGGGGACTAAAGAATTCAGTATGCCCTATTATTTATTATTGTATGGGTTGAATAGAAAAATGTGTTTATAAAAAAATGTGACTATCCATTAAGAATGAATTTATTTCAAAACTTTGTGGGTGTAGCGATTGTCTGCCCCTGCTGTGATGGACTTGTGTCCAAAAGGGTTATCTTCCTTTGCTGCCAGGGTTTCGCCACTAGGTGGCACTACTAGCTGGATATTTAAACTCAGCACGGGAAGCCGTCTGCCCCTCTCTTGGTCTGGCATCCACAAAAGATGAACTAGACGCGTGGTGTCTTTGTCCATTGAGTAGGGGGCTTTCCCCGCCCCAACTATCAGTGAGTGACTCTTATATTAATTATGAACTCTTTCTGACGTCACAAAGTATGTCATGTTCCACGTGCTCAGAAAATAAAGGCTGTATTGTTGTTATGTTGTACTTCTTTGTTCGGATTTAATTATGTATATATTCACCTACATTAGAGGCCGCCCTGTCGGCTGGGGCGTTAGAATGCACCGACTGCACTTCTGCAGAGGGGTAAGACTCCCCCAATGGGGCCACCTGTTGGCCGTGGGTGGCGACCCGTTATGCTTAAGGATAGAGCCCAGGTGGATGAGCAGTTCATAACTTGCAATATTCCACTTTGGCCTAGACGGGCGGTCGGAGAGGCCCCCTTCGATCAATCGGCTGGTCACGTCAAGCCCTAGCACCTATATGATTGTTCGAGCCCTATTGCCCTTATGGCAAACCCCAACCCCTTTTTTATCATATGGGTGCTAGAAGGCGGTGTCTGAGGGTCTATATATCCTGGGAATGACGTTAAACTCTATCTGATGGTGAGGTTCTAGTTTTGGAATTTTGGTGAATGTGGAGCAACCCTTCATCACCATTGCTCCCTGGTCCACTCTGACCCGGAGTGGTAGTACCTGTTAGGGTCCTATCTATGGGTTAAATAGAAAAATGTATTTATAAAAAAATTGTATTATGCATTAAGAATTGATTTATTTCAAAACTTTATAGGCATTAAATGACCCACTGAGGTTGATATGTCGTAAAACAAAAACAAACCAAACTACATTAGAGGGTCTCTGTGAACCTTTTTATGTATTATAAGAACCACACATTCAAATCTTATATCGTCATTAAAGGAAGCGCATGGTGTAATGGTTAAAGTCATAGAAATGGACTCGTCGCCCCGAGTTCAAATCCTGGACGTGGTAATTGCATTTCACTTAGCGCTAATACCCTTGGGAAAGTTATGAATCCTACTCTCCCTCCAGCTATGGGTAAATAGTAGGGCAGACTGGGCTCTTTAACCATGGCTAGGTAACCAGTCTAGGAGAAGGAAAACTCTGAATTTAAAACCTGTTAAACTCCGCTTAAGAAATTGACATGTGTCGCATCCTGCTCGTGCGGAGGGGTTGGTAAATATATATATCGTCATTAAATGACTCACCGAGGTTGATATGCCATACAAAACAAAACAAAACAAAACAGACAAATAATCAAAGATGAAGCAGTACTTTCTCACGTCACACAGACAGAACGGAGACGTAATTAATAAAACAACAAGAAAAAGAGAGAAAGAACTGAAAACAAAAAGGTTCAGACAAATTCATTTCCGATAAAATAAAAAAATAAACAAACAAAAAAACAAAAAACAGCGATTCCTTTTAAGACACAGAACAGCAGACACTGATATCCGCAACATTTTAACTTCTCCGGACATTCCCCGTGCTGTTAAATACCGTTGTGCGTTGTCGCTGTTTATTCTAAAACTTTTACATAACGCCTTTCAAAATCTGGTAACACCTCATCTTATTATAATGGAGATTCGGTTTCTTTCACTCTGTAAGCAAAACTACGTCACTACTTACGTTACAATACCCTCGGGAATTGCGTAAATTTATCAATGACTATTTGATTTAGTCATTGCCAAATACCTAATATATTAAATGATGTTATCAATGAACGATATCTTTATGAAAATCTGATTTAGATTTGCCTCAAACAACTCATGTTTTTAGTGTGTTTAAACTACGTCACTACTTACGTTTACAATACCCTCGGGAATTGCGTAACTTGATCAATGACTATTTGATTTAGTCATTGCCAAATACCTAATATATTAAATGAATGTTATCAATGAACGATATCTTTATGAAAATCTGATTTAGATTTGCCTCAAAACAACTCATGTTTTTAGTGTGTTTAAAATCCTGCAATGTGTCTAATATATCATTAAGTAATAAAGGTTTACTTAATGTATGGTGTGTTTAGTTTATATACTGGTTTTAACAAAATCGGTTTAATAAATAATTACTAGGTCTCTAATATTGATCTCTGATATGATTGTTGTCTTCTCCACTGTATCAAAATGAATCCTATGAATGATTTTATATAGAAGCCAATTAAAATATAATTAAAATAAGTGCACTCTTTTTATATGCATTCTTATTTAATTTCGTTAGTTTTTGTAATTCAACATATTTCATTACAGTAAATCTTAGATATTTACGAAATTCAATAGATTAAGGAACAGAAATAATGATAAACAAAAGATTATTACTCATCCGTAATACACGTGTTTTTAAGAAAAGTACAGAATCGGTTGAACTCACAGTGTGCACCGGGCCAATCTATGATAATAAGTATTTCCATCTAAGCAGCACAGTACCTCTATTTATATCAGACTAGAAACAGCTACCCGGCATTGCCTAGGTAGATGATGGGATAATAAAAAGTTAGTCTCGCAGATCCATTGATTGTTTTGGTCTTGCATAATTGTTTTGTTTATGTTTGAATTACAAACACCACCAAGGACTTTCCCTTCTCTTACTATTCAAATCCTAATTTTTGAATATCTTTCCAGTTATAAATAAA
>CM042155.1:77891256-77898400 GCA_023376005.1 Doryteuthis pealeii | reverse complement strand
ATATATATATATATGGGAGAATATGTGCTTAAGTTCGACTTCAATTAAGCACATATTCTCCCAAATATTGTCGGCTGAAAATAGCCATATCACAAACATCGTCTGTTTGTTTACTTCTTCGTAAGTTCGTGTAGAGGTCACTTAAGAGGGATATAATACCTACTACTTAACAAACCGAAGAAATCTTGCTAAGTCCGTTTTGGTGTGGGGTTAGACGCTTGCCTGTCAATTTGACAGACAGGTTTCGAATCACACACGAGGCGGTCTTCGTATCTATAGCTCTGCTGATGAGGCCTAATAGGCCGAAATGTACATACAGAGATTGATTCTTCTCGATTTGTTTAGCCTTACATTTAAATAGGTAATTAACTTTCAAAATTAGGTTCGACTTCAATTAAGCCACATATTCTTCCAAATATTGTCGGCTGAAAATAGCCATATCACAAACATCGTCTGTTTGTTTACTTCTCATATATTATATATATATATATATATATATATATATATATATATATATATATATATATATAATATCTGGACTGATTCCCTTGCAATTGAAAAAGAATAACTAAAAGCATGCATTTATACGAAAATAATATATAAATAATATATTCGGAATTTATTGTTTATAATAGAAATAATTTTTAAAAAGACAGTATTTGTTCAACTCAACCTCCTGTTATTTGTTTTCTTTTTTGCATGTTTTATTTATGATTCATTTCAGCATTAACCTTTTATCACAGTTTCCCGGTGTTGGATTATTTCGTGGTATATAAACCGTGCTACAATACACCACTTAAATTTATAGACTAAGCGAGGTCACGTGGTTTAAACCTTAGCCAATCAACAGCCCTAAAACATGGCTGGTTAACTACTTAATCGCTGATAACACTGGTTTACAAAAATATTTTTTGTCTGAGGCAAGAATATGAATAGGTGTTTTTTACTAATTTGGGTGTGCTGAACTCAAATTTATAAACAGTTCTGCTCTATCACCTCTAATTTTCTGCTGACTGCCAGTGCACTACTCGCTGTTGATTGAGACGTGCTGGCTACGCTTAACTGCCAAAATCGGTCTTGATATATAACTATATATATAGCTATATATATATAATGTAATGCTATCACTTACATTTATTGCATAATAACTAAAAAAGAAGACATGAGTCACACAATATTAGAAATTAACCCTGAATGCATATACGCCTTTATGTACAGTATGTGTACAAAATGTACAGTATGCATATCTAAAAAACTAGAGGTGATTAGTAAAAACGGATTTCCAATCTGAATTCAGCACCCCCAAATTAGGTTAAAACAGCTATTTTTGTGCTTGCCTCAATTTCTTTGTAAACCAGTGTAATAGGAGACGTCCATTTGCAATCATTGACGAAGGACTTGCAAGACTGAGGAGCACCAAGGAACAACCAAATGATTTTTTAACAAGGATTGCGCTCTGCTTAACACAAAGGATCTCTGCTGGACAAGCGCTCTTGCTCGAAGCCTAGAATATGGCCACTAAAGTCGTAACACCCGGACGACGCAATATCACGTTTCATTTTGTTACAGCAAGTCGTTACACTAATTAGTATGAAAGTCTTTTTAGATTTTTTTTTCTTTTCGTTTATTTCTCTCTTTTTCTTTTCTCCCTTTCTATCTATTTTTTCTGAATTCTTTATTGAATAGCCCCCAAAGAAATATTTTTTGCAAAATTTAAATAATTTCTGCTATAAAAATATTTTTGCAAAATTAAAATAAATTTTGCTAGAAACTGATTCTAAACACTGGAAGAAAAGGTTTTTTGTTGATTTTTTTGTTGTTGTTTTTTTTTTTTTTTTTTTTAAATTCCTCTTATTTATTGACTAGACCTTGTAGATTTAAATATTTAAAATATTTTGCATAAAAGTCGTCAAAATGACATTCTTTTTAATAAAACCACCTGCACTTTTATATAAGTGCATCACTTGAAAAGACTTTTATGCAGTAATAATCTTTTGTTAGATCTCTAGGAGGACATTTTCTATAATTTCAAAGTATAACTTTAAATGTTCACATGACATTGAAACTTGCAAGAGTTCATTATATGCTAAAATGGAAAATGAACAAGAAATAATTATACATACAAGTAGCAATTTATACTGAGACTTTACAAGTGTCACATTAATTGTTTCTGTTGGAATTTTTTGGGATATAAGGCGTGTGCCAAATGGTCACTTCTAAATATAGACTCGCCGACTACCATGTGACCAGCCTTGTTGTCCGATCACTGACAGTGCTCTGCTGCTGCTGTTGTTATTTATACTGTCTGATTCTAATCTTAGCTAACCACTACTTGGATCTTCTTGGACGACGGACCTAAAGGATTCACCTAAAGGATTCTATACCACAGGACTTATTAACTTACCGAAGGATTCTATATCACAGGACTTATTCACTTACCAAAGGCTTCTATAACTCGGGACTTACTTGTTGGGATTTCTTATGTATATAAGGCATGAGGAAAGTAGTCACTTCTACTTATAGACTCGTTTACTACCACGTGACCAGGGTAGGCAACCTATTGTCCAATCACTGGCAGTGCTGCTGCTGCTGTTGTTGTATTTATACTAGCCTGATTCTTAACCTTAGATCATTACTACATGGATCATCTTGGACGACGGAACGTAGTACTATGCCACAGGACTTATTGACTTACCAAAGGATACTTTACCACCGGATACTTATTGACTTACTTACTTATTTGTTAGTCCCTTTTACATCTGGAACCAAGGATGGCGGCCAGATACTCAACAACTTACTTACTTATTTACTTTGAGTTCTTTCCAACTGGCCAAGGATGGCGGCCAGATACTTAGCAGTTTCTCTTTCATTAAAAATGAAAGTTTAGACTTAATAAGATCACAACAATATAAATAAATAATTTTTTTTTTAAACTTCAGCTCAGCTATGAAATGAGAAACAAAGAAGAAAAACAAAAAAAAAATTGTTTTAAACTATTGCAGAAATATACGAAATTCTTACTCCCTCACTGACTTTTGGACACTCCGACAACGTTTATATATACATATATTCCAAAATGCTTAAAATAGATAGACAGAACAATTTTAATTCTAAATTATGTTTGTCTACCTTAATAGAAATCATTACCGTCATCATCATCATCATCATGTCGCGTAAGCAGCACGGATATCCATGACTATCTCTCGCCAACCTTCCCTATTACTCATGGCCCCTGGGAGGTCCTCCGTGCAGCATCCCGAGTCCTCGCATAGTTGATCAATGTAGGTCCATAGTGGACATCCTACGTTAGCATGTCCATGTGTTGGCCTCCACAGGAGAACGTCGCTTATGAGTTCGTCCTCGCTTCTCCAGCAGTGTCCTGCATGCCTTGTCCGTCTCACTCGGATAGTTTGTGAGATGGGGGGGTAGGTGATAATATAGTTGCTTCTTTGTGGGTTGCTGCTTCCACGACTTGTTCAGGACTGCTCGCAACATTCTTGTGCAGGTCCCATTTAGCTTATTCTCGAGGCGCTTTGTTAGGGTCCAGGTGGTGCAGCCATACAGCAGTACTGATATAACCACAGCCTGGAAGAATTGTCGCTTTAGCTTGTCTGTGAGATCAAATCTCCATATTACTGATAATCTGTTTGTGGCTGCCCATGCCTTTCCTATACGTGTATTAAGAAAGCGATGTTAATAGAAATATTAAGAAAAAAATAAACTGTCACTGTTGTTTAGCGTCACCTTGGTGACAAAAACAAAACAATAGTTTAGTTAAAGATTATTTGTTTGTTGTTTGTTTTGTTTTACGGCATATCAACCTCAGTGGGTCATTTAATGCCGATAAAGTTTTGAAATAAATCAATTCTCAATGGATAATACAATTTTTTTATAAATACATTTTTCTATTTAACCCATAGATGGGACCCTAACAGGTACTACCACTCCGGGTCAGAGTGGACCAGGGAGCAATGGTGAATAAGGGGTGCTCCACATTCCCCAAACCTCCAAAACTGGACCCTCACCATCAGATAGAGTTTAACGTCATTCCCAGGACATGTAGACCCGCAGCCACCGCCTTCAAGCATCCCAAAAAAGGGGTGGGGCCTTTCACAAGGGCAATAGGGTTGGGAAGATCATATAGGTGCTAGGGCTTGACGTGACCAGCCGATTGATCGGAGGGGGCCTCTCCGACCGCCCGTCTAGCCCAAGATAGGGCCAAAGTGGAGTATTGCAGGTCATGAACTGCTCATCCACCTGGGCTCTATCCTTAAGCATCACGGGTCGCCACCCACGGCCAACAGGGGGCCCCATTGGGGGAGTCTTACCCCTCTGCAGAGGTGCAGTCGGTGCATTCTAACGCCCCACCGACAGGGCGGAGTTAAGGATTAAACAGTTTTAATAATGATAGGCAGGTATACACCTTGATAATGGTTCGGAGTTTGTTTGAGATGGCGAAAGCCGACAATTTTTGGGAGAATATGTGCTTAATTGAAGTCTTACCTAATTTGAAAATTAATTAGTTGATAATTAATGAATTAGGCGAATATATCTGTTCATATGTAAGGCGTAAAAAAATCGAGAAAAAGTCGATCTCTATATGTACATTTCAGCATGTTATGCCTCATCAGCAGAGTTATAGACAGGAAGCCGCTTTGTGTGTGATTCAAACCCTGTCTATAATTTTGCTGATGAGGCATAATATGCCGAAATGTACATACAGAGATCGACTTTTTCTCGATTTGTTTACACCTTACATTTGAACAGATATATTCGCCTAATTCATTAATTATCAACTAATTAATTTGCAAATTAGGTATGACTTAAATTAAGCATATATATATATATATATATATATATATACGAATAAGTTTTTGATACATGAGAATTTATAGAGTATTACAAGTAGTGGAATCATATGTATGTTGGGGGATCATACGAAAATGAGGGATGGAGAAATAAAACGATGTTTTATTACAAAAATGAAACATGGGTGTATGAAATACAAGGGCCCTTTCGTCCGGTTATTTTCAAGTATAATCACTGGTGGCAATTAAAAGTCAGATTGTAGAAATATTCTTGAAACGAATGGAGGAAGAGTGGGAAGCTAGAGGGAAAAATGTTGTTTCTTTTGTAAACCCCTCAAGTCACACCAGGATTGGAAATATCTCCCAGTAGGTATAAGGAGTGTCTAGGTCTCTGTCTACATAGGACAGGACGATGGAATAAGATACAAACAGCTTCGAGAATAATCAAATGCTGTTTGGATCTAGCCCTGTGCAAGACAGAAAAACACTCATCTGTGTAGTCACCCCTACAGATATTTATAGATAATAAGTGTTCGCCAATGGCGGAATCATGTGCTTGTGAGTGCCCGGATGTTAGGGCACGAGCATCGCGTAATGCTCGAGGAACGTGTAGTCTAATCTCTCTCTATATATATAACTTTCAAAGAAAGAAAAACCTACCAAACCGTCATTATTATCAAAATTATCGTTATTTTGGAAAGTTTCTTTATTTGAAAGTTAAATATTTCTCTGCATATAATTAATTTATTAGTTATTATACATTGACCTCTCTAATGGATTTATAAAAATCCTTGTATGAGTCTATATGTTTGCACCTACAAGAGCATACAGTATGGTTGTACAGCGAGATTTCGATGATCCCAAATAGAATCATCCCTTACTTACCAGTCAATTGGATTATCTTACACACACACACACACACACACACACACAACACACACATATATATATATATATATATATATATATATATATTTATAGTCACCAATACAATTAAAAGTTCGTCTTACCAATGGTTTCGGAACATCACTTTTAGGTGATTATCCGTCATCAGAAACGTTTAACTTTTGAAAAAATTGGACAGTTTTTTTTAACCCGTGCCTTGTGTGTACGTGATCCATTATTCGTTCTTGCTTTTGCTTTCTCCATTCACCGGCGTCCCTATTTGTCGTCATTGAGTCTCGTGTTTTGATGATGATTTTAAAATTTTTCCGTTTTTATTCTATTTTTATTATTTTTCATTTTTTCTTTTTTTCTTTTTTTATTTTGTGTGCGTTTTTATGAGAAAAAAATACATTGTGCGGACCTTCTTTTTTTTATTATAATATAATATATATATATATATATATATATATATATATATAATATATATATATATATATATATATATATATTAATGGCATCAACTGTAATTAAAGATTATTTTTATCTATGCTAGTCTTCATCTCGGAATCATGAGCATCATGAGATATCATGAGATAATTCAACAAATCGTAAAAAATCTAAACCAATATATATATATATATATATATATATATATATATAATATTATAAATATATATATATATATATATATATATATATATATATATATTATATATATACATATATATAATTGATAAAAATCTAAACCATATATATATATATATATATATATATATTATATATATATATATATATATATATATATATATATATATATATATATATATATATATATATATAAAGGAAGGCTCGCAAAATGTATTTTGTTCTAAGAAAACAAGTTTTAATTCTTTTTGTTTTACAAAACAAAAAGAAGTAAAAATTGTTTTCTGAGAACAAAATACATTTTGCGGACCTTCCTTTTTTTATAAAATATTGAATTTTCTCCCGTTGGAACCAGATCAACATTTTATATATATATATATATATATATATATATATATATTGAATCGTAAAAAATCTAAACCAATAAGAACAAACATTGTTAAACGCGGAGGTACGAAGGAAACAGCTTCCTAAAAATGATTAAATTTCATTCAAACAAAAAAGTCAAAAAAAACAGACGGAGAAAACGAAATAGTCAGGGCGAAAAAGAGAAGCTTCTCGTTCCACGGCGGATATGAATTCCCGCGTTTCTTGCAAAAAAACGATCAAGACAGGAAGCGGAAGCTAGTGACTTTCCCCTCCTTGTTTCTGCTATTGACAGTGTCTTCAGGCGACCTGTGTGATTTGGAGAGAAGCCTCGTTTTAAGGAAAAGGTTTAGGCAAAAAAAAATAGACGTCTTAACAGGAAACCAGAAAGAATTCGGAAAAGGGGAAAAATATATATATATATAATAAAATAGAAAAAA
>CM042155.1:77881256-77883756 GCA_023376005.1 Doryteuthis pealeii | reverse complement strand
CTTGGTCTGGCATCCACAAAAGATGAACTAGACGCGTGGTGTCTTTGTCCATTGAGAAGGGGGCTTTCCCCGCCCCAACTATCAGTGAGTGACTCTTATATTAATTATGAACTCTTTCTGACGTCACAAAGTATGTCATGTTCCACGTGCTCAGACAATAAAGGCTGTATTGTTTTTATGTTGTACTTCTTTGTTCGGATTAAATTATGTATATATTCACCAACATTAGAGGCCGCCCAGTCGGTTGGGGTGTTAGAATGCACCGACTGCACCTCTGCAGAGGGGTAAGACTCCCCCAATGGGGCCACCTGTTGGCCGTGGGTGGCGACCCGTGATGCTTAAGGATAGAGCCCAGGTGGTTGAGCAGTTCATGACTTGCAATACTCCACTTTGGCCCTATCTTGGGCTAGACGGGCTGTCGGAGAGGCCCCCTCCGATCAATCGGCTGGTCACGTCAAGCCCTAGCACCTATATGATTTTCTAGCCCTATTGCCCTTATGGCAAGCCCCAACCACTTTTTATCATATGGGTGCTAGAAGGCGGTGGCTGAGGGTCTACATGTCCTGGGAATGACGTTAAACTCTATCTGATGGTGAGGTTTCAGTTTTGGAGGTTTGTGGGAATGTGGAGCACCCCTTCATCACCATTGCTCCCTGGTCCACTCAGACCCGGAGTGGTAGTACCTGTTAGGGTCCAATCTATGGGTTAAATAGAAAAATGTATTTATAAAAAAAAATTGTATTATGCATTAAGAATTGATTTATTTCAAAACTTTATAGGCATTAAATGACCCACTGAGGTTGATATGCCGTAAAACAAAACAAAACTAAATTACATTAGAGGGTTTCTGTGAACCTTTTTATGTATTATAAGAACCACACATTCAAATCTTATATCGTCATTAAAGGAAGCGCATGGTGTAATGGTTAAAGTCATGGGAAATGGACTCGTCGCCCCGAGTTCAAATCCTGGACGTGGTAATTGCATTTCACTTAGCGCTAATACCCTTGGGAAAGGTATGAATCCTACTCTCCCTCCAGCTATGGGTAAATAGTAGGGCAGACTGGGCTCTTTAACCATGGCTAGGTAACCAGTCTAGGAGAAGGAAAACTCTGAATTTAAAACCTGTTAAACTCCGCTTAAGAGATTGACATGTGTCGCATCCTGCTCGTGCGGAGGGGTTGGTAAATATATATATCGTCATTAAATGACTCACCGAGGTTGATATGCCATACAAAACAAAACAAAACAAAACAAAAGAAACAAACAAATAAAGATGAAGCAGTACGTTCTCAGGACACACAGACAGAACGGAGACGTAATTAATAAAACAACAAGAAAAAGAAAGAAAGAACTGAAAACAAAAAGGTTCAGACAAATTCATTTCCGATAAAATAAAAAAATAAACAAACAAAAAACAAAAAACAGCGATTCCTTTTAAGACGCAGAACAGCAGACACTGATATCCGCAACATTTTAACTTCTCCGGACATTCCCCGTGCTGTTAAATAGCGTTGTGCGTTGTCGCTGTTTATTCTAAAACTTTCACATAACGCCTTTCAAAATCTGGTAACACCACATCTTATTATAATGGAGATTCGGTTTCTTTCACTCTGTAAGCAAAACTACGTCACTACTTACGTTACAATACCCTCGGGAATTGCGTAAATTTATCAATGACTATTTGATTTAGTCATTGCCAAATACATAATATATCAAATGAATGTTATCAATGAAGGATATCTTTATGAAAATCTGATTTAGATTTGCCTCAAAACAACTCATGTTATTAGTGCGTTTAAAATCCTGCAATGTATCTTATATATCATTAAGTAATAAAGGTTTACTTAATATATGGTGTGTTTAGTTTATATACTGGTTTTAACAAAATCGGTTTAAATAAATAATTACTAGGTCTCTAATATTGATCTCTGATATGATTGTTGTCTTCTCCTCTGTATCAAATTGAATCCTATGAATGAATTTATATAGAAACCAATTAAAATATAATTAAAATAAGTGCACTCTTTTTATATGCGTTCTTATTTAATTTCGTTAGCTTTTGTAATTCAACATATTTCATTACAGTAAATCTTAGATATTCACGAAATTCAATACATTAAGGAACAGAAATAATGATAAACAAAAGATTATTACTCATCCGTAATACACGTGTTTTTAAGAAAAGTACAGAATCGGTTGAACTCACAGTGTGCACCGGGCCAATCTATGATTATAAGTATTTCCATCTAAGCAGCACAGTACCTCTATTTATATCAGACTAGAAACAGCTACCCGGCATTGCCTAGGTAGATGATGGGATAATAAAAAAGTTAGTCTCGCAGATCCATTGGTTGTTTTGGTCTTGCATAATTGATTTGTTTATGTTTTAATCACGAACGCCACCAATGACTTTCCCTTCTCTTACTATTCAAATCCTAATTTTTAAATATCTTTCCAGTTATAAATAAATTCTTCATTATTTTTTGCGCAAAAAGCA
>CM042155.1:77876256-77878756 GCA_023376005.1 Doryteuthis pealeii | reverse complement strand
AGATATATATATATATATATATATAAAGTCTCATTGATTGAAAATCTGCAATGATCTTCCTCTCTCTCTCTCTCTCTTCTCTCTCTCTCTCTCTCTCTCACTCCTCTCTCTCTTTCTCACAACACACACACACACATACACACGTTTGTGTATATTCGAGGTTATTTCTATGTTGGTAGCAATACATACATTGTGTATGTGTGTGTTTTGTCTGTGTTTGTGTATATGTATTTATATATACAAGTGTCGTTAACTGTAAATCATCTCTCTCTCTCTCTCTCTCTCTCTCTCTCTCTCTCTCTCTTCTCTCTCTCCTCTCTCTCTCTCTCTCTCTCTCTCTCTCTGTAAGATATGCTTCTGCCCACGATGTTCCCTTTGCAAATATAAGTAGCTGCAGGTATGAAGCTGCAGACGCTAGAATAAGAAAAAACCGAACGGATGGGGGGAAAAATCACGGATGCTGATATCAGTGCGAACGAATAGAATCCAACACGGATAATTAGTATTTTTCTCTCTTTTTTTTTCCTTTTCTTTCTTTTTTCTTTTCTTTTTTTTTTTTTTTTTTTTTTTGGTATCGCTTTCCTCTAACGCTGATTTAATTGGCTCAATACCACCACCACCAGCAGCAGCAGCAGCAGCAGCAGATTTTGGATATTTCAAAGAAATTAAACTGTCAGGCCCGACACTAATTCCAGACGCACTACTTCGACGTTTACGTAAACTAAATGACTCAAAAATTGACAGATACCGGTAATATGTCAGAGGGTGGACATTCGGCAAAATTCCATTAATAAATTGGATTCAGTCGAATTTTTCAAGCAAGAGCGACAATCAAATTTTGAGACACGCATATGTTCGGTCGAAAAAAAATAGAATCGATCCTCAACTTGAAAAAGTATGCATTTCAGAGTACCCCGTTTCAAATAATGTATATACTAGCATAAGTACCCGGTCCATGAGCAGACTAAATTTTCTTTTAGGAACACTGGTGAGAAAGGGAGAAAACAGGAAGTAAGAGAGAATAAGAGGAAAATATTTTATTAAATTTTTAAAATCACCGAGAATTCGTATATTACAATTAATTTGTTATTTTAGGAAATGCCTTTTTTGTTTACATTTAAAATATTATTTTAAAAAATGTAATCCTAAACTTGTTTTTTAAACATAATTTTAGTTGAGAAAGACGAACACAGAAGGGATAGAGATAGAGATAGAGATAGATAGAGAGAGTGAGAGAGGGGGAGAGAGACGAACAGACTGGGTGAAAAAGGGATACCTAGCCTGTTGAATTAAAATGAAATGTATTAGTCTAATTTATTTCCTTTTTGACCCAATTTTTCCTTACTTTATTTTTCCTTACTGTGAAGAGTTCTAGAAATTGATTGATTTTTGTTTAATTTTTAAATTATATCACTTAATTAGTAAAAATTAAATTTTGTGTGTTTCTTTGTTAGAAATACATTAATGTGTCTGCCAGATTTCAAATCAGAATAACATCTCTTTTCGGAGTTATAAGTCGACACGTATATACCAAAACATTCTTTTATATGTATAATATATATATATATATATATATTAGTATATATTATTTAATGGAGGTTATGTAACTGTCATGTCTGTAAACGAAACTACGTCACCATTGTCGCCACGATTTCCTTAGTTTTTTTTTAAAGCTATATTCTCAACGATTATGTAATAGTCATCATTTAATTTTAATTAGCATCTTATTTATTAACAATATCAATATTAAATTCTAGTTAGATTAGCCGTAAAACTGCCCATACTATTAATGCATTTAAAATCCTGAAATATGTGTTATTTATCTTTAAGAAATATGGTTATGATAGTAATGGTGGGAATAATTTGCTTAATGATTTTAACAAAACTGGGTTTAATAAATAATTATTCGCTGTTACTGATTTCTAATACTATCACTTTATTTATTCTCAAACGTATCAAAAGCAATGATATATCATTTCATATAGAAATCAATTAAAATAATATCAAAATAAGTGTAATATTTTATATTCGTTCTTATTTAGTTTCGTTAGTCTTTCTAATTACATTAAAACTTAATATATATATATATATAGAATAGAATATTCTTACAGATAGGAATCCACGTAGAGGCACGTGGATTCCTATCTGAAAGAATATTTTTATTGTCAATAGTATTAGCTTATTGTTATTGCAAAATTATTTTTAATATATGCTAACAACAAAAGAAATAATTATTTTTAGTAACTATTCGTAGAGGCACATGGAAAAAATTTTTTTAAATTGCCTGATACCATTTGTGAACAACATCCTTTTATGTAGATAAAACATAAAAAATAGTTTGTAAATAAAAACTAGTTTTATTTAAATAATATATCTGCATTTCTCTTCTGATTAAATAAAATTATTCTCATATAAAAACGCGTCTTTCGTTTAAAATTTTTATGATTTAAAAATGCAACGATAACAATATTAGTTTGAAATTAAAAATATTTATTTAAAA
>CM042155.1:77866256-77871256 GCA_023376005.1 Doryteuthis pealeii | reverse complement strand
CTTGGATATCTTCTAAGGTCTGGAATTTCTTGGTCTGGACTTTCTTGGGGACTTCGGGTCTGGTTTCTGTTAGGGATTTCTCCTTATCAGAAGCCCTGTGTCATTGTTAGATTTTAGGTAATAAACACAAGACTTCGATTTACTTTTCATCTTATTTTATTGTTAATCCCCAAACCAGACGTCTACGCAGATCCTTACATCCTACGAGCTCGGCTTCTAACTTCTAACTGCGTTAAACTTACTATCCTTAAACCGGAAGACAGGGTATTCCATGCCTTCCGGTTCTCACGATTTATCCCCGGAAGGCAAAGTGAGTGAGGTCAAGCGCCGTCACTCACTCTCAAGGCCATCAGCTGCACTAATCGCCATTATGATTTCTACACTATTGCCATAAATATTAGGTATCTAATAATTATGTAACATGACAAAGTCGTTTCATGTGGATGAGCCCCAAGTCGGGTTAAAAAACCGCATAAATTCCATTAGCATTCTCCTTTCGAAGTGGCCTAAGCCTATATCCGCCTGGACATGTTCAATGATAGGGTGGGTAGGTCCAACTACAGTGTGTCTTTCTGTACTTACTTATGAAGAATTGTGAAGAGTTCCACAAATCTTTTGATTTTTGTTTGATTAATTAATTATATCACTTAATAAGCAAAAATCAATAAATAAAATTTGTGTATTTCTTAATTATAAACAGATTAAAGTATAAGCGAGATTTCAAATCTGAATGACTTATGTTTTTCGGAGTTATATATTATAGATGGATAAAGTTGAGGAGTAAATGGATATGAACATATTGAAATAAATTGATCGAATATATGTAGCTTAAATTATTAGACATCGGCTTAAATTTAGTTGGTGCAAAAGTTCACAGCGTTTTCTTAAAAAGAATAGGCAATGTACACTCAGTAATAAAATGCTGGAGACGCTGGGGGAAAGAGATAATGTAAACATGGAGTGAGATAGTTAGATAGATAAGAACAAACATAGATAGATAAATAGATATATTCGAACAAACATAGATATATAATTAGATAGATATATAGATAGATATATAGATTTAAACATATAATAATATATATTATATATATATATATATATATATATAGAGAGAGAGAGAGAGAGAGAGAGAGAGAGAGATTAGAACAAACATCGATAAATAGATTGATAAGTACATACAATACATACATACATAGATTTGAACAACCATCGATAGTTAGATAGATAGATAGATAGATAGATATGAATATATATATATATATATATATATATATATATATATATAGATAGATAGATAGATAGATAGATAGATAGATTTTAACAAATATGAATAGATAGATAGATAGATTTTAACAAATATAAATAGATAAATAGATAGATAGATAGATTTTAACAAACATAGATAGATAGATAGATAGATAGATAGATATGAATATATATATATATATATATATATATATATATATTATATATATATATATAAATAGATAGATATATAGATAGACAGATAGATAGATTTTAACAAATATGAATAGATAGATAGATAGATAGATTTTAAAAATAAATAGATAGATAGATAGATAGATAGATTTTAACAAACATAGATAGATAGATAGATAGATAGATAGATAGATTTGAATATATATATAGATAAATTGATAGATAGATAGATTTGAATATATATATATATATAGAGAGAGAGAGAGAGAGAGAGGGGGGGGAGAGAGAGTGAGTGAGGGAGAGAGTGAGTGAGAGAGAGAGAGAGAGAGAAAGAGATAGATCTTGTTCCATATGGATGTATATGTATTTACAAAAGTAATTGAATGATTTTAAAGCGATATAATCATCGCATATTCTCGTCTCTTTCACAAATTCAATCAAATACCCAATCGAAAAACAATTGAACATTAAACGATAAAGTTTTAATAAAGTAAAATAGCAATTTCATTTTTTCGATTTCGTAATCTGTCACTTTGATAAAAGCTTTTCTTTTCCCGTAAATATCTTTAAGTATTAGAGGCCTGAACGCGTCAAAAACTCAACGTTTCTAAATTAATATGTAATTTATTATTTTATTTTATTTTATATTTTATTTTTTAAATAAAGTAGTCTGTAATTGTCTTAGATGAAGCTATTTACTGCACATTGCGTATTATTTACTTTTGATTTGGATTGCACAAGATTCTGTCTTCTTCTTTTTACTTCTTTTGTTTCTATAATAGCAATATTATAAATCATTTCTAATAGAAAGTTTTTTTTTTAAATATAGCGTAAGGCATTAGCGTAAATAATCTCGCTTAAGTGGTCATAAAAGAGATAAATCCATTTAATTTGAATCGGTGTCAATCTGGAAGCCAACCAACTGGAATTGTTCGCATTTTGATTCCCGCCATCTTTAACGAAGCGTGTAGATTGTTTTTGATTCCAAATCCGAAACATGGTGATGATGTTTTACGTTGTTCAAACGAAAACGAAATGACATTTGTCTTGTTCTTGTTCTTGTCTTGTTGATTTTATTGTTGAAAATATGCATCAATTTTTCTGTGTATATTTTTAACTAGCAGTACCAGTAGATATACCACAGTATAATAATTTAATTATTACAACCTATGTTCTTTTTTTTTACGGCATATCAATCACGGTGGGTCATTTAATACCGACAACGTTTTGAAAATTTCCTGGCGATAGTTTGGAAAACAATTTTAAACTCGATTTTTTTGTAAGCAAATTATCTATTTAAACCATAGATGGGATCCTAACAGGTACTACCACTCCGAGTCAGAGTTGACCTGGAAGCAATGGTGTTGAAGGGGTGCTCCACATTCCCAGAGCTCCAGAACTGGAGCCTCACCATCACTTAGAGTTTAACGTCATACCCAGGACATGCCACCGATTTATAACATCCATATGATAAAAAGTGTTGGGGATTGCCATAAGGGCAATAGGGTTCGGACAATCATATAGGGGCTAGGTCTTGACGTGACCAGCTGATTGATCGGAGGGGCCTCTCCGACTGACCGTCCAGCCTAAGTAAGAGCCAAAGTGGAGTGTTCTATGTCATGTACTGCTCATCCACTAGTATTCCGTCCTTAAGCAACACCGGTCGCCACGCACGGCCAACAGGTGGCCTCATATGGGGGTACCCCTCTGCAGTGGTGCAGACGGTTATTCTAAGGCCCCAGCCGACAGGGCTGATTACAGCCTTTGATATGTTTACTTAAGTGATATTGCTGAATAGTTCAACATGTAAGTAAGTAAAGTCGTCAGGGTGGCTTAATTACGGTATCAGCCTGACGGTGCGGGAGCCAATCTCCTTTTCACTATCGCTAAACCAAGGAGGCAGTTTTAGCTTCAAAGAAGAGGCGCCACACCTGCCATCCGCTCCTCCCTTTACCGCACAGATCCCTGTGCTACTCATACACTGAGTAGGCGAGGTCCGGTATCGAACCCGGGACATTGTGGTTCCTGGTCGGACGCTAAAAAGTATGTTAATCTTGATTTAACTCTCTCTCATTCTTTTATTTTTCTTTCTTTTCTTTATTTCATCTTTCATTATTTTCGATTGAAACAGATTAGCGATATCGTTTCCGTGCGCTCACTCCATCTCTTTATCTTTCATCAATTTTCTTTCTTTCTTTCTTTCTTTCTTTCTTTCTTATCATATTTTTTGTATAGTATGCCCAATGTATTCCCTTTCTTTCTTTTTAATAAAAACGGAATGGTCCATTATTTAGCTGTGGTGACAACACCCATAAGAAATAAGAATTCGGTGATTAAGCGACGCCATTTCATCTTGGACGATTTGGCAGGTCTCATTTTTAACCATTTTTAACCATTTAAGATAATAACGCTCGGAAGATTAAGGATCAAGAGTATTGATATATAGATTCATTTCTTGTTTTGTTTTTGTTGTTTATTTCTTTTTCGGTATGTCAACACGTGTTCAGAATTACAAGCTTATTTGGATTTCATTACGAATTTTAATACCAAACCTTTAAAACTTTGAATAATGTTTCGAACTGTTGTCCTCATCTTTGTTGTGGTATGTATAAACACAACGTCCAGGCCGCTGTATCATTGGGCCTTGTTCAGGTTCCTCATATACCTTTGACTAAAGTCATTATCAGACGATAACCCTGAGTTCAAGCGTAGTTTCGGATCTTTATATCGTTATCACTAGTTCAAGGCGCTCCTAGAAGCATAAAATGTCACAAGGCTTATTGATAGAAATGTAATTAATATATTGGATAGATCTAAATTTATAGTAAATTCTAATAGAATTTTATAAATGGTAGATATAGAAAAAATAAAATAGAAGAAAAATTAAATATTCTAAGATAGAAATTTCAAAATATGCCGTAATGAACACTATAACATACCTAACCGTTTTCGTCTGATTTGGAATTTGAAATTAGAAGATCCCAAAATGTAATAATTGTATCTTATAATTTCCTGTTGAATATTCTGTGAACCCTAGCTGCTAAAAAAATAAAGATGAGAACAACATTAGGGGGCCGCCCTGTCGACTGGGGCGTTAAAATGCACCGACTGCACCTCTGCAGAGGGGTAAGACTCCCCCAATGGGGCTACCTGTTGGCCGTGTGTGGTGGCCAGTGATGCTTAAGGATAGAGCCCAGGTGGATGAGCAGTTCATGACTTGCAATACTCCACTTTGGCCCTATCTTGGGCTAGACGGGCGATCGGAGAGGCCCCCTTCGATCAATCGGCTGGTCACGTCAAGCCCTAGCACCTATATGATTTTCCCAACCCTATTGCCCTTATGGTAAGCTCCAACCCCTTTTTATTATATGGGTGTTAGAAGGCGGTGACTGAGGGTCTACATCTCCTGGCGTTAAACTCTATCTGATGGTGAGGTTCCAGTTTTGGGGTTTTGGGGAATGTGGAGCACCCCTGCATCACCATTGCTTCCTGATCCACTCTGACCCGGAGTGGTAGTACCCAAACATTGGGGGAGGGGGTACCCCTCTGCAGAGGTG
>CM042155.1:77856256-77863756 GCA_023376005.1 Doryteuthis pealeii | reverse complement strand
AGAAATGAAATAAGAACAATCTCTATCTCTCTCTATCTATCTCACACACGCATACATTCTCTCTCTTTCTTTCTTTCTTTCTTTCTTTCTCTCTCTCTCTCTCTCTTCTCTCTCTCTCTCTCTCTCTCTCTCTGTATCTATCTATCTATCAATATCTATCTATCTATCTCTTCTAATCACTCACCTATTTCTCTCTCTCCTTCGCTCTCCCCCCCTCTCTCTCTCTCTCTCTCTCTCTCTCTCTCTCACACACACACACACACACACCACACACACACACTGTGCTCATCCCTCTCCTATTTCTATCTATCTATCTATCTATCTACTCTACACACCTACAAATAGGAAAACAAACTACCATTTAATAATTAAACAAAAAAGGGTCGGCCAAACCTGGAATGATAATTAAACATTGGTGGACACACACTCATATATAAACACACATCAACACACACAGAAACTCACACATACACACACGCGGAGAATTTGGAAGATATAAGATACAAAATTAAATGGACAATACCTATCAGCGCCCCACTCTTGGGCTTCAGAAATCTTCTGAGGAGGGGATCTTTATCTCGAAATATTAGGAATTAACGAGAGGTTAACAAACAACATGATATTTGCCTTATTTTTCTTTACACTTGCATTGTGATAGTGTGACGAGACTGAAAGGCAGCCCTATGAACAAGCGAATTCTCAGCCCCCTCAAACAAAGCGTGTCAGGATATGTTTGGCCTATGGCGAGCGTCTATGGATACTCGAACTCGCTACCTCCTCGTAGCTGAGGTATTGTTAGTAGAGACCCAAATAAAGTATATCCGAATTTACATAAGCGCATTCGAACGAGCAGAAATAAAGACGGACTGTCGCTGACAGGGCGAGTGTGGAAGGAAGTGTTTGGACGGCAAGACACCAGACGACTGCTATTTGATGTGAGAGTGGCGTGTTCAGTTGGGAAAGGAATTGCATTTCGTTTGTTGGGAGAGACTTTCAAAGGATTGATATTACCTTGAATTTTTGGACCCCTTTCAAAAGAGATAGCCTTTAAAACCAACCACCAAACCAATATAAACACAATGTTTCAAGCAAATTATAAAACCCTTTTATACATGCACACATTCGAACAAACATAGTTAACAGATAGATAGATGGATAGATAGATACGTAAGTAGTTGGATAGATAGATACGCACGTGGATAGAATGATAGATAGATAGATACGTAAGTAGATGGATAGATAGATACGCACGTGGATAGATTGATAGATAAATAGATACGTATGTATATAGATACATAAATAGGTACGTACGAAGATAGAGAGAGAGAGAGATAGAGAGATGGATAGGAACATACTGATATATATATATATATATATATATATATATATATATATATATATATATACTAGCAAATATATGCACCCTCCGGGTGCAAGTATTTAAGTTTTAATATAATAAATATTATATCAAATTAGAAATAATGAAACTGAATAAGAATGCAGATAAAAAGATTTGGAACAGAGGGGGTATGATTGAAAAATACAACAACTTTGAAACTAACTCTTCCATCATTTTCCTTTACTCCCGTCTTTCATTGGTAAATTTTCTTAATTTAACTATTTAGTTAAAATAGGAAGTAAAGAATAAAATTACGGATATTTCTTCTTGTTAATGGATTTCTTTTAAGATTTATCCCCGAGATTTTTGCTCATATTCAATAAGATAAAAACAAACAATTAGAAATCAATAATACTAAGCATATATTTATTAAAATCAATTTTTAAAGATCAATATGCAAATTAGCCTTCCCGTTCACACTGTAATCCGCTATTTTGTTGTATATAAAAATATAATGGCATGTTATCAGTATGTAGATATAGTCTACAGTCTTAATGATGGAAAACAATTTTATTAGTAATTGAGCTTTAAATAAAAATAAAATCATGGGGAATATGATGTAAATAACAAACGGAATTGTGACTTGTATACTAATATAGTTTCGGTTACAGACAGAAAACCCCACAATCTCCATTATAATAAGATATATATATATATATATATATATATATATATATATATATATATATATAGAGAGAGAGAGAGAGAGAGAGAGAGAGGAGATAGATAGAAATCCCGAGAAAGAAAAATATACGAAAATATAACACGGTAGATACACAAGAAACTAACTTGCTGTCAGTGTACGTATGTGTGTGTGCACGCATGCGCAAAGGACACGAAATGTCACCTTCAAAACACCCACATACATCAACTGAGTCTGTTTCTATATTAATTGCAGATATAAACCACAAATAAACGTGATCGTTAAACACATATAAAGCAAATGAGACAAGGTGATTGCTTTCGTATTTGCTTGGCTAAGAAATTCCACATGTTGAACAGATCCGTCCAGGAATTTGAATTCCACCTTGAAAGTCTAATAAGGGATGAAAGGCCTAGTGGATAATTAACCAGAGAGAGAGAGAGAGAGAGAGAGAGAGAGAGTAGCCTGATGACATTAAGAATATTTTTGAAATTAAAAACGTATTTACCATATGTAAAAGTAGCTTAATTGTGAGAATCCCCGGTTTGCACTCCTGCACCTTCGTTGCACAATGTCCAGACCCCAAATTGCGATGTTTCTGTGGTGGCCGATTTGAAGGGCACGAGTCAGAGACAGGTCCACAAGGATTAAAATAAAATAAAACAAAACAAACAAAAAATCTGTTAATAGTACGCTGATGGAAGAGGAGGTCGTGACACTCTAGACATTTTGACTCAGTGGGATATCAAATATCTTCCTATCACTCCTTTTTTATTTAATTATTCATTCCTTCATCATATTCAATCATGTATACACACATAGTTCACTATCTCCCATCAACACACAGACACTCATACTATTTATTCACATAACTAATTATTACACCTATATATACACACTATACGCATGATCCACCAGTTGCATTCTGCACCCATGCATTCTACTTCCATGCATAGTGTCACATAATAACAACGAGTCAAAAGTAATGCCATTTTCTTTATTTCATGTGAAGTTTTGTTTTTATAATACTAAGGCCTACATTGAGACCCTAACGATGTTGATAACAAGAATCTGATGGATAAGACCCAACTTTCTAATAGACAATGTCCTCCTTCTATATAACAATGCTTGACCATACACAAACATCAGGACAAGGGGGAAAATCGCCTCATTCGGGTGAACAACTTTACCGGTTCCTCCATACTCACCAGAGGTCGCGCCTTCAAACTACCATCTCTTCGACCCCATGAAAGAGGTTTTGAGAGGCAAACATTATTCCAGTGACGAGGAAGCGAAGTCTGTAGAGAAGAAGTGCCTTAAAGAACAGTCAACAGAATTATACGGGACAGGGATATATGCTTTCATTCGAAGATGGAACATTGCTATTGAGAGAAACGGGGACTATGTAGAAAAGTGGGGATGTGATCCACAGAGGACCAGCTTCAATTTGATGTATGATACATGTTCCTGTGGGATACATATTTGATGTATGATACATGTTCCTGTCCTTAAAAAATGGCATTACTTTTTGAATCACCCTAATATTTCACACGCACTCAGTGAAACCCTGTAGGCTAGGAATATGACATAAACGGTCCCCAATACACTTCGGGCATACACGGGCCTAAACACACCAGTTGTCTATCGTTACCACTGTACATCTATATATAATAAATAAAAGCTTATTCATATAACAACGTCTTAGTTATAATTGACATTATAACACGCTATAGTTTACACTATATTTAGTTGGTACAAATGCAGAATAACGCGCAAGAGATAATATCATCAGAATCGCATTTTACCTATAAATAGTATTTGATTACGTAAACTCCTAGAGTAGCTTAAAACCCAACCCTAACACTAACCCTAACCCTAAAACTAAGCCTAATCCTTACCGTTTTGTCTATTAACGTAAAACTTAATGTTTTATACGTAAAATAATGATATTATCTCTTGTGCGCTATTCTGCATTAGTACCGAGAATATTTTTTAAAAAGGGGGTCCTATACTTAGTTGAATAAGATTAGATTACGGGGGCCTAAGATCTATTTAACCCATAGATGGAACCCTAACATATACTACCATTCCGGGTCAGTGTGAACCTGGGAGTAACGGTAATGAAGGGGTATTCTACACTTCCCAGAGCTCCTACAAGATTTGGTTTGGTTTGCTTTCTTTGTTTAATGGCATATCAAACTTTGTGGATTATTTAATTCTAAATCTATCCTTAGCAAAACAACAGTATATATTAACCAACCCCTCTGCTCTAGCAGGATGTGACACAAGGTCAATTTTAAGCAAAATTAAACAGGTTTGAATTCAATGTCTTCCTTCTCCTGGACTGGTTGCCATATGAAGATTAAAGAACACAATCGCCCCCACTACTCACCCACAGCTGAAGGAATGAATACCTTTCCCAAGGGAATGTGTGCTATGAAAATGCAACCTCCTCCAGGAATTGAACTCGTGTTACATAGATAGATTTGAACAGACAGACAGACAGACAGACATACAGATAGATAGATAGATAGATAGATAGATAGATTTAAGAAAACCTAGATGGATTTGAATAAACATAGATAGATAGATAGATAGATAGATAGATAGATTGAGAAAACATAGATGGATTTGAACATACAGAAATATATATATATATATATATATATAGATAGATAGATAGATAGATAGATAGATAGATAGATAGATTTGAGAAAACATAGATGGATTTGAACAAACAGAAAAAGATAGATAGATAGATAGATAGATAGATAGATTTAAGAAGACATAGATGGATTTGAACAGAGATAGAGAGATAGATAGATGGATTTGACCTAAGATTTATAGATAAATAGATAGATTTGAGAAAACATAGATAGATAGATGGATAGATAAATAGATAGTTAGTTAGTTAGTTAGATAGATAGATAGATAGATAGATAGATGTGAGAAAACATAGACAGATAGATAGATAGATAGATAGATAGATAGATTTGAGAAACATAGATAGATAGATAGATATATAGATAGATAGATAGATAGATAGATAGATATAGATAGATAGATAGATAGATAGATAGATAGATAGATAGATAGATAGATAGATAGATAGATAGATAGTGTGAGAAAACATAGATAGATAGATAGATAGATAGATAGATTGAGAAAACATAGATAGATAGATTTGGGAAACATAGATAGATAGATGATAGATAAATAGATAGATAGATAGATAGATAGATAGATCTGACCTAAAATTTATATATAGATAGATAAATTGATATAACTATTTGAGAAAATATAGATATATTTGAACAAGCATAGATGGATAGATAAATATACAAATAGATGGATTTGACCTAAAATCTATAGATAGATAGATAGATAGATAGATCACAAACTGAACTGATAACAGACCTAAGTGTTAAAAGCTTCGGGCTGACATTGTAATAGTATGAATAAGTCGGAATTGCAGTTTTTTTTACAAAGGCAGAATACATTTATAAGCGGAACATTCCCCAACCGATGTTCCCATAAATCTGCTCTCTCATATCGCTCCTCTATTTCTGCCTCCATTCCCTGTTCCCGTATTATTGTTCATTTTCACGACTTCCTTCTAGTCATATCCACCCTATTTACTGCCCTAGTTTATTTGGGATCTGATTTCCTTTATTTAGCAGCCATAACCCTGTCAACGCTAAGAATGATTAGTGGGTCCCGTTGCATCTGGAAGGCAAAATATTTGTTGTTCAGATCTTGCACGTGCTGTTAGATGTTAAAAAGCCGGAAACCAGCGGTCCTAATCAGCATTTTCTATCTCTTGCATCCCATAAAACGAATAGCAGCTGATAAGGAGTCGCAATCCCGGTCAGTTGCAAAAAAAGAAAAAAAAGAAAGAAGAATGAACAAGAATAGAAAGAGAAGATAAATAAATGAAAGATATATATGTACATAAGGCTTTTGTAAAGATATATATGTGGTTTTGTAATTTGCTTTGATATGTAATAGCTCAGTCGGTAGAGCGTTCGGCTAGAAACCAGAAGGTTCCTAGTTCGATACCCGCCCTCGCTAACTCAGCGTATGAGTAGCACAGGGATCTGTGCGGTAAAGTAAGGAGTTGATGGTATGTGTGGCGCTCCACCTTAGACTAAAAATAATCTCCTTGGTCTAGCGCTAGTGAAAAGGGGATAGACTCCCTCGCTGTATGCATCGAACCAGGAACCTAGGGATTCGTAGCCGAACACTCTGCCGACTGAGCTAAACTGGCCCCTTATTTTGCGTATTGTGACATAATCAGAGACGTAGTTTAGTTTACAGACAGATAGACACCAAATCTACATTACAATAAGATATATGTATACATATGTTGATAAAGAGAGAAGGGAGAGAAAGAGAGAGATGAGAGCAGAACATGCATGAGAGACGGAGTAGGTAGAAATGAAAGAAAACGAGATGGAGGTATAGATTGGTCAGATAACATTTGTTTAAATGCTGTGCAAGAAAAGAAAAAGAAAAAATAAGACCTTTTTGTGCGTTGTGTGTGTTCATGGGGAGGGGTGCTGGGATAGAATGATATAAACGAATAAACTAAGATTGATAGATCTATATAAATTGATACAAAGATAGAGAACTCTCCTCAAACTTTGAAAATCGCATAGGCGTGAAACTGTCAGTAACCCAGCGCAATTCACCTCATGCCCGCGCTAACCTTACTTAGATAGAAGTGCTCTATCAAAGATATCGAACATAAATATGATCATAGATATAGTACACTATATTATTAGTATTATCTGCGTTATTCGGACTATTGTCCCCATCTTCATTGTTATTTGTACAATGTTTCGGGCGATCTGCCCTCCGGCCTTCGTCAGGTATTTCTTATCGGACTCGGGAACCTTCTCGAACTCGGGAACCTTCTTTTCGAACACGGGAACTTTCTTGTACTATTCGGAAGCCATCACGGAACTTTGAACTACCTGAAATACTTGAAGAAGGCTGGAGGGCATATCGGCCGAAACATTGTACAAATAACAATGAAGATGGGGACAATAGTCCGAATAACGCAGATAATACTAATCTTCAAGCCTCATCTTAAACATTCAGAGAAATACTAGATTATTAATATTAAAGATATATATATATAGAGAGAGAGATAAAGATAGGAATAAAGATATATAGATAGATAGATAGATAGATAGATAGATAGATAGATAGTATGTGTGTGTGAGGTGGCTGGTGTATGTATATATGCACGTGCTTACCTGCTTCTTTCAGTCTGATATTTGCTAATTTGAAGATTTCATATCTGGTCTTAATGTAATGATTTTCCGCCTCTTATATACGTAAATCCTTATATATAAGTAATAATAATGATGATAATATATACTAGCAAATATATGCACCCTCCGGGTGCAAGTATTTTAGTTAAATTTTATAATAAAATATCATATTAAATTAG
>CM042155.1:77841256-77851256 GCA_023376005.1 Doryteuthis pealeii | reverse complement strand
TCACTTGCCTCATATGGCAGTAGTCCCCTCAGTATCAATGACAAGGTTAATTTCGCATGAGTTTCTCGGTGCTGTATCATGGCTGAAACAGTATAGTGTTTAACTATCCTGCTAGAGGTCACGGTTTCGATTCCTGTCGGAGGGGAGTCGTTAGTATATATCGCTGATGAGACTTAATAAAGTTGAAACAGTCTGTACGGTATTCTACACACCGAGTGATTCTTTGCGGGATTCACTTGTCATTATTATTATCTTCTATAATTATCGAATTTATGCGATATTCGCATTGTAGTTGCCTTCAAGCAAAAATATAAATATTATCGACAATGCTTCTAAAAATAAACAAACATCCAAAAAAAAAAAAAAAATATATATATATATATATATATATATATATAATCAATGGTAATATTATGGTTTCACACTCATAACTTAAAGTTTCTTGGTAGTCCAATCATCAGATGAGATCAATGGTAGAGATGTTAAAAACCAGTCGTGAAATGATTGAGATGTTAAAAACCAAATTTTTTAGTGTTTATATGAAGCGTTTTTCACGCGATGGGAAATGTAAAGCTAAAAATTGTTTTTTTTTAAACTGTGGCTTGTTTAACGTTTATGTGACGTGGATTGTATTCACGTGATGTAATGTCATGACCTTAAATTTGTATTTAAAAAACATTATAATCAAACAAACTTGCACTGGTGTTAATGCACGCGGTGTTCAGATGAATTTTTTTTATTTATCTTTTTTTTAAATAAACAAAAGGAGAGCGAAAATTCAGGGATCAATTAGGGTCAGGTGGTAAGTGACACAGTAAAAATGTGTTCAATATATATATATATATATATATATATATATATATATATATATATATTAAAACACCAGTACACAGGAGAAATAATTGTACAGTTAGTGAGCCAGCAGGCGAAACGATATATAAGTGAAATAATGTAGCCGGCAGGCGAAATTATATATTGGTGAGATATTTTAAGACCGTTATATAGAAGCGCCTGTGATAAGATAATATGTATTTAAAGGCACCCTCTAGCTCTGGCAGTCACACCGTTATTCTATTCTATTCTTAATCTTTCCTCCTCACTTTTTATCTAAGTAGGTCAAGGTCAAGGGGGAGCGATCCCCCCATACCCCTTTGACCTATGGAGGCGCGTGGGCTAGTGGTTAGAGTCGTGGAAAATGGACTCGTCAATTCGAGTTCAATTCCTAGACGAAGCTGTTAGCATTTCACATAGTGCTAATACCCTTGGGAAAGGTATGAATCCATATATTCTCCCTCCAGCTATGGGTTAAATAGTAGGGCAGACTGGGCCTTCAGCCTTGGGTAGGTAACCAGTCTAGGAGAGGGGTAACTCTGAATTCAAAATTCCTGAGGTCGGTCGTTGATTGGGTTTGTGGCAACCCTTGATGCACCAATTCTTTCCTATTGACTGAGCCAAAAAGTGTGGATGGTCCAACACAAGCCTTCACCACTATAAACAAATCGCTGTGTGGGTGTTGATTGTGTGTGTGAACCCTCATGCGTCGAAAATCGACGAGAGAGTCCATATATATATATATATATATATATATATATATATATATGTGTGTGTGTGTGTGTGTGTGTGTAACAGACAAGCACCTGCACAAAACAAACAAACGATTAGTGCAACAAAGAAGCAAGGAGGTCACTAAGGGCGACTCTCCCATGCCACCCAACGAGGTCACAAGAGATGATACCATCAACATCAATAAAAGTATATATAGACGCCACAAAGACCAGATCAGATAGTCTATCCGATCCGAAGAAGGGGTTTAAACATCCCCGAAAATTTAACGAAATAAAACTAAACGAAATAAAAACTGAGTTTCTTATAATTTCCTATCTAATGCTTCATGCATCATATATAAAAGTAAAGTAAAGTCGACGGGGCGGCCTAAAGTCGGTATCAGCCAGTCAGCGAGGGAGTCTATCTCCTTTTTAATAGCGCTAGACCAAGGAGATTGTTTTTTAGCATCTGAGGTGGAGCGCCACACCTAACATCAGCTCCTTACTTTACTGCACAGATCCCTGTGCTACTCATACGCTGAGTTGGCGAGGGCCGGTATCGAACTCGGAACCTTGTGGTTTCTAGCCGAATGCTCTACCGACTGAGATATGTACATATATATATATATTAAGCACATATTCTCCCCCATATATATATATATATATATAAACGGTATATATATATATATATATATATATATTATATATATATATATATATACCTCCTCCCTGTCTCTCTGTCTCTCTTTCTCTGTCTGTCTGTCATGTCTCGTTCTGGATTTAGATAACTCGGTCAATGTTTGATTTATTTGGTTTGGATTTTACAGCATGACAACCCTTGTTGGTCTATTTTATGCCAAAAACCTTCTTTCTTTTATTCATTCTTGTTGAGTATTCAATTTTTTAAACTTTTCGAATATTATAATAAAAATATAATGTTAGAAAAGCAATGAATAAAAATATAATTTTCTAAGTCTCTTTTTTTTCATTAATTTCTTTACTATCAGTTTAATTCAACCTAATGAAATTATGCAAGCTTGCTAAAAGCATTGAATGAAATATCTAAAAAGAAAAATATAATTGATAAAAACATAATTATTGACATCCCAGAGTCTCTCACTGAATTGGATAATCAGTTGAAAGCACCAAAGTTAAGCAGCGATCAGCCAGTTCAATACTAAATTGGGTAACCACTTAAGCACTAGCTGGTACAATCAGTTTAATTCAACCTAATGAAATTATGCAAGCTTGCTAAAAGCAATATCTAAAAAGAAAAATATAATTGATAAAAACATAATTATTGACATCCCAGAGTCGCAGACTGAATTGGATAATCAGATGAAAGCACCAAAGTTAAGCAGCGATCAGTCTGTTCAATACTAAATTGGGTGACCACTTAAGCACTAGCAGGTACAATCAGTTTAATTCAACCTAATGAAATTATGCAAGCTTTCTAAAAGCATTATATGAAATATCTAAAAAGAAAAATATAATTGAAAATATAATTGAAAAAACAACATAATTATTGAAATCCCAGAGTCTCTGACTGAATTGGATAATCAGTTGAAAACATCGTTTCGAGACGAGTCTTTTCCTTTTCCTTCTTGGATAAACATAGGAAAACAAATATAAAGAAAGTCCCTTTAATTAATAAATGCTAATCTTTCTGACTCTGTTTATGTCACACATGACGGCTGTGTGAAGAGTGCCGCGACCATGAATGATTAATTAATTCCTATCAAAACGCAAGGAATCCTCATTACGTTTCGACAAGTTAAGTGTAAACATCATTCTTTTGATCTGAAAGCATCAAAGTTAAGCAGCGATCAGCCTGTTCAATACTGAATTGGGTGACAACTTAACAAGTCTGCAAATTCTCTGAGTCTTCACCGTCCTGTTGGTTGAACTTAGAATAAGATGAGTGTATCATGTATAGAGGGGTTGGTTGGTTGGTTTTTACGGCATGTCAACCCTTTTTGGTTATTTTATGCCAAAGACATTTTGTTTTGTTCATTTTTGATGGATATTAAAGATTCTTTTTTTAAATACATTTTTTCAAATTCATTTTTTCTGTTAAACCCATAGATGGAACTTTAACAGGTACTACAACTCCGGGTCAGGGTGACCCTGTGAATAATGGCGATGAAGGGGTACTCCACATTTCCAGAGCTCCAGAACTAGAATTTCACCATTAGATGCAGTTTAACGTCATACCCATGACCCTAAGAACCTCGGCCACCGCCCTTTAGCACAAATAGGATAAAATGGTTAGGGGGTGTCACATAGTCACCGTTTCTCTCAACAGCACCTTCGAATGAGAGCATGTATCCCCGCCCTGTAAAATTCTGTTGACTGTTCTTTGAGTCACTTTTCATTACAGATTTCAGTTCCTCGTCACTGGAATAATGTTTGCCTCTCAAACCCTTTTTCATGGGGCCGAAGAGATGATAGTCTGAAAAGCAAACATTATTCCAGTGACGAGGAAGTGAAAGAAACGGTATGTGGAGAAGTAGGGATGTGATCCACAGAAGACCTGCTTCATTTTGATGTATGATACTTGTTCCTGTGTTTGTAATTATACCTGTCCTAAACAAATGGCATTGCTCAGTTCGTCGTGTTCATTTCATACAACGGTAACCATTACACTAAAAACACCTCCTTTTGTATCCAGTTATATGACATCAAGTATTCTTATATGATGCAAAGCATTTGCACTCAGTCGTAGGGTTTCAAGTATTCCTATCTAATACTTATAGTTTATACACAAATATATAGTCTCAAATGAATATTTCTATATACAATAATCATTTGCTTGCATACGATTTCAAGAAACTAATAATAATAATCCTAAGTAAACAATCAGAACTTAAAGTAAATATTTAAAACAAATAATTTGCATCTAACATAACCTGTTGACATACCACAGTATGATAATTCAATTATTACAACGTTTGATATGTTTGTTTCTGAGCTATTGCTAAATAGTTCAATACGTAATACCTGTCCTAAACAAAATGGCATTACTATTTCTCTGAATTTTTGAGATGAGGCTTGACAATTAGTATTATTTGTATTATTCGGGCTATTGTCCTTATCTTCATTGTTATCCGTACAATGTTTCGGCCGATGTGCCCTCTAGCCTTCTTCAGGCATTTCTTGTCAGATCAAGAACTTTCTCGGATTCGGGAACTGTCTTTTCGAACTCGGGAACCTTCTTGTCGTAATCGGGAGCCATCACGGAACTTTGAACCTAACCCTTTATTCAGTCCACGGGGGTATCCTGTTCTCATTCCGCTAACCATAGCTGGGGTATAGGTGTTAAGCTGTGTTAATTATTATTCTATGTTACTGCTGCCCCTGACCAGGACTGAACCTGCAGTCTAGAGATAACTGTCACTTAGAACTGTCTTAACTTAACTCCTTTATCCACTACGCTATGTGTCAAACTGATGGCTCCCGATTACGACAAGAAGGTTCCCGAGTTCGAAAAGAAGGTTCCCGAGTCCGACAAGAAATACCTGAAGAAGGCCTGAGGGCACATCGACCCAAACGTTGTACAGATAAAAATGAAGATGAGGACAATAGTCCGAATAATACAAATAATACCAAAATGGCATTACTTTTTGACTCACCCTCGAATGTTGATAAATCTACCTTATATTTGTTTTACATCATCTCTGGTAAGATGTAATTAATTTCCAAGTATGTTGATATTTAACTGAATTTAATTTAATTTTATATTTTCTCTGTTAAAACATAATTCCTTCACTAACACCTTAATATTTAATTGAATTTAACATACATCAGTTCTTATATTCTCTCTGGTAAAACAATTCATATCCAATTTATATAATTTAATTTACATGTGGTTTTAAATCCTCTCTGTCTAAACGTAAACACTTTCAGAACACTTTAACATTTAAAGATAAATCTTTGATTTATTATTTATTTATATTAAGAAGGCAATTACAATGCGTATAAAAATAAAAATAAAATAATGTAAATATTAAATAAAAATAATTTTGACATTATTTTATTTTTATTTTTTATACGCATTGTAATTGCCTTCTTAATATAAATAAATAATACTATACTTAACAATGCTTCAAGCAAATTATCAAATACTATTATCCCTACGCCTGAGCGAGGCCGAATTTGCAACTATCGGACATTGGACATTATTTTATTTTTTATACGCATTGTAATTGCCTTCTTAACAAAAATAAATAATAATATACTTAACAATGCTTCAAGCAAATTATCAAATACTATTATCCCTACGCCTGAGCGAGGCCGAATTTGCGATCACAAGAAGACTATTCCAACTATCGGACACTGGACATTATTTTATTTTTTACACGCATTGTAATTGCCTTCTTAATATAGATAAATAATAACATAATTAACAATGCTTCAAGCAAATTATCAAATACTATAATCTTTGATTTGTTTTATATTTAAAAAAAAAGTAAAAGTAAAGACGTCTGGGTGGTCTAAGGTCGGTATCAACCAGACAGCGAGGGAGTATATTCCTTTTCCCTAGCACTAGACCAAGGAGATAATGTTTGCGTCTGGGGTGATGCGCCACACCTGTCATCAGCTCCTTACTTTACCGCACAGATCCCTGAGCTACTCATACGCTGAGTTGGCGAGGGCCGGTATCGAACCAGGAACCTTTTGCTTCCTAGTCGGACATTCACCGACTGAGCTAAACCGGTCCTTGTTTATATAAAAAAGTAAGTCGTCGGGGCGGCCTAATGTGGGTATCAGCCAGACAGTGAGGGAGTATATCCCCTTTTCGCTAGCGCTAGACCAAGGAGATTATTTTAGTATATGAGGTGGAGCGCCACACCTAGCATCAGCTCCTTACTTTACCGCACAGACCCCTGTGCTACTCATACGCTGAGTTGGCGAGGGACGGTATCGAACTAGGAACCTTGTCGTTTCTAGCCGAACGCTCTACCGACTGAGCTAACCCGGCCCTTAACTACTTTCTGAACATCCAAATACTTACAGTCTATATTCAACTGACTTGATTCTGTTAGTATATCCCTTACGATTGGGCCTATGAATAAACTCGAAAATTTCATACTAAGTGGTACGAATTAAAAACTAACAGATGATTGTTCGTTGGTTTCTAAGGAATTCCACATGTTGAAAAGCACAGATTCAAACCGGAACTTGAAGCCATCTGTATGAATTTAATGGGGATTGAAAAGCGTACATGATAATTAGCAAGTTCTCACATCTGGATGTATTCAATCTGATTTCAAGTTAAACAGAATAGAATAAATTATCTGATTTTTAGCGTAAGCGAACGAATGCTTTTTTTTTTTGTTATTAAGAAAGATAAGTTAAATAGTCTAGCAAAAGAATGCACCTCCTGCGAGCAAGTATTTAAGTTTTAATGTAATAAAATATCATATTGAATTAGAAAGACTAACATGACAAAATAAGAATGAATATAAAAACATAACACTTTTTTAAATGTTATTTTTATTGATTTCTTTATAGAATTATATATAGTATTACTTTTAATATATTTGAGAATAACATGATAGTATTAGAAATCAGTATCAGCAAATAATTATTTATTCAACTCAGTTTTGATATAATCATTATGCAAATTATTCCCACTATATGATATGTAAATCTTCATTTCTTTGGGATCTATTACACATATTTCATAATTTTGAATGCATTAATACCACGGGCCTTTCGGGGCCTGTGTCTATTAATGAAATTAACAGCGTCGAACCCAGGGGGCTACCCCCAGGCAACACCTTGCCCCTCGATTTAAAGGGGCAGGGCTGGGTTTATTGCCCAGCGCCTGAGGCGCCCCCCCCCTTGAGGGGAATGCTGAAGTGATCGACGCAATTTTTGTTCTTTCCCACCCATGAGCTTCGGTTTGTGGGTGGACCCACATAAAAAAGAGGCCTTGTGCCCAGCCCATACAAGTGGCGTATGAGGCAAATACAGGGAGGGGAATTCCGACGGGATCGATGCATTTTTTGTCTCTACCACCATGAACTTCGGTTTGTGAGTGGGCCCACATAAAAATTCCTAGTGTCACGCCCTCATATGTGGGATGAGAGGCAAATACTTTAATAACACGCGCTCTTCGAGGCCTGTGTTTATTAATGAAATTAACAGCGTGATCCAAGGGGGCATCCCCCAGGCAACACCTGCCACCTCGATTTAAAGGGGCAGGGCTGGTTTTATTGCGCAGTGCCTGAGGCGCCTCTCTGTGTTACCCGGTATTTCAAAGATACGTGGTTCAAATTAACCGATCTGAAAAAAATGTAACCATTTTTTAAATAAAATAACTGGTGCATTATATCTTTTATTCATATTAATATATCAACACTGAAAATTTCATTAAATTCAGTTAATTCCCTGTTTTGGGTATTTTCTTCATTCGGCGGGGTGACGTACGATGTTGGAATTTAGGTCCGTTATGTTCGATTTAACCCTGGTGGCTTTGTCGAATTCTTTTGACGATAACCAGTTCACCACTAGAATTTCCAGTTTGCTCAATTCAGTTCATGGTACAAGACATTACACTTGTTTTAAATAAATCTGGGGAAACATTTTACTTACATTATGTTCGACTCTCTTAATGTTAATTTAACTTTGTTGGGTTTCACGTAAGCTTTTAACTTTAAAAGTCGATGATTAAAGCAAGGAAGTTCTTCACTCAGCAGAGATATCTGACTGAAGTATTTCCTTACTATAAAGAAGAAGAAATATCCAAAGTTCGTTTCTCGGGCTTCATTTCTTAATACAATAAGACACAATGAAAGGGGAATAACCGAGAGAACTTATAAAAATAAAATCCCCTTTTATCGATAGGTACACGAAAATGATGTATCTTCCCCCACCCCAAGTAGCTTATGCAAAGGTGGAAAAGATTTTCTGAAGAAGATGTTTGGTTGGTTGGTTGGTTGGTTTCACGGCATATCATGTTATATACCCTTCTAACATATCGGGTATATAATTGCGAGAGAGAGAGAGAGAGAGAGAGAGAGAGAGAGAGGGAGAGAGAGAGAGAGAGAGATGGGTAATTCCATGTCAAATCATCCAGGCCATGTCACCCAGCCCCTTCAATTCTTCTGAAATTTTGTCCGAGTGTGGATAAAGATAAAGGTAGCCAATCCCCAGATTTTGAGCTTCCATTCCCATAAATGGGCGGAGTTATGTCGATTTTAGCTCTCCAAATTTGAGGGGAGTCGCAAAAAAAGGCGACTTTTTGTAACATATTTTTGTCTGTAAAATGAGTTCTAGAGCTTCCCTACTCCTAAAAATTAGTTTATAAAAGCATTTTTGGATTTCTTAGGCAAAATGCTTTTACAAATCAATCTTTTTGGTACAAATAATGTTCAATATATGTAAAATGATAATTTAAAAAATGTGTCATATCGGGATATTGATCTTGCAATGAAAAAATCAGAAATCATCAATAACTTAAAATTGGTTGACTTTAAAACTTTTGTAATGGCATTTTTGGATTTCATGGACGAAAATGCTTTTATAAACCAATATAAGTAGTAGGGAAGCTCTAGAACTCATTTTACAAACAAAAATAGATGATAAAAAGTAGCTATTTTTTGCCAACCCCACCAAATTTGGAGAGCTAAAAATCGACATAACTCCGCTAATTTTTGGAATTGGAAGCTCAAATTTTGGGGATTGTCTAATGTTAACATAGTATACACATGTACAGAATTTCAGAAGAATTGAAGGGGGTGGGTGACAATTTTACTTTTTTCTGGATGATTTGACATGGAATTACCCAGGTGAGGAGATAATGAATGAGATGAGGGGTCTTACTTGTTAACTCTTCAGCTTGCTACTGCGGCTAACTTGCCGCCATCTTCTTCTGAACTTTTTGCGGGCTGATCACTACATTTCGTTAGGCCGCTCATCTCTTGTTTTAATAACTTAACAAGACGTAGTTATCTTTCTTAAGTCTTTTATTGAACAACTCCAGCCTACAAAACTGCAGTTGTGAGATGCGACTCTTGAGAGACATCTTAAACCCTAACCCTAACCCTAAACCCTGATCTAAACTTTAATCCCCATAGTTGAGTAACATAATGTAACAGGGTGACCCAGAAAAAACAGAACCCACAAATGTAGTAATAAAACTGTTAATTTTAATTCTGATTTTTTTAAAGTTCAAGTCCAACAAGGGTTAGGGTTAGGGTTTAGGGTTAAGGTTAGGGTTAGGATTGGGGTTTAGGGTTAGTTTAATGGGAAAATAAATAAATAATTTGGGTTCTGTTTTTTCTGGGTCGCACTGTAATATCATGTTACTGAACTAGGAAATAACCCACCGTTGTTATCATTCTCTATTCGCCATCTTTTAAGTCCGTGCTGTGTATTTTCTATCTCTTCCAGCCGAAATAAAAGACCGTGTAAAAATTTCAGGAATCGCCATTACCCTCTTTAAGGAA
>CM042155.1:77831256-77836256 GCA_023376005.1 Doryteuthis pealeii | reverse complement strand
GAGTTCAAATTATAGACGAGGCTGCCTACATTTTGACATGGCGCTAATACCCTTGAGAAAGGTATGCATCCACCTGCTCTCCTCCAGCTATAGGTAAATAGCAGGGCAAACTTGACTTTCTATCCTTGGTTAGGCAACCAGTCTAGAAGGAAAGATCTGAATTTAGACCTGTTAAACTCCATCTTAAAAAATTGATCTTGTGTCACATCCTGCTCGTGCGGAGGGGGTTTGTAAATATGTACATCTGTTTCATATCTGGAACTTTACAAATAAATCTAGGAAAAACTTTAGGATCTTTTTTGCCGGGCACCATATATTTTCCCAGGTTAAAAAGTAGGCAATTAAATACGGATGAAGAAGAGAACAACAATTGAAGATAAAAACATATATTCCAAAAGGTACAAATTGCAAACATAATGGCGTTTGCTGCCAGACTTATCAGCTGAGGTATTGGAAGCGACTGGATTTAGACTACTTACTGCTACGTGCTCAACACTACAAGTAACTTAGGCATGGAATTCAATTTAGGCACCAACATACGAGGTTGGCTAAATCGCCCCCTGGTGCCAAGGGCAGATAATTAATCGCTATTTTTTCAAGTTCAACCTTTAAAACCTTATTGGATTTATAGATGCTCATTTAGAATAGTTGCATTTCTACGTTTAAGACACGAAAAAACACGTGAACAAATTACGGACAAGAGTCAAAAGAACCAAATATATGAAACAAGTCGAAACGACCTTGATTCGAAATGTACAACAGCAATTGATTGCATGTCTATAAAGTGTCTACCTTTGATGTGAATACCACTATGAGGAAAGGTTACCGAAGTGTTATAGGTGACACACCCTATAAGACCAATGGAATGCGCCAACAGATTACTATAAATAAACAGGGATAATTGTGGCTTAGGAAGCAAGCCAATGCGAGTGCCAATAACTCTGTTCGTCGGACGTAATTTCCACATCTCTCTATTGTATTGTCTACTTTCTGTTAATACATTTTTCTACTTTTCGTTACCCGTTGTTTTGTTCTTATTTGACCCCTTAAAACCTCACAACACGAAGAGACATAGTTCTTATCGAAAATTCCAAAGATTTCTTCTTGAGAAGAAAAACAGATGCACACAAAAATAGTATAAATTATCAGTTATATAATAAGAAAAAATGCCATAAAAGAAAACAATACAAATAAGAACAGAAAAACATCAACTGATAAATAAAAGGAACCGCTTAGATGTTTTTGGTGTTGTGTTACATAGTTCATAGGTAGCTAACGAATTATTTACGTACTGTAGTTAAATAGATTTTGAATCAGAGTTCGTTAGATTCAAAATAACAGGGTTAAGTGGAAAATTACTAGCCGTTACGGTTAGCGTTGTTGGCAGGTAATAACCTTATACTTGACCCCACGAAACGTGCGCCAGTTTTTAAATTAGTTGCGACCAGTTACTCGATGAGAGAGATGTCCTCGCAAGAATCGCTTTTCATCGCGCGGTTTTGTGGGCTGGGATTGTTCAATAAAAGACTTAAATAAAAACAACAAAGTCTTGTTGATTAATTAAAATAAGAAAGTACAGTAAAGTTTACTTTGAAATTGATAAGACAAAAAAAACATCTTTTTGTTTTTATCTTTTTATATGCATTGTAATTGCCTTCAAATCATTAATATATAATAAACATACTTAACAATGCTTCAAGCAAATACCAATTACTTATAGATATTATATATAATATATATATATATATATAGTATATATATCAAACCTGAATTTGAGTCAGACACCACCTACCTTGATTTCACTTCACAATTATACTGAAGATCCTTTAGATGAAACCTAGGTATGAGTTAGATAGTGTCTAAATCAATGGGAATGAACATATTTTACCACAATGACCAATGTTAAAATGTAGAGATTAATTTTGAGTTAGTTAGAAGTTTTGTCATTATTGTATTTATTTAATGCGCAACAGCCGATGTCCGATGTATTTTCCGGTAGACTGGAGAAGAATCTCATTTCATCCGAGAGAATATTCCATTGGTAAAAAAGAAAAGAAAGGAAAAGAAAAAAAAAAGAAAAAAAAAGAAAAAAAATTTCCTCAGGAATAACTCTTCATTTTAGTGTGAAACTTTTCCCTCGCCCTCACTCACCCCTTCACGCGATTATATTTCTTTAAAAGCCCAGAAATATTTTTCTCGTAATTTTCTCATCAGTTTTTCAGGACAGCCTAATTATTTTCTAATTATCTCCTCCTATTTTTTCTTTTCTTCTTCAAAAAGAAAAAAAAGATTTTAAAAATAGAAACGACTTAAATTGAATTCAATATTTAGAATTATGTCATTATCTTTGTGTCTTGTTCATTTCTTGGTTGGATATTTTATTTTTCGTTCAGATAATTTACAGGTTTTATTTAAAGCTAAAATAATTAACACACACCTACACACACACACCACACACACACACTCACGCACACACACACACACACACCACACACACACACAAACACACACACACATATATTATATATATATATATATATATATATATATATATAATATATAATTGATAATTGAATCATATTACCACGACCAGACAACTCGGCAAACTCCATTTGCGACATCCGGAGCACTGGAGGTCGAAACAGCTGTAGAGTGCTCCGGATGTCGCAAATGGAGTTTGCCGAGTTGTCTGGTCGTGGTAATATGATTCAATTATCAATTATATATAATTCCTCTATCAAATTTAATATATATATATATATATATATATATATATATATATATATATATACTAGACAAAACATGACCCGTTGAGTCATCCATTCAGCTCTCGGTAGATTATTGGGATTATTCGTTGCCAAAAATGACGTCGAATACGTATTTTTTTCAAAATGAATTTAACCCTCCCCCCGATTGTAAAAGAAAAATCATAGAATTATCCGATTTTAATTAAATTTTCACTGTTGCTTTATCAATTAATGAATTCTATAATGCATTATTTATTTTATTTCAAAACTTTGATTTTTTTCATGTCACACCACACACACACGCGCCTTTTCTTCTATTCACACCTTCGGTCTTTTTATTTATACTGTAATTAATTTCGAAAGTATATAACCCCACCGATATTTTGCGGTCACAAAATGAGGGGATAAATGTTAAATGACTTGAAAAAAATCAGAAAGTTTTGAAATAAAATAACTAATGCGTTATAAAATTCATTCATTGATAAATCAAGTGAAAATTTCTTTAAAATCGGATATTTCCCTGATCTTTGGTAATTTTTATTCAATCGGAGGGGGGGGGGGATTTATTTTGATAAAATACGGATTTGCCATTTTTGGTTGTGCCTAGTATAAAATGTATTAAAAATAAATTACATGTGTAATATTATTTGTTTTTATTTTTGCTCATGTTTATTATGTTACTACTTTTCGACTTAGAAAAAAAGGTGTATATCGCATAAATGCATCCTGGCCTCCTGGCCTAAAAACACTAAGAAGAGCCCTAATGATAATCCAACCCGTGCTACTTATGAAATCCCTAGCTGGTTAAAGGCATTTTCCCCCGAAAAGTTAATGCTATATGAAGCGATATTTTACCCCCACCACCAAGTCTTTTCTCGACGAGTAAAATGTAAATATTTTAAACCCTCTACTTTAAAGTATTTTTTAGTGGTTTGAAGGCGTTTTTTTATCGACAAATAACATTCAGTGATCTGAAGGCGTTAAAAGTAAGCCACCCCATGTTTTTTTATCGAAAAGTAAATGTAAATATTTTACCCACCCCCTTTAAAATATCTTTTTTTTTCATTTTATTTTAATTCAAAATAACTGTCAAAATTTTAAAATAAATACGACCGAGTTTCGAAACATAACGCCTTCAAGCAGCTAGAAAATTCATAAGTAACGCGGGTCGGATATTCAGCAGGCACCGCTTAGCGTTTTTTAGGACAGGAAACAAGGACGCATTTATCCGATATGCACCGATAAAAAATTGACCTTAAATAATCGATTTGATTAATTCTAATTCGTTTTTAAAATGAAAATGAGTTTTAGAGAAAAGAGAGTTTGCGAAGTTAATTTTTTTTTAAATACGACCAGAGTTAAAAAAAAAAACATTAAAATCATTTTGTAAGATTTTTAAGAAAGGAAACGTTTGTCCTAATTTTAATTGAAATGGATCATGGAATTTTATTAAGCTACGATTTCGTCGCTGAATCGTAACATACACATAAAGTGAGTAGTTATTGCGAATTCTCACTATAACTCTTAACAGAAGATACGAAGACCGCACATATTCTCCCAAATATTGTCAGCTGAAAATAGCCATATCACAAACATCGTCTGTTTGTTTACTTCTCATATATATATATATATATATTGTGATTACCCGCGGTCGACCGACTACAGAAAGGTAGCTGCAGATTGCAACAAACCTCGGCAACTGAAACTTGGAAATAAAATTTTCAACTTTGTTTAATAAGAATTTTAATCTGAAGTATTCCCCGAGATAAGATTATCGAAATCTAAAGCGACATAAAAAGTTACGTTTGTTTCTTAGTGCTAAAACCCTGTAAATACGTAAAATAAAAATGAAAAATAAAAAAATAAAAAAAGGGGGTGTAAATAGGATAAAATTTAAAAAAATAAAAATAAAAATAAAAATAAAAAATAAAAAAAAAATGTGTACAAAATGGTATATAATAGATAAAATCAAAAATAAAATTTGAAAAAATGTCAAACAAATCAGTATTAAAGAAGGGTTAACTTACCTAATCATCTAAGCATCGTAATCAGTACGAAAAAAAGTGTTTCTGGCTACGTATGCCATTTAAATATAGGGCACCGCGCATCTGATTGGCTGTTACTAACAACCAATCAGATGCGCGGTGCTTTGTATTTGAATGGGTTAGTTCTACCGTCCATAAATTTCTCAAAAGTCAAACGTCTTTTAGCGTTTTTTTGGGGTTTTTTGTTGGTGGTTGTATCGGAGTTTGA
>CM042155.1:77796256-77828756 GCA_023376005.1 Doryteuthis pealeii | reverse complement strand
TATATATATATATATATATATATATATATATATATATATATATATACATATAACAATCTTGTTGGTAAACCCTTGCGGTAAGAAAAAAATCCGGCATACTTGCAAAATTACTCCCACCATACTTCTTGGCTTCGAGATCACGCTTATTTAAATTTAAGTGCCAAGCGAACCATATTTTCCTTTTTCACCATCTTGCGGATCAGATTGGTTCGCGCCCGCTTTGTTCCGCGAGGTAAATCTCCTCTCTCGCTTTAGAAGAAAAATTGAAGGAGGAGAAAAAGAATTGCGAAGAGAAGGAAAACAATAAGAAAAAATAAATCTATTAATAATGGAGATTCAGTCTCAATTTTCTGTAACGGAAACTACGTCACTGCTTACGTCACATTGCCCAAAATCCTCTATACATAGAATAACGAACAATAAAATAAATTAAAGTTGTTACTTTTTACTATCGTTTTTTTTTTCAGTAACAAGTTAACTAAAAAGTTTACAAATAAATAATTACGATTTTGTGTAAAATTGAGGTGTAAAATATTCAAAGTAGTTAACTTATTAATAATTATCTATTAATTATTAATACAAAAAAATGTTGCGCGCAATATTTTATTTGAGCGGGACAGAATTTATTTCACACTTCAAATCGTGTTTTTTTTTTGTTTTTTTTTTTTACTCATTTGATAAATTTGATGATTTTAATTACTTATGATATAAACCCATCTGACATTGAATTTAACCCCACACCCCGATCCGGCAATATCTTTCAAAATAATTTTATACCGCCTGGAGGGTATTATTTTGGCTAGTATAGTCAATAAAAATAGAATGAAGAAAATATGAAAAAGAAACAAAGACAAGACATCCCTGTCGCTGCTGCTGCTGTTGCTGCTGGTGCTGGTGCTGCTGGTGCCGCTATCGCCGCTGCTGACAATAAAGGTGTATTGTTTAGACTGGCCATAACAGGTGTCCCTAGTTAACTTTATGTGAAATTCTTCATATAGTTCACCGGTGGGCATGCTGACATTGGCCATTCTTTACCTGGTTGGCGTAGACGTGATATTAGGCCATAAAATTCGTTTCATCGTCGCCGATTTCAGCATGGAACTGTCTTTAGATAATGCCAACCGGACGACACGTTGCCAATAAATGTCTTTTGCAAACCTTCACTACAGGAACAACCTCTGCAAATTCCTACATTTCCTCAACTTGAACGTCGTAATTTTCACTCGAGCCTAATACTACTTCCAAAGATAAATCTTGTTTTGTTTGTTTTTTGTTTCTTTGATTTTTGTTTTTTTGGGGTTTTTTTGGGGGGGGGTAGGGGCGGGTTCTGTATATTTGTTGTGTTGTTTTGTTTTTTTTTTTCTGTATTTTTTCTGTATTTTTCTGTCTTTGTTTTTTTTTCTTGTTTTTTTCCTGTATTTTTTCCTGTATTTTGTTCTTTATTTTCTTTGTTTTTTTTCTGTATTTTTCTGTATTTGTTCTTTATTTTTTTTGTTTTTGTATTTTCTTGTTTGGTTTTATTTTATGCGTGCACATGTGTGTGTTGTGTGTGTGTGTGAGTTGTGTGTGTGTGTGTGTGTGTGTGTGTGTGTGTGTGTGTGTGTGTGTGTGTTGTGTGTGTTTGTTTGTTGTTGTCTGTTTTTTCTTATTTTTTCTTGGTATTTTTATTTTTTACAAAGGTTCAGAAATACTTACATAAGAAAAATGTTCATAAAGATATACAGAACGTTTTAAAAATAAACACACACACCACACACACACACACACATACGTATATGTTAATATTATATATATATATATATATATATATAGTATACAGTGTGACATTATATATATATATATATCATTATTATTACTAGCAAATATAGCACCTCCGGGTGCAAGTATTTAAGTTTAATGTAATGAAATATCGTATTAAATTAGAAAGTCTAATAAGAAGGCAGATAAAAAGATATGTAACAGAGTGGGGTATAATAGAAAAATAGAAATGAAACTTACTCTTCCATCACTCCCGTCTGTCATTGCTGAATTTACTTATTTAACTATTTAGTTAAATTAGGAAATAAAGAATAAAATTACAGTTATTTTTTCTTGTTAATGGATTTCATTTAACATTCATTGAAGAGATTTTTGCTTATATTCATTAAAATAAAACCAAACAATTAAAAATCAATAATACTAAGCACATATTTATTAAAATCACATTTTTAATATCAGTATGCAAATTAGCCTTCCCGTTCACACTGTAAACCGCTATTTTTGTATATATAAAATACAATTGCATGTTATTTGTATGTAGATATGGACAACACTAATAAAAAGGTGAAGCAATTTTATTAATAATTCAGGTTTAAATATAAATAAAATCATTGAATGTGATGTAAATAACGAAGGGAATTGAGACTTGAGTAGTAATATAGTTTCGGTTACAGACAGAAAACACACAATCTCATATAATAAATTATCATCATTATTATTATATTACTAAAGCTGAGTGAATTAACATATGTTTCCTAAAGGCTTTTTACTGTATAGTTTAATGACACGAAAAATTATACTAAATTATTCCTTACTTTTAGGACTGAATTAAGTTTTTAACAAATCCGTTTTAATTAGTTCTAATTAGTCATAATTTGCAATTAAGTAAAAAATTGACCAATCTCTTATTTTACTTTCTGCGTATTACTTTCCTCCCTCTATGTATCTCTTGATTACCTCTTCGTTATGTAATGTTAGTTTCTCTGGAGTGGAGAGAGAGAGAGAGAGAGAGAGAGAGAGAGAGAGAGGAGAATTTGAAATGTATTTCTATGTTAAATTTCACAAGCAGCAACCCGTAGCTTAAATTAGATAAAACATTCCCTTTCTTAGAAAGCTTACAAAATGATTTCAATATTTTGTCCGGCCGTTGTATTCTTTTTTTTTTTTTTTTTTTTTGATTTATTCACTTTGATAACGCACTTTCCCTAATCTCAGTTATCCAACCTGAGCTGATATTTGTCTAATGTATATATATATATATATATATATATATATATATATATATATTATATTAAATTTTTACTTGAAGGCACTTACAACGCATGTATCGCATAAAATTCGATACTTTTTCTTATAGAAATGAAATTGACAAGTGTAATCCCGGCAAAGGATCGCTCGGTGTGTAGAATGCGCGTACAGACTGTTTCGACTTTATTAAGTCTCATCAGCGACATATACTAACGATTTCCCTCCGACAGAAATCGAAACCGGACCTCAGCGAGCATAGTGAACCACTATATCGCCTCGACCACAGTACACAGCTAACAATCCTTAGCGAAATTAAGCTTGTCAATGATACTACACACTTCTACCATAATAGGTATATATATATATATATATATATATAAAGATAATATATATATATATATATATATATAATATATATAATATATATATATATATATAAAGATTAAAGATCCAATGATTCTATTGATATCATCTGTATCCACCGTACATCCACAATGCATGCCCATGTAGATGAACACCTATAGATTTATACAAGGAGTATGTCAAATCCATAAGTGAACTCAATATATGATAATTAATAAATCAATTATATACAGAGCAAAATTACACTTTTTTGACCTTTTAAGTGAATTGTGATTATAATCTTATTTTGCTGAGTCTTTATTTCATTGTAAAAATTATAACTGAATCACTACGCAACAACTTTACATCTATACAACATCAATTAACTCTGTCTTTTACTTAAAAAAAACAACTTATGAATGAATTAATGTATAATTTATGTTTTCCTTAGAGTTTCATTTTTATTAAAACTATCAATCCCAATTCGGGACTTCATTTCATATTTCCAATAACATTTGCCCGATAGGCTATTGCAAAAATTTACGCCCCTGAATTCACAGTCTACCGACCTGGTCACTACAAGGGAATAACAGTTTTCATTTAAAAAAGTTGTGTCACCCTCTCGTTTGGTGCCCTAAGAACATGCTTATTTTGTGTAATTGTAAACCCAGCCATGAAAGCATCACAGAAAACTGAGCACATCATTTGAAAGGGTAGGATATTGTTGGAATAAATTATGAGACCAGAAAATTCGATAAGAAAAAATATCAATGAAAATTTTAAGCACAAAGAGTTTAGAAATTGTTTTTTTTTAAATGCGCCGGTCTTGAAGAATGCATTCGGAAAGAGCAACTGCATTCATCCTCATACTCCCACTTGGTGTTGAGTTCTCTAAATAGGAATTTAATTGTAAATTCACCATCTGGCGTATAGCTAACCCACACTTTGTTTACAAAGTTAGAGGACTCTCGTGAATTCATTTCCGCTTAGAAATGTATCATTAAATATTCTCCCAAAATTTGACAGCCGCAAATAGCCGTATGGGTAAGAGACTTGGCAGACGAAATTCAGTCATGTCTCGATCCCGGCTATAGGTAGCTGTTAAAGTGTAGCCACACTGATGAAGGTGAAACCTCGAAACACGTGTCTGTGGATTGACTTATTATATATAATATATATATATATATATATATATCCACAGACACCTGTTTCGACATCAAGTCTCTTCAGTGTGGCTAGATATGTGTAAGCTACTTACAGGTGGGATAGAAATCGATCGGTTCAGTGTCAGTCAGACATCTTAACCGCCAGTCTGTCATCACCCACAGAATGCGAATGTTTTAATACACACATCGCTTTGTACGTAACAGCCGTCATAGAGTGTTCCATCCCTATATTAGGAGATCGTTGCGTTTACGCTTTAGTTGGCGGTCGTCAGCGAAATCCCTCCCCCAAAGTGCTCAATCCTAGGGGGATGGGAGCAAAAGACGAAAAGAAGGAAAGAAAAAAGGTGATATACTGTTAGATAAAGATTTGTTATAGTTTTTACATACTGAAGTATTTAGCAATAGTTCTTAAATAAACATATCAAGCGTTGAAATAATTAAATTGTCATAGTGTGGTATATCCACAGATCCGGCTAGTTCATAATAGAATACGTACAAACCGCAATTCTATACGCGCGCTATGCCAACTAGCTGTATCCGCTGCAGACACGACATCAACGTGTTGCTCTGATTCAACACTTGGCCCGGGTCTAAAAGAGCCTGCCACATTTCAAAGACGTGATGACATCGATTTGTCCCATTTAGCTGTCGTCTCCAATGACACTGCCATTGCAGATATGTCAGCCTCCAAGTAATGAACAACACACCCAGGAAGGAAAACTGTCGGACATTTGTAAAAGACCGGAAACGAGTAATTGTGTTAAAGACAGGAGGTTTCTGGGGGATTTAGCAGTAATCAGAGTGCAGTGTATCTATCACAATGACATACGTAGTTGTAGTGTATAGTATTAGAAAAAAAGAAAATACACTTTCGTAACGCAATCTAGATTATTTTCTTGTTATATACACACTTATGTTTGTATATTAAAACACACGCAAGATGTGTTACACACTGTTTAAATAAGTTTAAGATAAACTTGTTGGATTATTTGGTGGTATATAAGCCGTGCTGCAATCTACGACTTAATGTATGGACTAAGCGAGGTCACGTGGTTCAAATCTCAGCAATCAACAAGCCCGAATACGCGATTGGTTTACTACTTAATCGGCTGATATTGACAGACGTCACTTGCACTCATTGATGAAGGACCTGCAAGAATGGGGAGCGCTAAGGAACAACAAAAAGGATTCTTCACAAAGGATCGCGCTCTTTTTAACACAAAGGATCTCCGCTGGACAGCGCTCTTGCTTGAAGCCTAAAGGATGGCCACAAACATCGTAAATATATATATATATATATATATATATATAATATATATATATATATATAACAGTAAAGAAAATGATTCGTCGGAATTTTTTCTTTGTGTTGATTCTCGTTTAAGGAATTTGTGTTTGATTTAGTTTGGTTTATTTGTTTAACAGTATAGGAGCCACAAGGTTCTGCTTTCGATACACAGCCCTCGCCAACTCATCGTATACGTATCACAGAGATCGCCATCTTGTGACACTGCACTGAAACAATTTGAGCATTTTGTTTTGTGTAATATTACATGTTACTATAATACAGTATACCGGGTCTTAGTGTGCTGGGTATTGACGTTAAACTGCATCTAATGGTAAAGCTTTTGGAGCTCTGAAGTGGAGTACTACTTTATCGCTATTACTCCCAGGTTACTCTGACCCGGAATGGGAGTACCTGTTAGGGCCCCATCCATGGGTTAACTAGAAAAATGAGTTTTTTAAAACTTGAGAATTAATAACTAAAAAGAATGAATAAAACTTGAGGTTTCGGGAGTGTGGAGTATCCTTTCTTTGCCATTGCTCCAAGGTTCACTCTGACCCGGAGTGGTAGAACTTATTAGGGTCCCTCTTTAGGTTAAATAGTGTTGTAGGTGACTCACCTATGACACGAACATGGATTTACCCAAAGGGTATATATTAACAGAGCAAAGCTTACAAACGAGAAGTAGCAGATACATGTTCTTCGTGTACGCTGTAACAAGGAAACCTTCCTCAATTGTACATTGACATATTGCTGAATACAACTGTTCCCTACATTTTATCCCCGTGTTGAGTTATTATTTATTGACCCTTAAACAGGTCATAATAAATAGATTAAAAAAATAGTTAAAAAAACTGAGTTTGAAAAAAGTTTGAATACCTAATAAGAATTAGTAAAGCAAAACGACTTCGGCATAAAATAACCCAAGGGCACCCTACGAGAAAACAGCTATACGGCCACCTGCCACATATCACACAACCATCCGAGTAAGACGGACAAGACACGCGACACTGCTGGAGAAGCAAGGACGAACTCATAAGCGACGTCCTCCTGTGGAAGCCAGCACATGGACAAGCCAGTGTGGGCCGACCAGCAAAAACGTACATTGATCAGCTCTGTGCGGATGCAGGATGCTGCATAGAGGACCTCCCGAGAATGATGAGCGATAGGGACGGATGGAGAGAGATTGTCATGGATATCCGCACTGAAAGCGCGACATGATGATGATGATGATGATGATGATATGCCGTAAAATCCAACCAACCAACCAATCGACCTTCTCGCCGGCAGTGGTTACCCTTCACTATCATTCGTTCTTTTCCTTTTCCTTCTTTTCTCTTTACAAAATAAAGGAATAGATATATTTGAACATTCAACACCGTTTTACATTGTGGGCTTACGTGGGCATTTATCACTGACAATCTAACGCCACTCTATTCTGACCCTCACCAACGAGCTGATACGTTCGTTTTTATGGGCTTTTGATTTGTTGCCTCCTGTAATTATAACCCCTGAAAATCAATCATCTAGTTCATTAACGTTATCGATAATCTAATAAACCTGGGACCGAGTATTAAAAGCGATTTACCAGACGCCTTTTCTCTGAAGCAAAAAAAAAAAGATAAATAAAGAAAAGGGATGAAAAAGATAAAAATAAAAATAAAAATAAAAACATCAGCGAAAATTTCCCATTCAACAGAGAAGATAAACAAGTGAACAGTTACATATATATATATATATATATATATATATATATATATAGTCCTCTGGTGAATTCATTTCCGCTTAGAAATATAGCGATTAAATAGTCTCCTATATTTGACAGCTGCCTGGCCGTACGGGTAAGAGGATTGGCGAACGAAAGTTCATTCGGGTCTCAAACCCGGCCAGATGTAGCTTTTAAACGGATAACCACACTGATGAGACGTGATACCTCGAAACACGTGTCTGTGGATTACTTTATTATATGCTCCCAAATTTGGTTGAGCATTTTAATTAGAAGGGATTTAATTGCAAAATTCACCGTATTCGGCGTATAGCTAAGCCTCGCTTTGTTTACATAAAGTTTGAGTCCTCAGTGAATTCATTTCCCTTAGAAATGTAGCGATTAAATAGTCTCCTATATTTGACAGCTACCTGTGGCCGTACGGGTAGAGGATTGGCGAACGAAAGTTCATTTGGGTCTCGAACCCGGCCAGAGGTAGCTGTTAAACGGTATAACCACACTGATGAGAGGTGATACCTCGAAACACGTGTCTGTGGATTACTTAATAATATATAATATATATATATATATTATATATATATATATATATTAATGGTGATTCAATCTCTATTTGTCTGTAACCGAAACTACGTCACTGCTTACATCACAGTCATTTCAGGAATTAAGTAAGTTAATCAATGAGTATTTATAGTCAATATTCCTACTTGATGAAATAATAACAACGCTCTATTATATACAAGGTGTATCAAAAAAGTATCGAGATTTTTTGTACTTTTTGACACACCTTGTATTCTGAAAAAAATAACGTTCCACTCATTAATTTTTTTCAGAATTTTTTATAACAGGTTTCAATAAATACATGCCTGGTATCATTGATTTATATATAGTTTGTTTTATTTTGATATATATTTAAATTTATCTAACGTATTGAATTTTACGAAAATATTATTTAGAAACAAGAAATCGTCTATTCATCTTGTTTGGGATCATTTTGGCTCATCATAAAAGTAAATCGGTTTCATTATGGTTTGTTTTTTTCGGGGACGGTCACTACAGCACTAAATTATGGATAAATCATGGCTACCTTGACTAATGCACAGACACTATGATTTTAGATTCGTTCTTGCGTAATAGCATTGAATATTATCATCATCATTATATATTATTATTATTTATTATTATAACTTGCTTGTAACTTGTTTGTAACAACATACCTAACTACCTATCATTCGTGTGTGTCACACTTTCAGATATAAATGTACATGTGTAAAACCACTCGTACCTAATATCTATATAATGATTATATGCTTGTTTGTAACTACATACCTAACTACCTATTATTCGTGTGTGTCACACTTTCAGTTATAAATGTACATGTGTAAAACCACTTCGTACCTGATATTTATATAATGATTATATGCTTGTTTGTAACTACGTACCTAACTACCTATCATTTGTGTGTGGTCACACTTTCAGTTATAAATATACATGTATAAACCACTTCATACTTAATATCTATATAATGAGTATATGCTTGTTTGTAACTACGTAACCTAACTACCTATCATTCGTGTGTGTCACACTTTCAGATATAAATATACATGTGTAAAACCTCTTCTACCTAGTATCCATATAATGATTATGTGCTTGTTTTTTAACTACGTACCTAAATCCGATGATGACACCACACGAATCCTTTTCCTCTAATTTATTCGGTCTCCAGTTGCGTCTTGCCAACGCCTATGGGGATGTTAAAGTCTTCAGGTCTCTATTGGTGTTGTCTTTGTACCTGAGCTTTGGTCTTCCGATTCCACGTGATCCCTTCTCTCAGGTGAGAGTACAAAATCTGCTTTGGCAGTCTGTCATCCCCAAGTCTGTTTAAGTGGCCATCCATCTCAGGTTGCGTTAGACAAGTATTTCTTGCATGCTACGAGAGTCCAGTTCTCTTCAGGATGGTCCTGTTTGAAACATGTTGCCCACCACTTGATATTTAATATACTGCACAAGTGACGCGTGTAGTAGACATGTAGTTTGTGGAATAAACACTATTAATACGATTTTATGAAAAGTGTCGCTTTTGGTGCTTTGAACAGGATTGTATACGATCATTTGCTTGCTGTTTTGTAATGTACATTAAAAGAAATGTGTTCTCCTTAGAATTTCTGGCTGGTGTTATTTGTATTTATTTATAGCAAGAGACAGAACCTGTGGCAAACAATGTTTAGTGTTTGTTGAGTTTGGAGAATGTTTTAACGCAACCTGTGGAAAATTCGTCGGGTCGACGAGTCCATTTCCTATGACTTTAACCATTACACCACGCGCTTCCTTTGTTAACAGTATAGGAGCCACGAGGTTCCGGTTTCGATACCGGCCCTCGCCAACTCAGCGTATGAGTAGCACATGGATCGCAACTTGTGGAAATTCAAAGCTTCTTTCTTTCACTGTCTTTGATGAAACTGCACTGAAACAATTTGAGCATTTTGTTTTGTGTAATATGACATGTTTCTATAACATAGATACTATTAAAGACCGGTTTAGCTCAGTCGGTAGAGCGTTCGGCTAGCAATCACAAGATTCCTGGTTCGATACCGGACCTCGCCAACTCAGCGTATGAGTAACACAGGGATATGTGTGGTAAAGTGAGGATCTGATGGTAAGACGCTGAAATAATCTCCTTGGTCTAGCGCTAGTGAAAAGCGGATAGACTCCTTTCCCTTTAATTCATTACAATCTTTGGCCATTTTTCGAATTATAATTTCGATCCTTGCAAATTTTTCCCACTTTAATAGCAAATCCTCAACACTTTTTATCATATATGTGCTAGAAGTGGTGGCTGAGGGCCTTAGTGTCCTGAGTATGACATTTAATGGTGAAGTTCCAATTTTGCAGTTCTGGAGAGTGTGGAGTACAACTTCATCACCATTACTTCTAGGTCAATTCTGTTAGAGTCCCATCTATGGGTTAAATAGAACAAAATGAGTTTTAAAAAATGTGTTTAAAAAAATTGAGTTAAAAAAAAAGTTTGAATACCCATCAAGAATGAATAAAACAAAACGTCTTTGGCATAAAATACCTAACAAGGGTTGATATGCTGTAAAATCCAGCCAACCAACCAACCAACCAACCAATCAACAAACAAACAAAGAAGGTGCTAAAGTTATTGTGTGGGTATATTTATTAAAGTGTGTTGAGATCTATGCGACAGCAAGTCTCTTCAGGTCTCCAGGACTTTTCTGAATATACTATCCGATTTTTAAAAGCTGTTGTCTGCGTGGCCTTAATTCTTTCTCTGAATTCTAATTACTTCAGTCTTTTTTTTTCAAAACCATCGGTGACGATCCAAGGGTATCAGCCTCAGGTTTCCAGGACTCTTCTGTATATTCTAACCGAACTTAACAAAACTGTTGTCTGGATGGTCTCAAATCTTCCCATGATTTTTAATTCCTCCATTTTCCCAAAACATTGGGTGGACCGTTCCAACTACAATTTGTATCGCCTTAATTCTCATGTTTCACTTTTTTTTTCAGTTCACTGGCAAATTACAAGTATTTTTCTATCATGCGCGATGAATAACGCACCTGGACCGTAACATCGTAGTAGGCGAGTTATAACCCCACCCACGCTATTGAGTGCATTTTCTTTCGGACTTATACCCTTGGGAAAGGTATGAACTCCCTAATATGGGTTAAGTAATATCACTACCGCTCATCTAATAGACGGTTTTGACATCAAATAACCCATGAAGGTTGATATGCTCTTAAATACAAAAACAAAAGAAATCAAAACTGTTTTCTTTTAAAGGATGCAGGCTACGGATGATTGTAACTCTCTATTTCAAAAATGTTGTAATTCATTTCTGAATCATTTTTTTTTTTTACAAAAAAAATGAACATGAGAATAGTACACATAACATGACGTTTTATGCAAAATTCTATATTGGCACCAGCATTCGCCTACAGCTTCTTAAGCCACTCAGGATTGCATCAACTGATTTTTCCAGGAATTCTTGTGGAATTGCAGAAATAATTTCTCGTATTCGTCCTTCAAGTCTTTCTAAAGTCGTTGGTTTCGGAGAGTAGACTTGCTCCTTCAACTTTTAAAACCAAGAAAAAAAGTCGCAGGGGGTTAAATCAGGTCTTCTGAACGGCAAATCATGCGGACCACGTGTACCCATCCATCTCCCAGAAAATGCTGACTCAGCCATTCACGAACAACAATAGCAAAGTGTGAAGGAGCACCATCAAACACCAACAACAATTTAATTACCATATATTAGGAACATACATTAAAGAAATGGGAAAAATGTAACTTCATATGAAAAAATTACCAATAGTTTAAAATAAGGAATTAGTTTTCACTCACCTGTACATAAAACGTCCATTACCATTCTCTTAGAAACGGTCATTCCATTAATCCAATCATTTCTCAAACTCCAACTCAAAGACCAAAATATACAGAGAAACAGGATTAATATAAACATTGTCTCAGCTTAGCTTAATCTGAACATTATAATACTTTTTCCCCCACCCTCGCCATCCAGAAAACAAAATCTCTTCTGCCGTCTATCCAACACATTGTGGTAAGGATATTGCTCTACTCAAAAGTGCTCAGATGATAAGCGTATTGCAGTACTCAAAAGTGCTCAATGGGTAACGGTATTGTAGTACTCAAAAGTGCTCAAAGTGTAAAGGTATTGCCGTACTCAAAACTGCTCAAAGAGTAAGGGTATTGCAGTACTCCAAGGTGCAAAAAGGGTAAGGATATTGCAGTACTCACAAGTGCTCAAATTGTGAGGGTATTGTAGTACTCAAAAGTGCTCAACAGGTAAGCGTATTGCTGTACTCAAAATTGCTAAAATGTTATGGGTATTGCTGTATTAAAAAGGTTACAAAGGTTATGGGTATTGCAGTACTCAAAAGTGCCCAAAGGATAAGAATATTTCTATACTAAAAAGTACTAAAAAGTAAGGGTATTGCAGTACCCAAAAGTGCTTAAAGGGCAAGGGTATTGCAGTACTCAAAAGTGCCCAAAGGGTAAGAATATTGCAGTATTAAAAAGTGCTCAAAGGGTAAGGGTATTACAGTACGCAAAAGTGCTAAAAGTGTAAGGGTATTGCTGTACTCAAAAGTGCTCAAATTCTGGCCAGCAGAGTAGTAGGTATTTACCCAACCTGCTTTCTCCGGGTAGGATGTGACACAAGGTCACAAGTTTAGGACATCCAATGAGGATCAAATTCGATAGATAGACAGATAGATAGATACATAAATATGAAGTAACTGAGATAGGGAGATAGATATGAACAGAACGAGATGGATATGGATAAGGTGAGATAGATATATCGATAGATAGATAGGTAGATATTGAATTAGATAGATAAATAGATATCGAAATAGAGATATATGAATATACTTAGATAGATATGGATCTGCGAGACATACTTGATGACCATATATGGTCGAAATGTACTTACCGACGTAGAACTGGGCGTATGGTCGAGGCGTGTTGTGGCTGATGAGAAGCCAGAAGGGAGGAAAGGTGCTTTTCTTAGAGTTGAGTGCAATGCATTGTGGGTAAGTGGATGGGGATAAAAGTCACCCTCTCACCTGGAGAGGAAAACCCGGTAATTCCATGATCAGACGTCCATAGAGAAGAACGAAGTAAAGAGAAAAGAACGAGGGAAAAGAAGGGAAAGGCAGCAGGAGGTTTGTTCTGTTTTGTTTTACGGCATATCAACCTCAGTGGGTCATTTAATGCCGATAAAGTTTTCAAATGAATTCATTCTTAATGGATACTCAATTTTTCATAAACACATTTTTTCTATTTAACCCATAGATGGGACCATAACAAGTACGACCACTCCGGGCCAGAGTGGACTAGGGAGCAATGGTGATGAAAGGGTGTTCCACATTCTCCAGACCTTCAGAATGGAATATCACCATCAGATAGAGTTTAATGTCATTTCCAGGACATGAAGATCCTCAGCCCCCCCCTTCCTTAAGGGACAGAGGCACCAAGCGCCTAGCCATGTGCAGGGGTTGCCGGACCTAGATAAAGAGAAAGATATTTGTTACCGGGCTGCTGTTTAAATACAACCTATTGGCAAAAACATAGCAGCAAGGGAAAACAACCCTCTTGGAGCCATCTCCATCCCAACAATCGTTACATGGTCTTTGAACTGCTTTCTACTCATAGGTATCTGTATATACCTATGAGCTTGTGTTGTATTGTCCTCGGCCGGAAAACGAGCTTCCGACAAAAAGACAAAGAAAAATATAAAAAATATATATTAAAAAAAGGGGAAAACGAAAGCGAGGCTTTCCGGTCAAGGAAGCAGGGAGAATATAAAGAAATATATAACAAACGTCCGTTATCAGATCAAAAGATAAAGATGCGTAGGCGTGTCGTCAATACAAAAGCCAGAGGGCCGAGCCGACAGCAGTCAGAACACAGAGATGCCAGTCGGCACCCGAAAGGACATTTCACGTCTCCCGTGAGCAACCACCCCTCAGGCACTCATTGTAAGCTCTGCGCCTTCACCACCACACACCGAAGAAAATAAAGAAGGTCCTCTCTTTGTACATACGTATCTGTTGTTTATTGAAGTCCAGTAGTCGGTAGTAGCTGACTACTAACATACATCGCTTTGAGTACAGTGAAAACCCCAGTACTAACGTACACGATTTCGAGTAGCGAAGAAGGCCGCTACGTAACAATTGGTCAGACTGGCAACTTTATTGAAATGACAAATAGAATTCATGGGAATCTATACACGCATTTTTCTGGGATCTCTGTATAAGTTCTGGTATTAGTTCTCATCATCACTTTAGGGGGCGGCGTTTATGTCCAGGGAGCAGCTACGGAGGTGGTCGTGGTCTGTGTGTGTGGTGTTGACAACAACTCTAACATTCCGTTGTTAAAGAAAGGCCCTACTTAGAATCATCCCAACAATAACTAACCTGATGATTTATCTACTACATATACATTTATTGTGCCGTAGGTTAAGTCCAAATAATCGTCTTCCTCAAAGGTTTGTTCCTCGGAGAATTTTAAATTCTATATCGAAGTTTCAAGGTATGTCTTTGTATAATTCCGAGATATGTGGTAGGAAGGTTTAAGAACGCTGGCTATGCTGGAAGGTATTACCTTATCATGTACGCAGTTTGTAAGAAAATGTTTCCTATTTCGAAAAGAATGGGCAAAAATAAGTAGATTTTTGAAACCCCAACAATTGACTCTTCCAACACATATCCGAAACTAACCATAAATTTTATTTCAACATGGCCTTGATATTAGCCCGCATCCACAACAAAAGGTTAAGACAAAATTTGAAGCCACATTAGCTACATTACCAACTATAAACTGTAGACTCCGTTTTTTCAACATTTCACCATTTTCGGCAAAATAATCGTTAATAGCTTTGATATGTCAAATTCAAACCAAGCCGCCATTCTTAACACTACTATATATATATATATATATATATATATATATATATATCAAAATGTCTAGCCACACTGAGGAGACTGATAAGTCGAAACAGGTGTCTGTGTATGAGTATATATGCTCACATCCCCCTGGGGTTGATCACTTTGGAGGGATTTCGCTGACAACCGCCAACTAAAGCGTAAACGCAACACTCTCCTATAAAAGGGATGGTTCGCTCTATGGCGACCTGTACATATATACATAGAGATGTGTGTATTAAAACAGTTAAAATCTCCTTGACATTCTGTGGGTGACGATAGCGGTTAAGCTGTCTGCCTGATGCTGAATCGATCAGAGTTCTATCCCGGCTGTAGGTAGCTCACAAAATGTTTAGCCACACTGAGGAGACTCGATAAGTCGAAACACGTGTCTGTGGATGACTATATATATATATATATATATATATATATATATATATCTTATTATAATGGAGATTGTTTGTTTGTCTGTAACCGAAACTATATAACTACACAAATCACAATTCCCTTAGTTATTTACGTAACATTTTCCATGATTTAATTTCTTTTTAAAACTTAGTTATTAATAAAATTGTTTTACATTATCAATACGGTTGACCATATCTACAAACTAATAACATGCAGTTGTATTTATATATACAACAAAATAGAGGTTTACAGTGTGAACGGGAAAGCTAATTTGCATATTGATTTTAAACATTTGATTTTAATATATATGTGCTTAGTATTATTGATTTCTAATTGTTTGGTTTTATCTTAATGAATATGAGCAAAGATCTCTTCAATAAATCTTAAAAGAAATTTATTAACGAGAAGAATTAACTGTGATTTTATTCTTTACTTCCTATTTTAACTAAATAGTTAAATATGAAAATTTAGCAAAGGCTGGAGTGATTGAAGAGTAAGTTTCACTTGTTCTGTTTTTTTTTTATTGTAGCCCCCTATGTTTCAAATAGTTTTATCTGCATTCTTATTTAGTTTCATTACTCTTTCTAATTTAATATAGTATTTTATTGCATGAAAACTTAAATACGTGCACCCGGAGGGTGCATATATTAGCTAGTATATATATATATATATATATATATATATATAGAGAGAGAGAGAGAGAGAGAGAGAGAGAGGGGGGTGGAGAGAGAAAGAGCGTAACCAGATGATAATGATATTAACGCTATAAGAGTATGCTTGATTACAAACCAGATTGCGCATGATAAAAAAAAAACTTCAACGTGATTCTCATTTCGTGACTTGTTCGTCTTGCTAATAACTTCAAGGCAAATACTTTGCATGTCTAATGAATATTGCATGAAATTCACTGTGTGTGTTTTTTTTTCAAACATTACACTTGGTCGTGATAAATTGGCGCGAATCAAGAGACAGGAAGAAGACATTGTTATTAAAGTAAACGACATTTGTTTTGTCTCGAATGTGAATAGACAGAATATTGGCAAGTGTAAAGTTGCAGACGATAATATTCAGTGACAAAATGTCTCGCCGAGATGACGAAAAAAAAAAAAACTGACATTTTTTTTTTCCTATAAAAGATCTTTTTTTATTTTCCTTCCATTTTGCAGACGATAATGACACAGAGAAAGGTGTCTTCCTTTTTATTCTCCAATCACTACAACGGTCTGCGTGTATTAGAGGCTGAAAGCTCCGAACAGAAAATAAAAAAACACTGTTCGTTATCTAATAAACTAATACTAGCAGGACCTGTGGATATACAACAGTATCATAATTTAATTACTACAACGTTTGACATGTTTAATTAAGAGATATTGCCAAATAGTTCAATATGTAAAAAGTATAATAATCTTGATTTAACTCACTCACACTTTTTCTTTCTTTCTTTCTTTCTTTCCTTCTTATCATCTTTTCATTATGTTCAGTTGAAACGGTTTGGCGTTATCGCTTCCGTGCGCTCACACCCTCTCTCTATGTTTCCCCCACTCACTCTCTTTCTTTCTTTCATATGTTTTTCTATGTAGCATATCTTTTTTCCTATCTTTCTTTATAATGAAAGCGTAAGTAAAGTAAAAGTAAAGTCGTCGGGGCGGCCTAATGTCGGTATCGGCCAGACAGCGAGGGAGTCTATCCCCTTTTCACTAGCGCTAGACAAAGAGATTCTTTTAGCGCCACATCTACCATCAGCCCCTCACTTTACCGCACAGATCCACAGTTGGCGAGGGCCGGTATCGAACCAAGAACCTTGGGATTCCTACCGACTGAGCTAAAACCGACGCTAGTGTAATGGCTCATTATTTAGCTTAGGTGACAATACACATAAGAAATAAAAATTCGGAGGATAAGCAACACCAGATAATCGAGATTTACATTTTTACATTTTATCTTATATGATTTGGACGGTCTCATTTTTAACTAGAGGGTGTTGCAAGATGGTAACGGCCATGATTAAGGAACATTAGTATTAATATAGAGATAATAATAAAATAGGCGTTTCAATATATTATTCTGACGAAGATCTCAAAGGATAGCTGGAACGGATTAATGGTATTTCAATTGATCTCAGTGGGGAAAATTGATTTGATATACGAGGAAATTGAGTAGCAAGCGGATTGAATTATACCCGTAAGACTGGTACCATCTCATTATCTATACTCCCCTGAAAGTGGAGCTTCGTATATGCTAACAGTTATTTCCTACAAAAGCGTCAGAAAAAAGGTTGGTTGGTTGGATTTTATGGCATGTGAGTAAGTAAAATCGTCGGGGCAGCCAGACAGCGAGGGAGTCTATCCCCTTTTCAATGGCGCCAGACCAAGGGGGTTATTTTTGGCGTCTGAGGTGGAGTGCCACACCTACCATCAGCTCCTCACTTTACCGCACAGATCCCTGTGCTACTCATACGCTGAGTTGGCGAGGGCTTGTATCGAACCAAGAACCTTGGGATTCCTAGTCGAACGCTCTACTGACTGAGCTAAACCGGCTCATATGTTAACCCTTTGGTTACGTCAGGCCGAAGATATTTTTGTTTTATTTATTCTTTGTTGCGTACGGTTGTTATTTGTGCAAGTTCAATCAAATATATTAAGACCATAGATGGGACACTAACAGGTAATACCACACCGGTACAGTGTGGACCTGGAGGTAATGGCAATGAAGGGGCACTTCTTACTCCCCAGAATTCCAGAATGGGTAAATCACCACTTGATGCAGTTTAGCGTCATACCCAAAAACACGAGAACTGTTACAATTTATGAGGAGTCATAAATTATGAAGCGGGCCTATAAGCTAGGAATTAAATTCAGGTCTGTCATGTTAAAGTCAAGGGAGCCAGTGGAAATTAACCGCTGACTGTTAATCCCCTTGACCCCTAGAGGCACGAATCTCCCACCCATGAGAGACATGTGATATAGTTTTAGTTTAGAATTCAGATTCGACCTGACTTTGGGGCAGAGCGGACGTGTTTCTTTCTGCTAAGGTCGAACTCACCCTCGCGGTGAATAAGCAATATGGGCTGATAAGATAAAAAGCTTGATCAAGACAACAATAATTATTGTTAGTTCATTTAATTACAATGACCAAAATCAGCCCAGAAGAATACCAGCCCTTAGTAGAAGAACTTAGAAGAAGAAGTATTTAGAAGAATCAAAACATAACCAGGGAAATGAAGATCACCAACATCATCTCAAGAGTAAGTCTCTCTCTCTCTCTCTCTCTCTCTCTCTCTCTCTCTCTCTCTCTCTCTCACCCGAAAACTCTATTGTATAACCACATTGGGTATACAATATATGGTTATACAGCAGGACCATCAGCCACCACTTTCTTGCATATCTTATAATATTGGAGATTGTGTATTTGTATGTCTGTAACCAAAACTATTCCACTACTTAATTCACAAGTCCCTTTAGTTATTTAGATCACATTCTCCATGATTTTATTTTTATTTAAACATTAATTATTAATAAAATTGGTTTACATTATTAATACTGTTGGCCTTATCTTCATGCTAATAACAGGCTATTGTATTTATATATATATATATATATATACAACAAAATAACGGTTTACAGTATGAAAGGGTAGGCTGATTTGCATATTGATATTAAAAATTTGATTTTAATGAATATATGTATTGATTTTTAATTGTTTGTTTTTTCTTAATGAATATTAGTAAAAATCTCAGGGATATAAAACCTTAAAAGAAATCTAATAACAAGAAGAAATAACTGTAATTTTATTCTTTACTTTCTATTTTAACTAAATTGTTGAATAGCAATGAAAGACTGGAGTGATGGAAGAGTAAGTTTCATGTGTTTTCTCTTTTTTTTATTATACCCCGCTCTGTTTCAAATCTTTTTATCTGTATTCTTATTTAATTTCAGTAACCTTTCTAATCTCATATAATAATTTACTACATTAAAACTTAAATACGTGCAACTGAAGGTGCATATATTTGCTAGTATCATAAAAAGAGTTGGAAATTGCCATGGGGCAATCAATTTAGGTGCTAGGGCTTGACATGACCAGCCGATTGGTCGGAGGGGGCCTCTTCGATCGACCGTATAGCCTAAGTAGGGCCAAAAGCGGAGTGTTATTAAAATAAACGGCAATTGTTTTGTTACGAATACGAAGAGACAGATTAATGGCGAGTGGAAATGCAGACGTTAATACTCAATGACAAAATGTCTCGCCGAGGCAACAGAGAATATAACTGATGCCATTTTTCCCCATAAAAGATCTTTATTATTTTTTTTTTCTTTCCATTTTTCAGACGATAACGACGCAGAAGGCATCTTCCATTTTATCCTACAATCACTACAGCGTTCTACGTGTATTAGAGGCTGGCAACACCGAACAGGATACAACAAAAAATATCTTATACGTTATGACTAATATAATAAATCTAGAAGGACCTGTGGATATACCACAGTATGATATTTTGATTATTAAAACATTTGATATGTTTACTTAAGAACTGGTGAATGCTAGAGACTTGGCCTGGTTGCAATATTCTTTATGTGGTGTTATTATGTTTCTTTTTATATTTTTAAAACAACATTTACTTCTTTTGAGACCTTTTTTTATATACAAGTCTTTATTTTGAGTTGAACTGAAAGGACTGGTATGTTTTTTAGTGTCTAACTGATTTTTTTTATAAAAAACGTATAACCAACTTGATTTTTTATGCAATAATTGTCACTACCCCCGACCTGTAAATATATATATATATATATATATATATATATATATATATATATATATATAATGTGCTTAATTAAAGTCATACCCAATTTAAGAATTAATTAGTTATGATTAAATGAATTAGGCGTGAATATCGGTTTAAAATGTAAGGCGTAAACAAATCGAGAAAAAGTCAATCTCTGTATGTACATTTCAGCCTATTAGGCCTCATCAGCAGAGTTATAGACAGGACAATGCTTTGTCCGTGATTCGAACCCTACATGCCAGGCTGGCAGGCTGATATATATATCGCACTTTTTGGTTGACTTACAGCACGACAGTATGAAGTGAACAAACAATCTGTTTTGAGATGGCCGTAGCCGAAATTTTTTGGGAGATTATGTGCCTAATATAAGGCATAACTAATTTGAGAATTAATTAAATGAATTAGGCGTGCATATCGTTTTAAATGTAAGGCGTAAACAAATCGAGAACAAGTTAATTTTCGGCTACGACCATCTCAAAACGGATTGTTTGTTCACTTCATATATATATAAGTAAAAAATCTAACAGAAGACTTAGATTCTTTGCTTATAGCCTATTTCAAGAAGCTTAGACAAAGTGTCTAACACCCCCAAATCATCAGATGCAAATGATGAATTCTTTATTACTTTTAAGGTGTTGTATACCCTTCTTTACTTCTATTCTTCTTCTGTTCTTCTAGCGTCTCTTCTAACATCTCTTCTATCTTAGGTTCTTCTTCTAGCGACTCTTCTAGCGTCTGGACTTCATCTTCGTGTCTGGTCTTCCATTGGGGATTTCTCTTTATCAGAAGCCCTATGTCATTGGTAGTTTTTAGATAATAACACAAGACTTCGATTTACTTAGATCACATTTTATTTCGAAATCCCCAACAGACTACCTGCGTAGATCGAGTCGGAGCGTGCATAACACGACTCACGACCGTCGTGGTTTTTGGCCGACTGACTAAAATCTATGTCTAATCTAAACCGGAAGAGGGTCTTCTCCACCGATTCTCACGGTATCCACCGGAAGGTTAGGACTGAAGTCAAGCCTTGTCATTCAACCTTCAAGGCCGTGCGCTGCAACTTATAACAGCCATTTTCAATTCTACACTACTGCACATAAATATTAGGAATCTAATAATTATGTAACAAAGGCATTTGAAAACATGTTTTATATTGTCCTGTATTCCTCTGCTGTAGGTCATAAAATAATGATTTGCTCATTTTGCAATTTGTTGTCGGTAATTTCTTGGGAATTCCTCTTAAATCAATCTATTCCAGATTTCAACTAAAAGATCAACCCAGTTCCCTCTGATTTCATTTATTTATTTTTTTCATCCTATTTTCCCATTTTCCTACATTTTTATTCTATTCTATTTTATTCTATTTTCTTATTTAGTTCAATTCCTTAGACTCTAACCATTACACAACGCGCTGTGGATATACTACAGTAAGATAATGTGATTATTACAACGTTTCATGTTTAATGTTTACTTAAGAGCTATTGCGCGAACTTCAATACGTAAAAGTATAATAATATTGATTTAACTTTCTCTTTCATTCTTTTTATATATTCGATTGAAACAGATTAGCATTATTGCTTCCGCGCGCTCACCTCATCTCTCTATCTTTTCTCGACTCTCTTTTTTTTCTTTCTTTCTTATCATATTTTTCTGTGTAGCATATCCTTTTTCTTCAATTTCTTTCTTTATAATAAAAAGGGAATGGTTCATTATCTTGCTGAGCTGATGATTCGCATAAGAAATAAGAATTCGGTGGATAAGCAACACGAGATAATCAGGATTTACCTTTTTGCATATTAACTTGGACGATTTGAGTGGTCTCAATTTAACCTGAGTATGTTGCGAGATGATAACGATCGTGCAATTAAGGAACAAGAGTATTGATATATAGATAATAGAATATGCGTTTCAATATATTATTCTGACGAAGATTTTGTATCAATATTATAATAACATGTGCTGGGGCACGGTCTCAATGTATGGGAACGATGCTCCGGCTCTGTATTACAGTCATTGGATGGGATGATACCAAATATAATACTATAATGAGAGATTTCTTCTAATGCTGGTTGTAACACATATTATAGTATTATAGTGTCCTGAAGGAGAGCTGGTTTCGTTCCTTTTACCAAATCGGCTGACAGCTTTTGGTTATTTAATCCTATTAAATAACCAAAAGCTGTCAACGGATCAACAAAACAATTAAACAGAACGCTTTTTGATGGTTATGTAAAAAATATATACATTTATTTTACAAAGGAGCGAGGTAATTTCTTTGTCAGTTGATTGGCGATCTACAGATGGTTGTTGGCTAAATTGTCAATTTTGTACCGAGTGGCAAGACATCAGAGTGTATCGATAAAGTTGTGGCAAGGGCACAGAGCTATGGTGAGCTCCCTGGTTTCGGAGTTTCCGACTCCAGCGGACGTTCTCCACTTCTCTCTCTTTTTTTCCTTCATCTCGGTCTCTATGACTCCGGCTGGCGGTCTGTTATTCATGGGATCCAGACCTCCGATCCCCTAACATACCTCTCTGATTGGCCAGCCACTCGATAACATTGCCTACCTGTCTAAATGGCCTTGTGTCAGCCTTAGTTGTAGTTTTCCAATGGTTTTTTTTTCAACTGCCACAACTGAAGGTCAGCCATTGTTTTATTTATGTCAAAATTTAAAATTCCGATCACATTGGTCAAATTCCATAATTTAAGGAATTTATTCCTACGTGAGAATTCTTTGTTTAGATAAATTTATATTTTATTTCAGATTATTATCATTAAATATTAAATTATTATCAGTGAAATATATATGATCGTTTGATAAAATTGTAGTATGGATTCACATTCTATATTTTGGAACAAAAGTATAAATTGTTGGGGTGCGAGTTCAGAGCAAAACTCTTTTAAGAGTGTGGGAATAGAAAAAGGTTGGGAACCAATGATCTATATGGATCCCTTTGAGAAGTCTGATGGAAGGGAATCTACCATAATTAATAATTAGGGTAGTTTTAATTAATTAGTAATTAATCAACAGATCGCCAATCAACCCATAACACTTTAATAGTGTTATAATATGGTTTTAAAAGATGTCCTATTTATTGATTCCTGTCAATACACTGGTACTTTGACTTACGAGTAACCAAACTTACGAGTTTTCTGAGTTACGAGCTGTGACCGGTCGATTTTTGCTTTGCGTTCTGAGCTAAAATGTGAGGTATGAGGGACCCTCAGATACGCTCATGTTAATAAGTTTACTAAAAATATTCAAGTTTCAAAATTTATTAACGATAAAAAATTCGGTCACTATTTGTCTGTAACCAAAACTACGTCACAGCTTACTTCACAATTACCAAAATTGTCAATACATGGAATAAAGAACAATTAATATTAATAAAATAAATAAAAGCTATTCCTTATAATTCAACGTTTGAATCATTCCCATTGTTATAAATAAACTATATAAACTATGAAATTAATTTTTAAAAAGGGTATTACTTTAAATAGAAAAAAATATTTGCGAAATTTGTAATCATTTTAAAAATTATTTTTTACTCTCGCCATTTTTTCAGTAACAAGAAGTTAACTAAAAGTTTACAAATGAATAAATACTTACGATTTTGTGGACAAAGGTAGACACACACGGGTTGTTGTACAGGATGGATGTTTATTGTAGGCGTTATAACGTTTCGGTCTGTTAGACCTTCTTCAGGATAGTAGATTGAGTTCTTGCTTGAAAGGATGTCATTCTCATTATTTTTGGTCTGATTAGGCAATTTATTCTAAAATACATTACTCTATTAGCAAGAACTGCAATTGGTTAAGAGAGAGGGGGGGAGGGAACAAATACATAGATATAACTAAACACATATATATATGTATGTATGTGTGTGTTTGTGCGTGTACTTGTGCGTGTGTATGTACGAGTGTGTGCGTGTGTATGTGTGTGTGCGGGTGGATGTGTACGTGTTAAAGTTGAGAAAGTATTTTGCACAGTTACTACAGTTTTTCTCTCTTCAGGAAAGCCATTTCTTTCATTCATTTTTTGTTATCATCTTTTATATTATACAACTCAGCGCATGAGTAGCATGGCTTGGATCTGTGTGGTAAAGTGGGCAGCTCATTGTAGGTGTGATGCTTCACCTCAGATGCATAAATAATCTCCTGTGTCTAGCGCTAGTGAAAAGGGGATAGACTCCCTTGCTGTCCGACTGATACTGACTCCGCATACTTTTTACTTATATTAGTAAATAAATATAAACTTATGATCAAAGAATTAAACTATTAATGGTTCATGAATAACCATTATATCAAGACGAAAATTAATACATGCATTAATAGTTTGAAATCAGAATAAATATTACAGTAATGAATAAATGACTATTTCCTTTCTCACAATGAAAGTTGTTTTTTTTTTTGTTTTTTTTTTTAAATCTGCCATGACAGTAAATTTAGAGTTCGAAAATAAATATATTTTGTTTTATTCATTCTTCATGGATATTCAATTATTTTACTCAATTTTTTAATCACATTCTTAAATTATTTTTCTATTTAGCACATAGATGGGACCCTAACATATACTACCACTCCGGGTCAGAGTGGACCCTTGTCTTACCCCTTTACAGATGTGCAGTCGGGTTTTTTTAAAGAATTTGCTAAATCATGTTCCTCTTACCCTCTCTCTCTCTCATTTTCTGGTGTTCTTAAGATAGTTTAAGTCCGGTCATATTAATAAAACTAAGTTTTTCAGGTCTACAAAGAATTTAAAATAGTTAAGAAAGAATTTGTTAAAAAATTTGCACCGTTTTTGAAAAGCTGTAAATAACAAATATATAAACTGTAATCATGGTAGGTAATTGAGATATACGTTTATCTGTGGGTAAGGGTATAATTTATTCCTGATTGAATTACCGTATTTGACGGCATATAAGACGCACGGGCATATAAGACGCACCTCCATTCAGCAGGTCAGATTCAGGAAAAAAATGTGTTTAGTGTATTTAACATACATTGTTGAAAACAGTCTAGCTGTGCATTACACGAGCAGAAACATAGCTGTATAAAAGCAATTTGGCAGTACAGGCAAGCAATAAAAGTACTGAGCGTAAGCTGGGTTAGTGAGCGTCGTAGAGAAGATTAGCCTAGGCCTACGAGAGGTCTCAAATTTCCCTACGATGTATAAGAAGCAGGGCAATTTTTTAGCCAAAATTTGGGAAAAAATTGCGTCCTATATACCGTCAAATACGGTAGTATACGTATTTATCAAAATCCATTAGAACAAAGATACGTTTAGCTCTTATAAGGTTTTGTTGCATACCCTTCTTCACTTCACTTACTTCTTGTCGTATTTTCTATTCTGGTCGGCTGCTATTCTGATCGTCTATCTTGACTTGGTCTGGAATCTTCTAAGGTTTGGACTTTCTTGGGGACTTCGGGTCTGGTCTTCTATTGGGGATTTCTCTTTATCAGAAGCCCTGTATCATTGTTAGTTTTTTAGGTAATAACACAAGACTTCGATTTACTTTGATCTTCCTTTATTTTTAAATCCCCAAACCAGACATCTGCGCAGGTGAGACTTACATCCTACGAGCTCGGCTCCTACCTTCTAACTGACTGAAACTTACTTACTATCTAAACTGGAAGAGAGGGTCTTCTATGCCTCCGGTTCTCACGATTTATCCCCGGAAGGCAAGGTGAGAGTGAGGTCAAGCGCCGTCACTCACTCTCAAGGCCATCAGCTGCACTAATCGCCATTATGTTTCTATACTACCTTATATAAGTATTAGGGATCTAATAATTATGTAACAATTTAATTAAATCCGACATTTAATTAATGAAAGAGATTATTCAAATCATTTTAAGGTAATTTATTACATTCACAAATTGAACTGCTCCCAGCTGATTTGGAAAGAAGATTTGCTTCCAACACCGTATAAGATAATTTCCAGGTTTTCCTTTATCACTTACTTGGAATAATCCCCGGTGTAAGTTCCCCTCCTATATATTAAGATAATCACATAAGAATAAGCTGTGATAATCGTGTAAGAAGAGACAATTCTGTGTTGCACTACCGTTCAACTCTTAAGGTTCGTTTTTTTTCTTCTAAAACGTTTCGACGATTTCCTCCTTATTTGCACGGGATGACACCTATGAGAGCAAATTCCATCATCGTATGTCACCCGCCGAAAGAAAAGAATATAAAAATCAGAGAATTAACCGAATTTAATGAAATTTTCAGTATTGATATATTATTAAATAAAATATATAATGCATCAGTTATTTTACTTTAAAAATTTAACATTTTTTCAGATCAGTTAACTTTGAACCACGTATCTTTGAGGCGTAACACAGATTCTCAAATATACGTGGCTCAAAGATAACTGACCTGAAAAATGTAAAAGTTAAAATAAAATAACTGGTGCATTATATATTTTATTCATTAATGTATCAACACTGAAAATTTCATTAAATTCGGTTAATTCCCTGATTTTTGGTATTTTTATTTTCTTTCGGCGGGGTGACATACGGTGGTGGAATTTAGGTCCGTTAAGTTCGATTTAACCCTTGAATTTATTTCCAGTATTTCAATTTTTCTTAACTTAAGATATAGAATTTAGACACTTTTTAAAACCTAAGATCTGATTCTAATTACACGGAATTGAACTAGCTACCACAAAGATAAGTGACATATTCCATTCATGGAAGCTTTCTACAGACTGTCTCTTTTATATTTCATTCAAGTTATAAGTGGGTTCGAATCGTCCCGATGAATATCTCCATTGCGGGGATAGGATGTGACACAAGGTCAATTTTTTAAGCGGGGTTCAACAGGTTTGAATTCAGAGTTTTCCTTCTCCTAGACCGGTTGCCTAACCAAGATTAAAGAGCCCAGCCTGCCCTACTATTGATCCATAGCTGGAGGGAGAGTAGGATTCATACCTTTCCCAAGGGTATTAGCGCTAAGTGAAATGCAATTACCACGCCCAGGATTTGAACTCGGGGCGACAAGTCCATTTCCTATGACTTTAACCATTACACCACGCGCTTTGCGGATATCTATAAATACATACAGACTTATGAACTTTACACCTTTTTCTCTCCTCCCAACTCTCGACTTCCTGAATAAAATCATGCCTTAAAAATATTAATATAGATAAACTATATTATGTCTTATTGTTCTATTGCCAATTTTTGCATGAGCTCCTTTCATTTTTATTTGGTCTCTCTGATGGAATAGCGCATAAACGTTCGAAAACGATAGGCTGCGGCACAAGATCGCTGCTATTACAGAAAAGAGAAGTAGTAAAAAAAAAAAAAGTAAAGTCAGCGAACTGACCTATTGTCGGTATCAGCCAGTCAGCGAGGGAGTCTATCCCTTTTTCACTAGCGCTACTTAACTTAAGATATAGAATTTAGACACTTTTTGAAACCTAACATCTGATTCTAAACGAATGAAATAAATAAGAATTTTCTTTTACGAAGTTCGATTTTTTTTTTTTTTTTTTTTTTTCTTGTTCGGCAAAATTCGGAGTAGGAATGACACAGCAGTTTTTCAATGTCCTTACGGAAAAGTAGGAAATGGCTGAAAGCTATTTAACAAATTATTTAAACAGCGTAAATTGTTTAGAGTTCACTTTCTTAATGATTGTATTGTGTTGATTTAATTTAGCAGTAAACATTGTCTGTTTGAAGAAATTTTGTTGCAGTGCAAAAGAAACAACAAAAAATGGCCGATCATATAGCAGACGACAGTGAAAGTTGATCACACATTGTTTCATTTACCAGGAGGATAATTGAATTTCTGGACATCCACTGTCTGTATTTATTTCGATATTGATTTAACTTTGTTTTTTTGTTGTTGGTCTTTTTTTTTTAAGAAAGGAAGAAACAAACAAAAAAAAGAAAAAAAGAGTAATTTACAGCTATATTCGCCATTTAAGTTACAATGGACATAATTTTGACGTCGTCTTTAAACTTATTTTTAAACTTTAATTTCTTCAGTCCGCAGGACTGGTATTCGGATAACTTTTCCATTTTAACTTTTCTCTTGTGAATCTGAATGTATATCGTTTTGTTTGTTTTGTTTTGTTTTGTTTTGTTTTATGACATATCAACCGCAGTGGGTCATTTAATGCCGATAAAGTTTTCAAATAAATCAATTCTTAATGGATAATACAATTTTTTTAGAAATACATTTTTCTATTTAACCCACAGATGGGACCCTAACAGGCACTACCACTCCAGGTCAGAGTGGACCAGGGAGCAATGGTGATGAAGGGGTGCTCCACATTTCCCAAACCTCCAAAACTGGAACCTCACAAATCAAATAGAGTTTAACGACATTCCCAGGACATGTAGACCCTCAGTCACCGCCTCCTAGCACCCATTTGATAAAAAGGGGTTGGGGCTTGCCATAAGGGCAATAGGGTTCGGAAAATCATATAGGTGCTAGGGCTTGACGTGACCAGCCGATTGATCGGAGGGGGCCTCTCCGACCGCCCGTCTAGCCCAAGATAGGGCCAAAGTGGAGTATTGCATGTCATGAACTGCTCATCCACCTGGGCTCTATCCTTAAGCATCACGGGTCGCCACCCACGGCCAACAGGTGGCCCCATTGGGTGAGTCTTACCCCTCTGCAGAGGTGCAGTCGATGCATTCTAACGCCTCAGCCGACAGGGCGGAAATTTATTTTTAACTTTAATTTCCTCTGTCCGCAGGACTGGTATTCGGATAACTTCTCCATTTTAACGTTTCCCTTGTGAATCTGAATGTATATCGTTATATATTGGATATATATATACATCACAAGGTTCCTAGTTCGATACCGGTCCTCGCCTACTCAGCGTATGAGTAGCACAGGGATCTGTGCGGTAAAGTAAAGGAGCTGATGGTAGGTGTGGCACTCCACCTCAGATGCTAAAACAATCTCCTTGGTCTAGTGCTATTGAAAAGGGGATAAACTCCCTTGCTGACTGGCTGTTACCGACTTTAGGCCGCCCCGTTGACATTACTTTTTTCACATATATAAAAGGCATAGGTGTATGCATGTATGCAAATGAAAATTTGATTTATATTCGAAGATATATAATGTTTGTATCTCAAACACTCTTTCATGGGGCTGAAGAGAAGATAGTCTAAGGCAAACATTATTCCAGTGACGAGGAATTGAAATCTGTAGTGAAGAAGTGGCTCAAAGAACAGTCAACAGAATTTTAACGGGTAGGGATGCATGCTCTCATTCAAAGGTGGAACATTGCTATTGAGAGAAACGGAGACTATGTGGAGAAGTAGGGATGTGATCCACAGAGGACCAGCTTCATTTTGATGTATGATACATATTCCTGTGTTGGTAATTATACCTGTCCTAAACAAAATGGCATTACTTTTTTAATCACCCACATCGAGAAGTAGGGATTTGATCCACAGAGGACCAGCTTTATTTTGATGTATGACACATATTCCTGTGTTGATAATTATACCTGTCCTAAACAAAATGACCTTACTTTTTTACCCACCCTCGTAATTCCGAAGCCATCCTTGGGGAACAATAGTAGTATGATTTAACCAATATCTGAGAGCATAAGAAATTTCATAGTTTTCCGAAAGACAGCGTAATAGTGCAACTCGAGTTTGAAATCGCTTTCTTTGGATCTTGCAATCCGGTTCGTTAACCATTACACTGCGAGAAATTCCCCTGGGGGTCGGAGAGGAGATCAAGCAGTTAAGAGGGTACTTCTACAATGATTTTTCTTCCCCCTTTTCTCCCTGATAACACCGGGACTTCTGCTAGTCAATATTTTTTTTATTATCATCATTTGATGGACGATGGGCGAATCCCAATGCGGAACTTTCATATGGCAAGAGACAGATTGGTGGCCACCAGCAGCGATTAAAGGATGTCTGCAAGTATGATATCAAGTACTTTAACATCAACCATGCCATCTCAGAAAATTTGGCTCAGGACCGCCTTCGGTGGCGGCAGGCTCTCCGTAGTCGTCTGAAGTCACTCTAGCACAATAGCATAAAGCATAGACGTCCAAGGGAATACACGATAACAAAGTGGGTAACACTTACTTGTATCTTACACAATTTTTCTCTTTTTAAAATTATCTTTATTATCTCACATTAATGGTGTTGTTCAAATTGCTGCCCTTCCCCCAGCATAGTAGTTCTCACCAATGTAAGAAAGGCAGAAAGGAATACTTTACGTTCAAATTGTGAAATGAAATATCTGAAATCAAATTTTTCATAGATTTTTTTAAAATTCTCTATCTACTATTATTTAGGGGCAGGATAATTATGTTGTTTGAGTAAGTGTGTGAATTAAAAAAGTTTGATGGAAGAGTTTGTGTGAAAGAAGTATTATAGTTCAGCGTGATATTATTTGAAACATAGCTGTTTGATAATGTTTACGCAGCCGGAAAAATATCCTCTTTTCCCATACAGACACTATAACTGAAGAAGGCCACAGAATGGAATGGTCGAAACGTTGTGATAACAATATTATAAACAAAAATGAGAGATTAAGTTGTTCAATGAAAAGAATTGGAACCTGTTGTTGGGGTTTTGTTTTCTGTCTTTTTTCAGTGACACGTTTTCTTTACATCTATGGTCGAAAGTATTTGTCAAACATTTGCCTTCACAGTCACAGAGGGCGTTGTGCTCGAATATAATTTGAGGGCACAAGAAATCTATGGTCTTCCGAAAGGGCTATGCAGGGATTATGATGATGATGATTACCCGAAGGAAACGAGCCTCTCGCTTGAAATTATTTTCAAGAGAATTGCATATTTATTGTATATATATATATATATGTGTGTGTGTGTGTTTAATATATATATGTTAGTTAATATATATATATATATATATATATATATATATATATATATATATATATATATATACATTTCCTTCAACCAAATTTCAATTTTAGTTTATATATGTGTGTGTGCGTTGTATATGTTTATATATATCTGTGTTAATATATATATATATATATGTGTGTGTGTGTGTGTGTGTGTTATATATTATTATATATATATATATATATATATATATATATGTGTGTGTGTGTGTGTGTGTGTGTGTGTGTGTGTAAAAATGAAACTGGAATTGAATCCGACGGTATGTTGAAAGAATGAATAAAGGAAAGAATGTACAGAATGGATAATAAAGGATAAATTTAATCAATATCACTTACACGTGTGTTTCGGTCAGGAGTTTATCTATGTGTACATTATTCAAACTATTATTATTTTTAAATAAACAAATGAAATGAAATAATAATAATAGAAAAATGTAAAAATATTCCATACACAAAGAAAATTTTACCTTCAATAGAGTGAATCTTTATTTGAACATTTGTTTATTTAATAATAATAATAATAATAATAATAGTATGAATAATGGACACATAGATAAACTCCTGACCGAAACACATGTGTAAGTGATATTGATTAAAATTATCCTTTATTATCCATTCTGTTCTTTTCTTTCCTTTATTCATTCTTTCAACATATAATATATATATATATATATATATATATATATATATATATATATAAACTCAATTGCTTCAACCCAATTTCATATTTAGTTCATATATATATATATATATATATATGTGTGTGTGTGTGTGTGTGTGTGTGTGTGAAGAAAGGAAGTGAATCCGACGGTATGTAGTATATTAAGAAAAATGAAAAAACACAGGTTTAAATGGGTTAAGTGGCGAGTTTATTGGCCGACGCTGCAGTGTTTCTATCTATTAATTAGATCATCTTCAGGGCATTTGTTGGTATATGGAAGGTGATAATAAATTATTTATCACAGAATAACGAGAAAATCGAGTGGTAGTTATGTGTTATTCAGTTTAAAATTTTTGAAGTTTGAAAGAAGAACGGTTTTGAAATGTGACGTCAAATATTCTATTTTACAGCGTTGGTATGGGATGGTGTATATGTGTGTATCGAAAGGAAACATTGTGCATTTTTTTTATATATATATAATCGCTTCAACCAAACTTCATATTATTTTAGTTATTTAAATTATCTGTCAAATATCTGATGTGTCATGTTGTATTAAATTAAAAAAAAACTTTTTGTAGCTTCACTTTTTGGTGGGGATGGGTCATTTTCCTCTGGGCTACGCGCGGACCTAATGAATTTGGCGATAGCGTGTTCACGGCTTGCCTGTTACCCAAGGTGTTTTGCGTTGATTAACACAAGATTACAGAGTCTTATGGAAACTTGTTTGAAAACTGAAAAAAGCAAGATTCCAAGTGTTGTTTGATCACCTCAAGAGTCTAAAGAATTGGAAATGGTCCAAGTCGT
>CM042155.1:77776256-77788756 GCA_023376005.1 Doryteuthis pealeii | reverse complement strand
GCTCTACCGACTGAACTATACCGGCCGCATTTCAAGTTACTTAGAGGGGCCAAAATGTTTCCACTCTGTCGGTTGGGGATGTAGAATACACCAACTGGGATACCCCCACCCATTGAGGCCACCTGTTGGCTGTGGGTGGCGACCCGTAATGCCTGACGACAGGATTGGTGCAATTGGATACATGACACAACGGATATAAATATTGAGTTAATAGTTCTAAGTGACAATCATATGTGAATTGCAGTTTCAATCAAACTAGATCAGAGGTCACCAACTTCTTTGTATAATACGCATCTTATTTTTCGGATAAATGAAAAAATAACGGCGCGGGCCACATTACCTGTGTTTTTCAATCTTATACACACATAATTACAGTATATAGTTCTTGTGTATAATAGGCATCTTTAACGTATGTGCTGAAAAATCTGGAAAAATAGTGTCTTATACACAGATAATTACAGTATATTGTTATTGTGTATAATACACATTTTTAACTTACGTGCTGAAAAATCTTGAAAAATAATGCGTCTTATATACAGATAATTACAGTATATAGTTCTTGTGTATAAGACGCGTCTCTAACCTATGTGCTGGAAAATCTGGAAAAATAGTGCGTCTAATACACAGATAATTACAGTATATAGTTCTTGTGTATAATACGCATCTTTAACTTATGTGCTGAAAAATCTGGAAAAATAATGTGTCTTATACACAGATAATTACAGTATATAGTTCTTGTGTATAATACGCATCTCTAACTTATGTGCTGAAAAATCTGAAAAAGAAATCTTTTCCCACTTTAATCTTCTGGTTTTTATAAGGTCATTCATCATTTTCTTATTTCTGCGTTGCATTGTCTATTCTTTATTCTCGCGTGAATGCAGCTGCCTTTGCTTTTGGATTACGTCTTCCACAATTTACGTGAAAAAAACAAACACCACCCTGTCGGCTGTGACAGAAGAATATGCCGACTGTTACGATTTTTGGGGCCATCCTTAGGGGTTCAAGCAAGAGCGCTGTCTAGCAGAGATCCTTTGCGTCAAGCAGAGCGCGGTCCTTAGTGAAGAATCCTTAGGTTGCTCCTTACTGTCCCTTGATATTGGGTATGATCCTTTGGTTGTTCCTTGTTGCTCCTCAATCTGGCAGGTCGTTCAAAGAGTGCAAATGGTCGTCTGTCAGTATCAGCGATTAAGTAGTTAACCAACCACTTATTCGGGCTGTTGATTGGCTGAGGTTTAAATCACATGACATCGCTTGGTCTATAAATTTAAGTGGTGGATTGCAGCACGGCTTATATACATCAAAATGTTCCAACAGACTGCATAGGAGTAAGACCCACCAATTGGGGCTACCTTTTTTCCGTGAATGGCTACCCGTGATGCTTAAGGGAGGGGCCCTGGTGGCTGAGCAATACTCCACTTTGTGCAATACTCCACTTTGGATCTTACTTAAGCTAGACGGGCATTTGGAGGAGCTCCCTCTGACCATTTGGTTGGTCATGTCAAGCCCTAGCGCATATATGATTGTCCCAAGCCTATTGCCATTATGGTAACCCCAACCCTTTTTATTATATATGTGCTAGAGAGCAGTGGCTGAGGGTCTTAGTGTCCTAACGTTAAACTGTGTCTTGTGGCGAAGTTTCAATTCTGGAGCTCTGAGGAATATGGAATACCCCTTTATCGCCATTACTCCCAGGCCCACGGACTGTTAGTACATTTTAGGGTTCAATCTGGAGGTTAAATAGGAAAAAATGAGGTTTAAAAAATTCAAACATGAATAGAACAAAACGTCTTCGGCATAAAATAGCCCACCAATGGTTGACATGCCGTAAAATCCAATAAACCAAACATGCAAACTTTTTCTATATGCATTCTTCTTTTTGCATATATGTATATATATATATATATAGTTGTTCACATACAGTCCTGTTTGGCCGTTTCGCTCATCAGCGTGAGTAGACCAGACAGGCTGCTTCAGACTAGTTTTGAAACCCGACCGAATTGTATTCAGTCAGACATCTTACCACCGCGCAATATACACACCCACATTTTTTAAATGGAATTTTACTATTATCTGCGTTATTCGGACTATTGTCCCCATGTTCATTGTTATTTGTACAACGTTTCGGCCGATATACACTCCGGCCTTCTTCAGGTATTTCTTGTCGGACTCGCAGTTCCCGAGTTCGAAAAGAAGGTTCCTGAGTCCGAGAAGGTTCCCGAGTCCGACAAGAAATACCTGAAGAAGGCCGGAGGGTATATCGGCCGAAACGTTGTACAAATAACAATGAAGATGGGGGCAATAGTCCGAATAACGCAGATAATACTAATATTCAAGCCTCATCTCAAACATTCAGAGAAATGGAATTTTACTGATATAAACATACTTGGCTACTAGGGAGTGCTCTATAGGGAGTGCTCGTATTAAGGAGACAGACAACACACATACACACACACAGACACACACACACATATATATATGTGTGTGTGTGTGTGTGTGTGTGTGTGTGTGTGTGTGTGTGTGTGTGTGTGTGTGTTTATATATTTAAAAAAGAATTGTGTATCTGTATATAAAAGATTATCGGCAAATAAGACAAGTCAGACATTACGTTGCTTCGAATCTATACAACTCTTTGTATTTTTGCCGACGTCAGCTGAACCGTCTCGTTATTTACTCTAAAAAATTAAGTTTCGTCGAGATTGGGGGAATGTAGATTTTTAATCTGATTTTTTGCGCTTTCAATTGATAATACCATTGTGTACATTGTAAATGTATTTGTATTTAATAGTATTAACTTTCTTAGGTTTCCGGATGAGTATTCAGTTTTCAATGAAACTACTATAGTACAGTGAATCTTACTTTCTACTTGTCTTACTAAATGATCGTTGTATAATTAAAACTCTTTATTTCAGTTCGTATGATATGTCTCGATCTTATTTGTTTTTAGCTTGGTTTATTTTGTATTATTTAGATTTTTCGGACTATTGTCTTCATCTTTATTGTTAGATCCACAACGTTTCAGCCGATGTGCCTTCTGGGCCTCTCCTTGGTCTAGCGCTAGTGAAAAGGGGATAGACTCCCTCGCTGATTGGCTGATACCGACTTTAGGCCACAGCGATGACTTTACTTACTTACAATAGTAAGGGGAAACTTTGCTTTCGGTCTGTTTCCTGAAAGTAAAGTTGTAATGTTCTACCTTAGGCAGAGTAGTTGAATTCACGCCTTTCCCATGGGTATTATATGAAATGCAAACAGACTCGTCCAGTATTTGAACTCGGGTCCATTTCCTACAAAGATGACCATTGCTAAGTACATATTATCATATTTACCAATATACCAATACCCGCTTAAGAAATTTACTTTGTCAAGTCCTGCTCATGCGGAGGGGTTGGTATATATATATATATATATATATATATATATATATATATATATACTAACCACTCTTCATGAGCAGGATGAGACACAAAGTCAATTTCTATATCAATATGTATATATATATATATATATATATATATATATATATGGAGAGAGAGAGAGTAAACTACAGACACGTTGTTTCGGTATCACCTCTCATCAGTGCAGTTATACCATTTTAGCAGCTACCTCTGGCGAGTTCGAGACCCGAACGAACTTACGCTCGCCAGACTCTTACCCATACGGCCACAGTCAGCTGCCAAGTATAGCAGGCTATTTAATCGCTACATTTCTAAGCGAAAATAAATTCGCACAGAGGTCTCAAACTTTGTAAACTAAGTGAGTCTTAGCTGAACGCCGAATACGGTGAATTTTGCAATTAAATCCCTTCTGAATAAAGTGCTCAACCGAAAATTGGGTGCGTATATATATATATATTATATATATAGTCATCCACAGACACGTGTTTTGACTTATCAAGTCTCTTCAGTATGTCTAGACATTTTGTGAGCTACCTACAACCGGGATAGAACTCCGATCGATTCAGCAGCAGTCGGACAGCTTAACCGCTGGGCTATTGTCACCCACAGAATGCGAAGGGGATTTTAAGTGTTTTAATATACACATCTGTATGTATGTAAAGGCTGCCATAGAAGGCTACATCCTTTTAGAAGAGAGCGTTGCGTTTACGCTTTAATTGTCTGTCACTAGTGAAATCCCCTCTAGAGAGCTCAACCCCAGGGCGATGGGCAGCATATATAGTCATCCACAGACTCGTATATATATATTTACTAACCCAAAGTCAATTTCTTAAGCGGATTTTTAAAAGTTTGAGTTTAGAATTTTCTTTCTCCTAGACTGGTTGCCTAACCAAGGTTAAAGAACCCAGTATGCACAACTATTTACCCACAGCTGGAGGGAGAGTAGTAGGATCCATGCCTTTCCCAATGGTATTTCTCAGAATGTTTGAGATGAGGTTTGATGATTAGTATTATCTGCGTTATTCGGACTATTATCCTCATCTTCATTGTTATCTGTACAACGTTCAAAGTTCCGTGATGGCTCCCGATTACGACAAGAAGGTTCCCGACTACGACAAGAAAGTTCCCGAGTTCGAAAAAAAGGTTCCCGAGTCCGAGAAGGTTCCCGAGTCCGACAAGAAATACCTGAAGAAGGCTGGAGGGCATATCGGCCGAAACGTTGTACAGATAACAAGGAAGATGAGGACAATAGTCCGAATAACGCAGATAATACTTTCCCTAGGGTGTTAGCGCCATGTGAAAAAGAGCCTCGTCCCGGATGTGAACTCGGGTTGACTATTCCATTTTCTAAAATCCGCCCTACTACACCACGCGCCTCTCTGTACATATAATTAAGATTTAAAGAGAGTATACTACGCCAATTTTCCAGTGAGGATTTATTAATACTTTCAGAATTAGCCTTAAAAGTTTTTACTTTCACAGGTGTTCATGAGAACTGCCTCCAGTCGGGAAATATAAACTATTTCTGTCGTAAGACAACTCTCACTGAACAATCATACGCACACATGCACATACATATACATAAACACATATTCATTCACTCGTATATATATATATATATATATATATATATATATATATATTATATATTTCTATACACACACACACACACAGAGAGAAAAACACACACACAGAAAAACACACACACAGAAACACACAGACACACACACACACACACACACACACACATATATATATATACATATATATATATATGTGTGGGTGTGTGTGTGTGTGTGGTTATAAAAAAAGATTTACCAATAACGCGGTTGAAACCAGAAAAATACAGCGCTCAACGCAAGACTGCATGCATGGAACTAAGTGGTTAGGTGTCTTAACCAACTTTGTTTTATTTTATAACAGAAATATCATACACTCACACACACACACAACACACACACACACACACACACACACACTCGCACACATACACACACATATATATATATATATGAGGAAAAAATGAGTAAAGAAAAGAAATGTAGATGGATAAAAATGAATTTTATCGATATCACTTTTAATCGATATCACTTACACATGTGTTTCGGTCTGTTTTATCAAAATGTAGAGGGATTTACGTTATTGTTATTATTAAAATAATCAGATGGAGTTGAAATGATGATGATGATAATAATAATAGGAAAAAGGCATAAAAAAATAAAAATACTACTCTGATGAAGGTCGGCAAAATCTGTGTACGGAACATTTTATGCATTTTTACCTATTATTATTATCATCATCATTTCAACTCCATCTGATTATTTTAATAATAATAATAATAACGTAAATCCGTATACATTTTGATAAACAGACCGAAACACATGTGTAAGTGATATCGATTAAAAGTGATATCGATAAAATTCATTTTTATCCATCTACATTTCTTTTCTTTACTCATTTTTTCCTCATATTGTCGGATTCATTTCCCATTCTCACACACACACACACACACACCACATATATATATATATTGTGTGTGTGTGTGTGTGTGTGCGTATGTGTATGTGTGTGTGCGTTCGTGAAGATATAAAAGTCTGACAATTAAATGTTGCTTCCAAAACATCTAATATCATCGTTTTATTCTTCAACGTATTAAAATCAATCAGAGGAATGATTTCATATAGAAACCATTAAAGCATAAATGAATGTTATCTTTTTATATGTGTTCTTATTTAATTTCGTTAGCCTTTCAAATTATATATGTTCCATTACATTAAAACTTACACACGTACGCGTGGAGGGTGCATATTCTTGCTAGTATAGATACATAAAAATTATTTTTCTATATATTTGTTTCCTTAACTTGTATTATTTATTTCTTCTTGTTTTTTGTTTTTTTTTAAGTTGTCCTTACTATTTATTCATAATTGGAGAGAGAATATTTGGATTCTTACCTTTCCCAATAAAATTAGCGCTATGTAAAATACAAATACTCAAGTATGAGTTGTATTATTCGGACTATTGTCCTCATCTTCATTGTTATCTGTAAAACGTTTCAGCCGATGTGCCCTCCGGAATTTTCATGTATTTCTTGTCGGACTGGGAAACTTTCACGGATTCGTAAAACAATCTTTTCGAAGTCGGGAACCTTCTTGTCGTAATCGGGAACCTTCTTGTAATCAGGAGCCATCACAGAACTTTAAACCTAACCCTTTATTCAGTCCACGGGGGTATCCCATTCTCATTCCGCTAACCATAGCTGGGGTACAGGTGTTTAGCTGTGTTAATTATTATTCTATGTTACTGCTGTCCCTGACCAAGATTGAGCCTGCAGTCTAGAGATAACTGTCATTAAGAACTGTCTTAACCTAACTCCTTTATCCACTAGGCTATGTGTCCAATTGGACACATAGCTTAGTGGTTCCCGAGAAAGATAGAGAGGGGGTGTGATAGCACTAATCTTTTTCAATTGAACATAATGAAAAGAAGGAACGAAAGAAAGAAAAAAAGAGTGAGAGAGAGTTAAATCAAGATTATTATCCTTTTTTTACATATTGTAAATTCGTCGGGGCGGCCTATAGTCGGTATTAACCAATCAGCGAGGGAGTCTATCCCCTTTTCAATAGCGCTAGACCAAGGAGATTGTCTTGGCGTCTGAGGTGGAGCGCCACACCTACCATCAGGCGGCACGGGTTCGATTCCCGTTGTGGGAACGTATATTTTAGGGACCGGGTTAGCTAAGTCGGTAGAGCGTTCGGCTAGAAACCACAAGGTTCCTAGTTCGATACCGGTCCTCGCCAACTCAGCGTATGAGTAGCACAGGGATATGTGCGGTAAAGTAAGGAGCTGATGATAAGTGTGGCGCTCCACCTCAGACGCTAAAATAATCCCCTTGGTTTAGCGCAAAGTGAAAAGGGGATATACTCCCTCGCTGATTGGCTGATACCGACTTTAGGCCGCCCCGACGACTTTTACATATTGTACCATTTCGCAATAGCTTTGAAATAAACATAACAAACGTTGTAATAATTAGGTCATCATATTGTGATAATAATCCACAGGTTCTGCTAGTTAATCATAATATTCAATAAGATTGGATGAAACAAAATGTTTTCGGCATAAAATAACCCAACAAGGAGTGACATGTCGTAAGATCCCACTGTTAGAATATCTTTTTTTATAGAGAGCATTTACAGACTCTTCGAAGCTGAGTGGACTGAATCAGCACGAATACGTGGTTAAAGACCATTTAAAACTATTTAAAGGCCTTGGTGGAAAGGCGTTTAGTTGCTCGTGCTAAACACTGAGGAAAACAAGGATCGTAGCATTCAAGATACACGGACCAACGGACAAGCATTATAGGATTCAAACTTAATGTCACAAGGGATCTCCACTGTAAAGTGCTCTCGTCTGCAGCCTAAAAATGGCCGCAAAAATCTTAGCACCCATCAACCAACATTTCGGGTTATTTTGGCTGATATAAGAATGGACGAAACAAAATGTTTTCGGCATAAAATAACCCAACAAGGAGTGAGATGCCGGAAAATCCCAACAACTAGCATTTAGGGTTGTTTTGGCGGATATAAAAGAATAAACGAATTATTACACCATTTGGAAGTCAATCAAAAAAAAAAAGAAAAGGCCCGCCCATTTCAAATCCAACGCGAACACTAACGCCATCTATAAATACCTTCTAGTCTTCATTAATCACGTGATGTAAACATAGGTCGGCATTAATATACAAGTGTTCAAAAAGAAAATACTGAATTAGAAAGCAAACCTCTTTTTGATTGAGTGACGGGCTGATATCAAGATAAATATTTTTCGCCGATATCTTTGGGAGGAGACGTAAATATTCAATATGTCGTTAAAACTTGATAAACATCAGATATGGTATTTTTTAAAGAGTATTTGAACTAATGTCGGACCTTTCTAATTCAGTCGAATAACGATCAATACATTGGGAATTCAAAAAAACAAAAATAAAGATGATGTAATAAAGGGTGAAAAAAAACAGATAATTATCTGCGAGGTTGAATTTTGTTATAATATTGACAGGGCCCGTTTGTTTAATGGCGGTTTGTTGATCTCATGTCGAGTTGTAAAGTTTGAACTTTGATTAACTGGAGTTTTTTTAGGGGGGGGTGATTTTTGTTTGTTTTTTTGTTTGGTAAACCGTTGTATGAGGACGGACTGAGAGAGAGAGAGAAAGAGAGAAAGAGAGTAAGAAAGTGAGAGAAGGAGGAGTGAGAGAGAGAGAAAGAGAGAAGGGAGAGTGAGAGAGGAAGGAGAAGGGGTGAGAGAGAGTGTGTGTGAGTGAGAGAGAGAGTGCGTAAGTGTGAGTGAGAGAGAGTGAGAGAGAGTGGTAGAAGGGGAGCGATATATAACAAACAGACTTTTTTAGGGGGGGTATTTTTTGTTTGTTTTTTGTTTGGTAAACCGTTGTATGAGGATGGATTTGAGAGAGAGAGAGAGAGAGAGAGAGAAAGAGAGAGAGAGAGAGAGAGAGAAGTGAGAGAAGGGGAGTGAGAGAGAGAGAGAAAGAGAGAAGGGGTGAGAGAGAGAGTGTAAGTGTGAGTGAGAGAGAGTGCGTAAGTGTGATTGAGAGAGAGTGGGAGAAGGGGGAGTGATAAATAACAAACACCCCCAAGAACCAAATACAGAAAATTGATACGGTAAGAGTACAAAACAAGCGGTTTGATATATAGATATTAGCACGATATAGGATTAAAAGCTGGTTGGTCGGTTGGTTGGAACTTGATTAACTGGGGGGGGGAGTATTTGGTAAAGCGTTGTATGAGGATAGAGAGAGAGAGAAAGAGAGAGAGAGAGAGGGGAGAGAGAGTGTTATATGTAATAAGCACCCCTATGAAACAAATACAGAAAATTGACACGGTAAGAGTACAAAAGCAAGTACTGATTAGTTAACCTGGTTGATCTTTTCGTTGGAAATTGATTTACTGGGGTTTTTTTTTGGGGGGGGCGGTTATATTTGATAAAGCGTTGTATGAGGATGGATTGATAGAGAGAAAGAGAGAGAGAGTGTGTGTGTGTGTGATGGGTGAGGGGGTGATATGTATCAAACAGCCCTAAGAAACAAATACAGAAAATAGACACGGTAAGAGTACAAAGTCAACAAAACTGGGTAAGTTAAAGCTAGTTGGTTGGTTGGTTGGTTGGTTGGTTGGACTTTGATTAACTGTTTTTTCTTTCTTTTTTTTGTTTGTTTGTTTTTTTATCTGGTGAAGGGTTCTATGAGAATGAAGGGAGAGAGAGTGTGTGTGTGTGTGTGAGAGAGGAGAGAGTGATATGTAAAACTAAACCCTAAGAACCAACACATGGGCACGCCGGTGTGGGCCGACCAGCAAAGACGTACATTGACCAGCCTTGTACGGATACAGGATGCTGCATAGAGGACCTCTCAAGAGTGATAGGGACGGATGGAGAGAGATTGTCATGGATATCCGTGCTAACAGCGCGACATGATGATGATGATGATGATGATGATGATATAATACTGTGTAAGCCGAGACTCTATTTCAATGTAAGAAAAGACTACAAATCTCCATTGTATTCCACATAGTTGGGGCTATATACTCTATTGACCTATATCTGAACACACAAAAGATGCTGGTGTTTCTTTTCAAAACAAACAAATAAAGTACAAATATGATTATGACAAAAGTAAAAATACATTTCGTGCAAAAGGAGAGTTTTAATGAAAAGTGCAAGAAACGCTGTTCCATTTATACGTTTATTTATTTATTCATTTATTTGATGGTCCTCAAGAAAAGGCGGGAAATCTGATTGAAAACTGAATGCATTACAGTTAGAATCGGGGGAAGAATGATGGAAGAATAGAAGGAATAGGGGGAAAAAAGAAAGATAAAGAAAGAGTGAAGAATGATTATTAATGAAATAAACAAGAGAATAAAGAAAAAAAAAAGAACAGATTCCTGGAAGAAAGAAGGAAAGAAAGAAAGAGAAAGAAAGGAAAGATTTCTAAAAGAAAGAAAGAAAGAAGAAAGAAAGAAGAAAAAGTAAGTAAGAAAAAAGAATTAAAGTAATAAATAGAAAAGGAAAAAAAGAAAAAGAAAAAAAGATATATTAATGAAATCCTCTGGAGAACAGAGAAGAAAAAGAAAAGATTCTAGAAAGATTCCTAAAAAAAGAAAGAAAGAAAGAAAAAAAGAAAAAGAGAAAGAAAGAAAAAAAGAAAGAAAGAATGAAAGAAAGATCCTGAAGAAAAGAAAGACGAAAGAAGAAAGAAAAATTAATGAGAAAGAAAGAAAGAAAGAAAAGAAAAATTCATGAAAGAAAGAAAGAAAGAAAAGATTCCTAAAAGAAAAGAAAAGAAAGAAAGAAAGAAGAAAGAAAGAAAAGATTCCTGAAGAAAGAAAGAAAAGAAAGAAGAAAATTTCATGAAAGAAGAAAAGAAGAAAAGAAGAAAAAGTAAGTAGAAAGAAAGAATGAAAGTAATAATAGGGAAGGAAAAAGAAAAGAAAAACTACTTATTAATAAAATCGAATAGAGAAAGGAAAAAGGAAAAGATTCTTGAAAGAAAGCAAGTAAGTAAGAAAGAAAGAAAGAAAGAAATCAGAATGAAAGTAATAAATAATGAAGGAAAAAAAAAAGAAAGGTGATTTTTTAATGAACTCAACAGGAGAATAGATAAAAGAAAAAAAAGGAAAAATTACAGTTCGAAATAATGAAAGAAAGAAAAGAAGTAAGAATGAAGGTTATAAATAGGGAAAGAAAAAATAATGAAAGAACAAAGAAGGAAGAATCAGATAAATTAGGAAATAAAGGAAAGAGAAAAAAAAAATGACGGAAGAATGAATGAATTCTGCAGGGAAGTATAGAAAAAAAAAGAGGAAAATTACAGGAAAATGTCGAGAATTTATAGCCCACTTAACTCGCAAAAAAAACATCGGAATAATAAAAATAGTTTAAGAGGCCCAGGATCAAGAAACCTGCATGTTTCTATGGATCTGACATTTTTAATTTGAGTAAGAACAAAGGCGAGTGGCATCTTAAAATTTAGGTTAGACGTCCTGGTGTTACATAATTCATGGATAGTCAATGAATTATGTACGTACGTTAGTAAGAATATTTTGAATCAGGTTCGTGGAAAGTAACCATGGCCGATGATTGGTAGCTGGTGACATCCACTTGACCTTCCGGTAACGCGCGATTAGACACGTGAGAATTTTTAGTGCAGATGCGATGAGAAATTCAGAGTGAGCGGATACTTTAGTCCGTTCGCTCTGAGATTCGTTCTCCACCGCACGGTCGAATATGGGCTGGGTTGTTTTAAATTAAACAAACTTTAAAAAAAAAAACAACAAAGTCTTTTTGAGTTTATTAAAACAAGAAATGACCAGCCCGAAGTAAGAAACTCCGAAGCAATGAGCGCCCCCCAAAAAAAGAAAGCAACCTAAGAAAGAGCCCTGAAGATTATGGTGGACGAGTTAGAAGCAGTAGAATGCAGAGATTAACAAGTAAGATCCTATCTACTCTGTCTGTCTCTCACTCCCATTTATATACCCAAGATATGTTAAAGGTATATATAACACTGGTTGAGTGATTAAATAAATTTAAAAATACGAAAACTCGTACAGCAATGTGGTCATCACCTTCAATCTAGATATTTTGACCAGTCTAGAAACCGCCCTGTCGGTGGGCGTTAGAATGCAACCATGCAATCTCTGCAAGGGGGGTAAGACTCCCCCAATGGGACCATGCTGTTGGCCGTGGTGGCAACCCGTGATGCTTTTAAGGATAGAGCCAGGTGGATGAGCAGTTCATACATGCAATATCTCACTTTGGCCCTATCTTGGGCTAGACGGGCGTCGGAGAGGCCCCTCCATCAATCGGTTGCACGTCCAGCCCTAGCACCTATATGATTTTCCAACCCTATGTCCCTATGGCAAGCTAACCCTTTTTAGCATATGGTGCTAGAAGGGGTGGCTGGGATCTACAGTCCTGGGAATGACGTTAAACTCTATCTGATGGTGAGGTTCCAGTCTTGAGGTTTGGGGATGTGGAGCACCCCTTCATCACCATTGCCCTGGTCCACTCTGACCCGGATTGGTAGTCCTG